>CANNZV010000580.1:23-100340 GCA_947561585.1 Caprella mutica | reverse complement strand
ATGAGGATCTTAGGAAGAAAATATCTAAGATATTATTGGATATTATCTTCTTGGAAACATGCAAGGCCCACAAATTATGCCTAAATTTCTACGCTTTAGAAAACCAGTCTGCGTACGTCAACGTTTTATAAGTCTTTCCAAAGCAAGCTTTTATTGACTGAAATTAAGCATAAACGCAATTGTCTCAAGGAGTCTGAATGCCAAGTTCAATCTCTGGAAAAAGATGTCGAGGATAGCTGTTCGAGCCTGGACAGGATTCTAATAAGAAGATGTGTGAAAGCTTCAATTGAACGCTATAAAACCTCCATCAAAATTTCCCATGAACATAAGCTGCGGAACTTTGGCATCAACGCCAAACTTGAGCCTTTTGACCCTGAAAAGGTGATATACAATTTCAGTTCGGTTGTGTTGCCTAGTCGTGTAAAAGTTCTACTTGCTTTTGGCCTTGACTTTTGTCTTCCAATTTATAAGATTGATTTTTTCAAATATTTCCTATCTTTTGAAAAACTGTATAATCAGGTTAGAGATAGAGATTGTGTTAATTTTAGTGATTTTAAGAGAGAATTAAAAACCTTATGTTCTAAATATTTCTATAATTTTAAGCCTCATAAAATTTTCTCTGCTGTAATATCTAAGCACGATATTTCTCTTCTAAAAAATTTCTCTAAAAATAAATCCATAATAGTTACCCGTCCAGACAAAGGTCGTGGTGTAGTTATTGTTGACAAATCTGATTATATTAATAGCATGATATCTTTGATATCAGATCCAACCAAATTTATAGAAATAACCGATTCCATTCAGAAATATTCACTTAAAATAGAAGACAAGATTAATAATTTCCTTCGTAAAATGAAAAGACTGAAATATTTTAACGATTCTCTTTATAAACAGTTATATGTCAGTGGCTCTGGACCTGGAATTTTGTATGGCCTACCCAAAGTTCATTCAATACTTAACAAACATAAACAAACAAAGCAGTTAAATTGATTTACTGTTTAACTGAATTTGATGTTTTAAAATTATTCTAATTCATAAGAATAACTTCACTGAATATAATTATTAATATTTAATTGGAACAGCAACACAAGTCTTAGTTCGCAAGAACCTTTTGTTGAAAGACTGTTTACCAAAGGATAAGATCACAGATTTAAAGGTAATTTGTGACCTCTCTTGACACCTCTTCCGCACAAATACTAAATAATTATATTATAGAAACAACAAGTACATTTTCGCTCAAGCAGTCAATATAATCGACCTAATTAGCGCGTTAATACGATATGCTTACACTATCGTTCGTGCGTATATGTTTCATTTAGTTTAGCACTTTTATCACTGTACATCGTTGCCTATTGATTACTATATAATAGACTTCTCATTGTTTAAACATAATTTGATTTATAAACTCTTATCGTTCACTGGGCCCATAACCTGTTAGAATTAGGTTAAATAACAGTGGGTTAACAACGTTAAGACATAGAGTTTATTTAAAGAGTAAATATGTTATACAATTTAGAAGTCTATTGAGAGATGAGTTAATAACATCTCTCTCTGAGTAATGCTAAAGACAGACTGCCTTAGGGTTCTACAAGCATTGTTATTTAACATTCGACGGAAGTGTAATAGACTTTAAACCTTACGTCCGTTTCTCATTAAAAGTAATACATGGTTATTTAAACAATAGGTAATTTAATATAGCTGAGCTAGTCTAACAGGAAATTAATATTAAACATATAACGAGTGTGTAATACATTTAACTAAAATTTCAACAGAAGTAACTAGTATTCCAAATTCTGACAATTTTTTTATGGCATCATTTGACATCGAAAATCTTTTAACAAACATACCTCTTCATGAAACAATAGATATCATTTGTAGTAAACTCTTTTCTGATCCGTCTTCTACTTTTTTAGGGCTAACTGTCTCATTTTTTAGAACATTTTTAGAGCTTTCAGTTTTAAATAGTTTCTTTTTATTCAATAACAAATATTTTAAACAACATGAAGGTTTAGGTATGGGACTCCCATTAGGTCCTACTTTCGCAAATATTTTTATGTGCCATCATGAACAAAATTGGCTTGCAGATTGCCCCTCTAATTTTAAACCCTTGTTTTACAAAAGATAAATTGATGACACTTTCCTCCTTTTTAAAGATTAATCTCACATTCCCCTATTTTTAACTTACCTCAATAGCAAGCATAGCAGTATAAATTTTACCTTTGAACTTGAGCAAAATAATAGTTTATCATTTTTAGACTGTAATATTCATAGGCAGGATAACAAGTTCCATAGTTCAGTTTTTAGAAAAATTAGTTTTACAGGTTTAGGCTCTAGTTTTTATAGTTTTTGTTCCACTTCTTTTAAATACAATAGCATCAAAACTTTAATCTTCAGGGCATGCAAAATTAGTAGCAATTTTTCATTTTTTAAGCGGGAGATTTCTTTTTTACGCTCTTTTTTTAATAACAATGGCTTTTGTACTTCACTTTTTAATAAAATCCTTATGCAGTTTTTAGATAGGAATTTTAATAGCACTTATACTGTACCACCCGCTGAAAACATTTGATATGCATCCCTACCATATCTAGGCTACCACTCTGTCAAATTAAAACAAGATCTTTCCATTCTTTTTACTAAATATTTTAATGATGTAACTTTTAGATTCGATTTAACCAATTCATTTACAATAGGCTCTTTTTTTAATTACAAATATAAACTTCCTCTCGGCATGCTCTCGTCAATCGTTTATTCCTTTAGTTGCGTGCAGTGCACGTCAGAGTACGTTGGCATGACGTCGCGGCCACTCTACATGAGGATTGCGGAGCATGCTGGGAGGAATTTTCGAACTAATAGACCAATTTGCAATCCACCTCATTCATCAATTAGAATTCACACGGAGAGTACTTGCGACTCTCCAATCAAATTAGATCATTTTAAAATTTTAGGTAGTGCAAACAATTTTAATGAGTTGAGAATTTTAGAATCACTTCACATTTTTAAACGGCAAACGCCAACCAATTTTAAACAATAGTGACAGCTCTTATCCTTTAACTTTTAATTAATTTTTAGTTAGGTTTTTAATGTTCAATAAATATTAGTGTATGTTTTTTATTTTTTATGTTCCATTACAGATTTTATATTAGTTGATAATGATAGCTAGATAGTGAAATATTATCGGATAAATAAGAGATCTTCATTTGTACCAGGCACTTTTATTTTGATTAATAATTAATGTTATAATTTAAAATACAATATAAATTCTTTATATAATGAATTTTACATACATTCATTTATAAGAGTTTTTTTCTATATAATGATATAAATGTATAAATACAAAGATTTAATTAAATTATTTACCTCATTAAGTTGTTTAAATAATTCTGTGTTATTTATTCCACACTGTGACTATGAATAATCTCTAACGTTTTTATATTCGCAAATACTATAGTATGTCATTGATCATATTCTAACGCAAATTTTTGAACAAAGAAAATGTGACATTGTTTGGAATCACTAATGTAATATTTTGTCATCAATACTATAAAAATTTCTTTTCGTTTCCGGCAACAAAGATCCTGTTCAACGCTAGGCAACAAGCTAAATCTTGCCGCTTGCGGCAAGCAACAGGGCAACTTGTAACCCCGTGCAGTATGCTACGCAGCCGCATGCTATACGTTGTCTTTTGTTGAACTGGTTGAAATACATATTGCACCTGTGGCAATGTAGCATGCTGCGTGTTCCCAAAATGTTGCCTCAGTGGAAACCCGACTTCAGAAAAATTTAGTTTACAATTCAGGTTACATCCTAAGGATACGTGCACACAACAAGCGGAACATAGCATCGCGGAGCAGAGCGGCGAATTCAAGAAATTTTGCTGTACTTTTTCATGCTAGCGGCAAGAAGACTATTGTCCTGGCACGTTAGGTTGTGAAACAATTGCGATGGCTAAACAATGTTTATTTTGTAATCTATACTTTGGAATCTTGGTATTGACATAACAAATCTGAAAATATCTGGAAAGTACATACACAAATGAACAATTAATAAGACTAGTGCTTACAGATTAATGGGAACACCTACAGATAACACCTAAAGGGAACACCTACAGATACCACCTACAGATACCACCTACAGATAACACCTACAAGGCACACCTACAGATAACACCTACAAGGAACACCTACAGATAACACCTATAAGGAACACCTACAGATAACACCTATAAGGAACACCTACAGATAACACCTACAAGGAACCCCTACAGGGAAGTGATAACACATACAGGGAAATGATAATACCTACTGGGAAATAACACCTACAGGGAAGTGATAACACCTACAGGGAAATGATGACACCTATATGGAACACCTAGAGTGAAATGATAACACCTACAAGGAAGACTTAATAGAACAAAGACAGCTCCTATATAACACCTACGTAATTAAAACTACACAATATAAACTACACTAGTAAAATCTGACACTACGTGACTGCACTACTATTGACAATGAAAGAATAGAATGGGCTTGAGAAATGCTAGCTAGTGTTGCCGATTCGGATTTCCAAAGAATATATTGCGAAATTATGGCCAATGGTTCTATTATTATATTTAATGTTTAATTGATTGAACATAAAATATGGGATAGATGGCTGACCAGCACAACTATGTAAGTTCCCCTTGCACTATTTTCTGTCGGATAAGAGAAAATTTATTCTGAGCGATAACTAACTTATTATAAATATAGTGACACAAGAAAATATAGAATACAAATTTTATGGAATACATTTTATATAGAAGACAAAATTTATGAAATACACGATAGAAGGACTAATGTATAATGTATTTCTTTGAATAATAGTGGTGTATATCAATCATTTGTATGAATTAGGAAGAAACACTTTTTTATACAGGTATCCCCCCGCTTTAGTTACCAAATCACGACTCAGTTTTGTTACCAAATCACGACTCAGTTTAGTTACCAAACGGTAACTAAAGCGAATAAAAGTAACAAGAAATATATAACTGTCACTCCTTGATTATATATCTCATTTTCTATGAGTTATAGAAAGAAAATTTGTTTTAGAACTATTAAAGAATACTACGTATATGAACATATTAATAATGGTTCTAGGTCAGGGGTGGGCAAATGGAGCACTCAGTGCTCTTTTGGCACTGAGAGTAGCACTCGTGCCCACCAGGGAAATGGTGTTTTATTTTCTTCTAAAGAAAATTTAGAATTTTTAGCCATGACTGCTTTATAAAATCCTAGGATAATATTATAGAAGAGGATGGTCAACTAATTGAAGAACAGTATATTGGTAATGACCTTGATACTTTAATAGTCAATTTTATCCATTAATAATGTATTTTTTGTTTATTGTTACAGTAGTGACCGGTGTTTGAATTTTTTACCTCTGGCTCTTTTTATATAGATCAGTTATTTCTATATATTTCATATATTTGTCAAAGGGACACTCTTAACATTGGTAAGACTTTGTACAACCATTTTTAAGTCCCTACTTTTTATAAGATAGGTAGCAATTGTCATTTATCCTGTGTTTTTTCGAGCTACTTATCATTACTTATGTAAGATAATTAATTTTTGTTTTTATTTTAAATTAGTTTCACATTAAAAAAAGGAATTAAAAATCATTTATTAATTCATTTTAATGCAAATAATTAATATACTATCAAATATGTACCTTATTCGTACCTCAATATAATCTACCACCTCATTTTAATTACTCAGTATCCCCTGCAATTTAAAAAACGAAAAGAAAAGGGTAGAGGCACTGAGATTCCATCTCTTGGCACTGAAAAACACAATGTTTGCCCACCCCTGTTCTAGGTCAATTCGCCGAAAACACATTCGCCGAAATCACTTTCGCCGAAAATACACTCGCCGAAAACACATTCGCCGCACGACACATTCGCCGAAAAATATGATTATTCAAAAAGGTAAACAAATTTATGTCATATGTCCAGATGAGATTACATGTAGATGAACTTTCATATAAATAAGTGTATAAATTACTTTACAATATTCTACATAACTATTGGTTAAACTTTATGTAATTTACGTTATTTTAATTAGCTCACATAATGTTATTGCTGCATTATAAATATATATTAATCCTATATTCTGAGTACGATTATCAGTTACAAAAGAAAAAGAATTTTCATATGGGTTGATCTCACTTCATTTTAATGCTTCTCTATATACATTGTATAATCAGTCTGCTACTGTGAATCGCTCGTGAAGATTTCATTGTACAGGGTGACCCACAAAAAAGTCTACCCAACTTTAAATTCATATATTGAAGGTACAGTTAAATAAGATTTATTTCTAAGTTTTAAGAATATTCATTTACTATTACTTTTATAAAATATTGACAATATGGAGAAATGTATTTGAGTACAAAAAGGAAATCAAAATCAATTTGTTCAGCAACTCATTTAAAAAAATGAAAAGTTTATGTTAGAATAAATGGATTAAATATCACTAAATCTTTAATTTTCGAGATTGAATATCTCGAAAACCTAGAAATAAATCTGTTATATTAACTTCCTTTTTGTATTCAAATACATTTCTCCATATTGTCAATATTTTATAAAGAGAATAGTTCTATGTGAGTTCATTTATATGTAATCTCATCTGGACATATGAAATAAATTTGTTTACCTTTTCAAATAATCATATTTTTCGGCGAATGTGTCGTTCGGCAAATGTGTCGTGCGGCGAATGTGTTTTCGACGAATATGTTTTCGGCAAATTTGTTTTCGACGAATGTGTTTTCGGCGAATTGACCGGTCACCATTAATAATAATATACAGTCTTTCATTGTTTGAGACTGTTATGTAAAAGTTTAAAGTCGTGCATTTATTAAATGTTTTATAACCCATCCATATCTTAACTCTCACTCAGTATATGTGAGTAATTAATAGACTTCTATAATTATTGTGCTACATTGAACAAACAACAATTTTATGCTCTATGAAATATTTTTAGTAGTAGGATACTAAGTTCCAAGTTATTGATTGGTTCTACATTTTCGAACATGTCAGAAAAGAAAATATAATAAATATTATTTAATTTCTATTCAACTTGGTATCATGTATACCAATTGAAATAAAAGTAAAATAATGATTTTAAGTTTATTATGTAGAGATTTTACGTGTTCGAAAATATGAAACCGCGCAATAACACGGAACTAACCTTAAATAAGACATGTTGAATTTCTGAACCAATTGCTTCTAATAACCTCATATGGATTACAATTTTGATGTTTTTTTTAATTACCGTGAAATAATAACAAAGAATTATCTCCGTTTTCTATGTCTACGAACGGTTCTTATTTCGAAACATGACTCGAAATAAGTACCATTTTTGTTAAAGCAAGGTGTACTTAAAGCGAGGCCTGCCTTTATTTGCAGAATAAACTTGTTAAAAACTGTTCAGTTTACATTTATTTTTATTTTCATTTGTTGATGAGAAACATTTTATACAGAGAGTACAAATTTTATGGATTCAAAATTTTTTGAATTCCATATAATTGGAACTCTTCTGCATTTAAAAGCTTAAGAAATTAGATATTTCAACATCTTTATTACATAAAGTATAGGTCATGTGTGTGATGTATAGTCATGAGATGAGTATCAAGTCTTGAATTCGTATAAATTACATGTCCAATACAGGTATGATACCGCCACGCTACGCTTACATGTCAACACCTAAACGCGTCTCTCCACTCCGCTCCGCTTGTAGTGCGAACGTACGCCTAACTCATTCACTTGAAAGGAGTTCACTAAGGAGTAGTTCTACTGTATAAATTACAACTAACAGATAGGGTTCAAGTAAATTGCTCGAAAACAATTGCTCGAAAAACTCATAATACAACTGCTCAAACGAAAGATTGATCAAATGAACAATAATTGCACGAAAGTTTAACTGCTCGAGTGATCAAATTGCTCATAGTGTTCGAATTAATAAAATTCAGTTAATCATGATGTTCAATCATTTCGATTAGGTTCACCTATAAACCGTCCTGGTTTCCAATTAGTAATTAAAAATAGATTTATTTCATTTTTGTATCTCTATTTACTATTAATCATTGTAATACTGTTTTTAAATTTTACTCTACCTGTTTTTCTTATTTTTGTAAGGCAGAAATTACTGCAGCAAGTTTGGATACTACAATTTTCATTCTTCTTCAATCGATTGATTCAGTGGATCACAACGAAATGTTATTATTGGCTATGGCTAGGTTAGGGTTAGGTTTTAGCAACTCGGGCAACGTTAACTGCCGATCCCGAGACATTAAGCATGTCTTCTGGTATTCGTGCCAATTGCTTTAGTTAAATTTTCCAATTCCGGTAGTCCTTAAGTCTTGTTAAGTTTTATACCTCCTTTTTTATATTAAGCAATTGATTATTCGAAATTTAATTATTTTAACAATTGATCATTCGGGCAATCGTTCATTCGATTAACTGTCAAATGTCAGTTTACCATGAAGTTGAATCTCTTCGATTAGCTTCACCTAACCGTCTTTCTTTCTAATTAGTAATTTAATTATTTATATTATGATAATGATAATATTTATTGAGAAAAAAAGTATACAAATATACATATAACTCAAGCCCCTATATAAGTAAAAATAAACTTTTTCTGCATGAACATAGTATCTGAACAACTGATCATTCGAGCTATTGTTTTCGAACAATTTTCTTTTGATGCAATTTACTGGTTACCAACAAATAAATATCTACTAGAGAAACAATGTGAATAAGAGTGTAGGTATTTTAGAAGACCGTTGCCCACCAAGACATGCCAAAACTATCGAAACATACCAGCTAATTAAGGTTAAATTATTGTGAGTTGTCAAAACCTGTTCAGTGTTCAATACTGAAAGTTTCATATATGGATATTGCAAAATGTATTCTCATAATCTCTTTTTATCCCAACAACTGTTCAATTTTTCTTAGTTCAATGTAACGAATAACATTCAAAATTTACCAATTTTATTAACCAAATATTACTGAGACTGAACTTTGTTAGACGATGTACACATTGGATCCATATGACATGATTCAAGGTAATACGACGTGTTTAAACTATTTAATGATTTCCATTATAGCGAAACATGAGATTAGCATCCAAATGTTATTTAAGGGGCTTGCTAACATCTTGTATCAGATTTAACAATCGAATTACAGCACTTTTTATTAATTGAAAATGAAAAGAACATAAAACATATACTTAAAGAATATAAAGCATATTTCAGGGCATAAAAGAACATATTTAGAGAATATGGAGAATTTTTTGAAAAGATCATATTGTCACAACCAGTGATGGGATTCAAGAGTTTGCGCGAACAGGTTCTTAAAAGTATAGAAGTTCACTGAGTCGCTGGAACCTGTTCCTGGATTACCTTCTTCTTGATCACAAACATATAATTGTAAAAATCGTTTATTGATCACATACTACACACGTATTGAACGTGTGTAGTACTTTCTATTGAACGTGATACACTGAGTAGTCAGATGCTAATGAGCTTTCATTTATTGGTTAGGGTTTACATTTATTAGTTAACTTTATAGAAAAATTGTACCTCAATGACCTATTTGTCATCATTTAAACTATATAATCATAGTGTTTTGTAGTTCTTTATTGTAATTAAACATTTTCGAGTCTCTGAGACACATATTTCGAATCCTTTGGAGGTTTTCAAGGGAACTGATCAGCAATCTTCTGAAGCGTGTATCCAATTTTTGGAATAGACTGAGGAATAATCCTTATTTTCCTATTAATATAGTAAAAGCATGCCTGTTCATGAAGAGTAATGACCATAGAGGCAGAATGAGGTTATTCAAAATACCAAGATTAAACATTATGTTATGGATTAGTTTAGATTTGCACATTTTCAATTTTTATTTCTGAATAAGATCCAAGAGTTCAATCCTGTGGCTATTTTAACACTACTTGCACTTTACAGAATAGTAGGGTTGATTTATACTCTTCAACTAAGATTTGTTCGGTAGGATCGTAGGCTTTCGCCTCTTCATTTAATTCTACCATCTACGAGTGTAGGTTCGTCTTGCTCCTTGGAAAGTGAAAGATAGTGGATTTTTTTCAATGTTCATGCATTTCTGCATGAACATGTCACTGACTGGTGATAGGTGACTTAGTTCATTGAGCCACCCTCCAAGTTACTTGTATTCAAATTCCTTTTGAAGTTAGCGATATGGACTTTGGCTCAGAAGCAAACGTTGACCAAACTACTAAATTAATTAATCATTTGCAATCAGTTGACTCCTATTATTCACAGTTTCGATATTTATTTCTCAATATTAGCTTATGAGTTTTGCCTCATTCCTAATTAAATGGAAGGTGATTATCTTAAAATTATAGTACTGAAATGTTTATCAATTGAAATTAATATCATTTAGGTCAATTTAGTTAGTTTAATCTGAAAAAATTTGGTAGTATGGTCAATATGAATATTAATTACCATTGTTTTGTTTCGGAACAACTGTTATATAATTACAGTGGTGGCCGAAAATTTCGGTCTCGGAATTTTCGGTTTACTTATAAATGACTTCTCAACATTAATGGCCGTTATATAGTTCTCTTTTACACATTTTAGTACTCATAATTTCAACTTTTCTATTATAGTTCGTTAATAACACCATTATAAACTGAGTCCGAGTTTTCCGAGACCGAAATTTCTGAGACTGAATTTTCCTAGACCGAAATTTCCTAGAACCTATTACAGTATACTTTGCCGTTTAACAATTTTTAAATTGAAGGCTTGCGTTTCATTGAATTCCAGTTGAATTTATTTTTATTAAATTTGCTATGAATATTTATATACAGTCTGTTAAAATTTATCTCCTCCCTTTGAAACCTACCATTAATAGTTGTTATAAGTAACAATCTATAATAGACGTATAGTAGTCAATGATGGAATGAGCTATTTTTTCTGATATTCTCTTATGTTTGTGGCATTCTGTATCTCTGATATTCTTTTGTGTATGTGTCACACATTAATAATTGTTAATCATCCCTTCCACCCTCATCACGGGATGAATCAGAGTGAGGATAGTAGAATATCTTAAATATGTTCAAAAGTATACTCACGAAATTAAACTAGACCTAAATTTATGGAACTTAGTGCTGTAAAACATAATAACGAGCTGCCAAGAAATAAGCCCCACCCCTTTTTTATTTTCATTTCCTTTATTTTTAAAATGATACCTACTAAGGGGGCGCTTTAGGTTGGAGTCATTTTCTTTCATTAAAGACCGATTTACCTGAAACCAGAAATTTACGTAAATTTTAAGACATTTTTGTTTATATTCTTTTTTGAAATTGTTGATCAACAATTTCAAAAAAGTATATAAACAAAAATGTCTTAAAATTCAGATCAACAATTGACAATACTATATATTTGTGGAAATTTTTCAATTTTTCAAAATTTAATATTTTAGTTCTCAATCAATTGTTCTGGTTTCTGATTGAAAACATTGGTAATGCAGATTCTTCAAAAACAATGAAAATAAAATGTAATGATTTACGTGTTTTCAATATTTTTTAATATTTTAACAAAATTCATATAAATACAATTATAATTATTATTCTAACGAAATACATATTATTACCTATGTTTTTAAATTAAAAACAGTAAGGTATACATTTTGTCACTATCGAAGTTACCTCGATCTAATATAACCTTAAATATGTAAATATTTCCGGGCTGCATTCTTCATTCTGATGTAACGTATAATGATGCCTAATATTGTCCTCTTTTCTCATGATTAGGTAATTTAAATGTCCTAATTAACTGAATTTTTGTATAGTGTTCAAATTTTACCCGAACTTTATATCATATTGATGAATGGGAGTAAAACTTACAATAAAACGGAGGAGGAGGGGTGCGATAAGGGACATCAATATAATTTAAGACTCTTCTAGCTCAACCTATAAGAAAAATTAAGTTTGCAGATATAATGGTATATTGTGATTAAATTCAAACACACAATTATGAATATTTCAATATTACCTACAAGAATCTTCAACTCTTATATTTTAGGTATTTCTAATTTGATACATATTGGCAAAAAATGGCTAAATAGTTCGAATTAACTTTATTCGAAACGTAATTTCTATGGTTAAATTCAATCATTTATTTGATACAAACAATGATGACAAATCTCAGATGCGGTTTTTATATCTAATATTTCAGCAGTTAGCCACCATCTTATCCCGATAATACCACCACCAATACGAGTTGGTCCTTTATTCAACTGAGAGGAATTAGCTATATAAAAGAAATCGAAATCAGCCTATCAGTGAGATGTGAGCCAAGTCAATCAGCATGGTGGAAATTAAAACCACCCACGAATAGGAATAAGATTCTCCAATCATAAGTGCAAGAGAATCTTAATGTGATCAAAGAAGAATAAGGACTCTTATAAACATCAAAATGAAAAATTACTGTGAGCACCCTTCAGTTTTGAAATAATAAATTCTTTACACTTACCTTAAGATCTCTTCGATCTGATGGAAAAACATAGCTAAACCCAATTAATATTTGGTTTATTTTGCTCTAAATTTGAACTACAAAATTGAGGGACCAGAACCTCAGAAACGTGGCGTCTAATAAAAGCCACAGTAATAAAAGCACGCATGCAGACTCCAAATATCAGTCTGATAAGGAGGACTTTTGATGCCTGTATTAACCATCTTCATCTTAATCAGACAAAATAAAATAAATTAGTTAGAGACCCATAAACATAAGAATTTTAACGAAAAAGTACAAGCGTCAATATGGGCTCTTGAATGAAATGCTCTAAAAGGAATATTTCTGTGATCTAACAGAATTGTTAGTTTCAAGAACCTTAATTTCATTACTTCTCTGTAGCTTCAAATTAGTATACTTTTTATCAAATGTATTATAGAACCAGTTCCGAGAATCAGAAATTTTCCTATTATTTCAAATCTTCCTTGATATTTTATTTTTGCAACTTAGTCCCGTGTCCCGAAAATGTTTTATTTCTGATGCCAATTCACATGAGATTGGTTACAATTTGCAAATAGAACGATGAAATTTACAAATAGACAATTTATTTTCAATCCAGTAATCTGAGACATGCCTAACCTAAAAATAACCAAACCTTACAATGACGAAGAAACTCGTGCTTTTGATGTTTCATTTGAGGATAGATTGATAATAGTTGAAGGAACTGATGCTGCTATGAAGAAAAGGAAATTCGCGATTAACTTGACTTATTCCCGGTTTATAAATAGTTGTTATTAATTTTATAATTAGGAATTTATTTATTTTACAGTTTCTGATTAAATTTTGATCTCAACAGGATGGAGATTGATAAATTAAAACACATTGAAACACAATGGAGTGAAATGGTTTTATAAATGGCATTGTCACAGAGAAATAAGAAAAAGATAATTAAAATAGTATGCTAGGAATAAATGAGAATTGGAGTTCTCATTTATTTATCTCAATTGCTCGAATGAACAATTGCTCGAATGAACAATTGCTCGAATGAACAATTGCTCGAATGAACAATTGCTCGAATGAACAATTGCTCGAATAAAAAATTGCTCGAATGAAAAATTGCTCGAATGAAAAATTGCTCGAATGAAAAATTGCTCGAATGAACAATTGCTCGGATGACCAATTGCTCGAATATCTTATAATCAATTTCTTAACGAGTCAACAAGACCATAGGAGATTATGCCAGGTAGGAAAAATCAAAATAAATAAATGGCTCGAATAACAGAGGTCATGCTTTTCGTATTGGCAGCAACTGCTCCCTCATGGGATCGGCAGTTCACGAGCTGCTACAACCAAACAATAATCACTTAGCCGTAGAAACATCTCGTCGGAGCCCCCTTAGGGTGATTAACTGACGAAAAAATAGAAATTGTAGTACACAAAAAAGGATACGAAAACTTGACATGATTCCAGTGTTTAATTCGTATTATTGTTGACTAAAGTCAGTAAACCCATGTAATTTAGTCAGTAACACAATGAAATATTTATATTGGGTGTGTAAGCAGCATGAACATTAGCACTGAAAGGAATTTACCCCTTTAGCGATCAGGTGGACACTCGTGTCTCCTTTCATATAGAAGTCCCATGGGATCAACTGGCCATATTATGTGTCCTCATCATTTTTTTTTATAAATTAAAAAAAAATTCTCATCAAAAGATTTTCATACATATCCTCACTGATGTCTTAATTCAAAAAAAAGTTATCAAATATATTATTCAAAGTCAGAAAAACAAGAAAAAAAGTGACTCGCTTAAGAGTTAAGTTATTTCGCTTATTGAGATGCTAGATGAAGGCTTGTTGAAAACTAATCTACAAAATTATGTGGGTTATATGAAAAAAACATGAAAAGATTACATCCACTTTAGTTCCGCACAAGTGCGCTCAACA
The DNA here is from genome assembly GCA_947561585.1 of Caprella mutica. Lineage (NCBI taxonomy): Eukaryota > Metazoa > Arthropoda > Malacostraca > Amphipoda > Caprellidae > Caprella > Caprella mutica. Next base: position 85,876 of record CANNZV010000580.1, on the reverse strand, counting down.
GGAAAGAAGAAAAAACAGGAAAAATGTAAGATTTTGGAAACGATTATAAATAGTAAATTAATATCTGTGGGAAATAACGACAAAAATGACATACAGTTATAATATATTACTAATAAGAAACAAGGACGATTAGGTGCAGCTAATCGAAGTAATTCCACTTCATGATTAACTGATTTTTATAAATTCGAACTGTGAGCAATTTGTCATTCGAGCAATTATTATTTATTCGATAAATTGTTCGTTCCACATTCAGAGCAATAATTTTTCGAGCAATTATTTTTGTTTATTTTACCTAGAACCGAAATATTTTAACTTTACATTTCCCATCGAAAAGCTTGAAACACGTCAGCATGACTGCGAAAGCGCTCTGCTACACTTTATCAACCAATAATATATAACACGATACCACATTAAGTGTAGTATCATGTAAAATAAATATCTTCAAAATGCTAGTATGTTTCCAATATTATCTGGCTAATAGCTATTTTTTGTACTTATTTTCATAGAGAAACAGAGTAGAATTATGTATTCTTATATAATATATCAAATGGCTTGAATTTTATACGATAAATTTGAATAGTATGAATATATTTGGTTGCTGGGACTTATGAGGGCCATGCACTTACATTCTATTGTTTGGTGGTAAATATATCACAAACCAAGTCATAATGACTAATGAAGACCGTTTTAGTTTTTCAGGAATTTGATTTTCAAAAAACACATATTTAGGCATTAACGTTTTTATTTGAAATCTCAGCTGTTGATCACAAGTGGAACATATGTGTCACATTCCTAAAATAAAAATATTAATTTGTGAAAAAAGGGGCTGCCATCATTCTAGAAACATCTAATACCATCCATAACAAACCAAAAACAAGTTGAACAGTTCAAATCACGTGCAGAATAAACTTAGCGGCGAAAGGGTTAAATAAACCTGCCGGTCTATGCCTTTTCTGTTTCTAGTTGTAATTTCATGCAATTTATGATATTTGTCGGGTTTATTACTTGGTTTTTATTTGCCTGTTTCGGTTGGCCAAATAGTTTTCATTCTGCACAAGTAGCTACTAACTAAAACTGTCAAAATGAATTAATGAACTTTAAATTTCGTAACCATTTAAATCCTTAATCCTTAGCACCAAATTTAATATCTATTAAACCGTGTTAATTAAATCTCTATTTGTAATAGTAATTAAAATTCGAATTAAAACAAACTCAATTTCTTTTATTTTTGAAATAATTTTTATCAGCTGAAATTATAGTTATCGCTTAATTAATCTCTGTCTAAATCTTTGTTTTTGTAATTCCAATTATTAGATTTTTCTTTTCTTTTGAAATGCCAGTTAAACTTCCAGTCACAATTAGAAGAAATCTTGCGTTACAAAATAAAATTTCATAATGAAATAATTAATTGCTGTCAAATTTTCTTAGTATGAAAGCATTCGGATTATTTCATATTCCTTTTGAAACAGTTTTCAGATTACGCTGAAGATAGACGAGTGGCGATAATTCCCATAGGTAGGGCCGTACGGGGCATAAAGGATTGGAGGCCAAGTTACAAGAACAGATTTAGCCGATAGTGAAACTGTGAGCCTTCCTCCTGCTCGCCAGAGTGCATTTGGCGTCAGTGAAAAGAGGTGTGTGCCTCTCTCCGCGGTAAAAACTCCTAATGTGCCTGTAACTAAAGAAGAGAGCCATGACGCTCTTTAGCCAAAATAACTCTTGAGGTACAGTCTGCTTGCGGCGGCAAATATTTAAGCCATTAAAGGAAGAATAGGTAGCTAGGTACTTTGCTTTGTGTTCTTTCACCTCGTGAGGGTTAGGTGAACTCTGGGGCGAGAATTGCGTGCCCCTTACTCCAACGCGGGAACTATCCAACAATTTATCGTGAATCCTAGCGTATTATCCGCACTGGAAAAGAAATATTCTTCTAATTGACTGGTGATTGTGTTGACATTTTAAAAAAGAAAGTCATTAACAGTAGATAAGGGTGTCTCATTACTTGTACTCTATATTCCAGTTTATATTTCATTTTCAGTCAGGTAGAAGATTATCTATGTTACATAACTATGATTAAGGAATAAAAAAAGTTTGATCCAGGATTTCGAGAAAAAATAATTCCTAGTAATTAGTAAAGGAATGCTAGTAAATAGATTATAGTGTTGTTTATGTTTTTCACCTTATCATAGCTGTAAAATGTGGTTATTTTTACTTATACATGTGCTTTTTCTGTACCTATGGTTCACTACTTAAATAATTTATATTTATGTGATTAAATACTATAAATTACACTATCACCTATTTTGGTAAATTATCATTTTGGGTTTACATGAATATACTGTGCTCTTTCAAAAGCGAATATAGGTTGATGTATTTTCTTGATTCTTTATTATCATTATGTAATACATTAACATTGAATGCGTATCCAAACTATGAGTGACTGTAACTTACAGAAGCCGTATGAAATCCATAGTTCATAAATAATAACCCTGAGGATAATCTATAGTCTCTACAGTTACTGCCCAGTGTGATGTTTATTGTGGGGTACTAGAAAATTAAAGTTCTACTTTAAAAAAGTAACACATAGTTCTCGTTATTTATGCAAAGAAAATTAAAGTATCATAAGTAGCATTTAAAATTCTAATGTGTGAATAATATACGTATATAAGAAATAATATATAATCCTTCATTGAACTACTTCTTTCTCTGAAGGTAACTAATTCTTTGATTTACTTCCAGAATGTCCACTGGAATGTAAAATAAAATAAGGAATATGAACCATTTTAAAATCTCTTAATTTCAATATATTACCAAAGATCTAAATTTCTAAATAAATTATTTCTAAAATCACAGCTTTCAAATTTTCTATTCCAAAAATTAACAAATTTGTCCTCGTGTACTCAGACCAATTGTTGAATATATAAGCATTACAATTAGTAAAGTTTCTTTTTGGAAATGTCAAATTAGTAAACTATTAAAAATTCATTACAGATACACTTTTCCTTGAGTGTACCTGTGTTTTCATTTAGATTAAGTTTAATAATAGATTTTAATTTAACTGTTCAAATATTAAAGTTGTGTTATTCCATTTAAAGCTCCATTATTTCCATGTGACTCCATAGTTCCTTCTGCTCCCCTTCAATCAGCTTAAGTCCATAATATCTTCGTGGTGGAATCCTGCCTTCATGAATTTTAAATACCATTACGTTTCACGGAGTTTTTAAAGCTGAATTCTGAATTTCACGAGATGTCAGTTATGTTTGACATGTCAGAATGATTATTTGCTCGAATAGCTTTCGAATTAGAATAATTCATAACCTAACATACAATATGCAAAAGGAGTTACTCGTATATTGTGTTCAGTTTCATTGGAGAATATCCCAACTGGTGTCATATATAGATACAGTTTGAAATATTAATTGAACATGTATTTTCAGTTGCCCCAATTAGGTATTCCTTTGAAACTACCTGTTATCCATCATTGAGTTTTAGATCGTAGCGATACCTCTCTTTTGAACTAATTCTCTTCTTTTAATGAGAAACAGGTGGGTGTTTATAGTAACTTTGAGACGCTTTAATGGAGAGATTTATTTTGGAATATATAAGAAAATCTAATAATAAATATGTTTCCATTTGAAAATTGAAGAAATATCTCTTATGTGAAAATAATTAAGTCTTTTTGGAAGTAATTGTAAATGATGATTTCCATTTAACATCACTATATAGTGGTTCTCACATTAATTGGTTGCTTATTCCTACCAGTATTTTACTGGCTATTGTATTTCCATTTTTCAAATACTCATATCTCATTAACCAATGCCTAATAATAATAATTCATCCAGAAAACCTTTAAAAACAGCAAAAATGTCAGTGTATACAGTTGTGACTCGTTTTACTTCATACAGATGATTCATTCATTTAAGTTCGAAATAATATATCACTACACGTAGACAGAATGTTTAATAATTTATATAGTTACTATTTGCTATATAGGTTTCCATCCTGAAGTTACCAGGTTATTATAGGGCATTAAGTTTAGTTTTCGTTTGAAAAGGTGTAATTGACGGTTAACTAGATACGCAGATTCCCAACTTAAATCATGAAATCAAAGAAAGATCACTACACTATAAGAGGATCTGTGAACTAAACCCTAGAAAAGGGTTGGCACATTGTTACATCCCTTTACTAATAGGGTTAATCTTTCCTACCATATGTAAATACTCCAATATAAAAACATTATGTCACTTCAAATAATTTCTTTACTCTCATGCGCTGTTGCTCAAAACAACACATAATGATTAACTGTATTAAACATGATAGTACTCTATACAAGAAGAAATTAATCTTACTTTACTCTAAAGCAATAATTTAGAACTGTAGATTTTTTTTTTCATGTGAACTCTGGAAAGAATTCAATAGATTTTTATTATGTTAGAATAGAGTAAATGAAAGTTCTACTTTAAAAAAGTAACACATACCGAAGATAAAGAATCCAATTTCCTCATCGGAAACCGAGCTACGATCTCACAGCTCACGATGTATTTCACTTAATCAATACTCTCATTAAACTATATAATATAAAGCATTTGATACTACGTATGTCATTATTTTATATAGCAATTAGCTAATTACAGCACGCTTTCTCGAGATTGCTAATCATTATTTGATATTGTGACGTGGGAGTAGAAGGAAGTTTTATATTTAAATACTTATTGATGAGCGAGCCTGAAGAAAAACTAATGATATGTACTTTTATTGATGATGAGTGTGATTGCTTTGAAAGGTTATCAATGAACTATTTTCGTTTACTATTATAAAGTCATCAATTTAAATCCTGAAAGGATAAAGGAGGCTAATGTCAAGAAACGGTCTGTTAAAGACTAAGGAGGTTAGGTAGTCTTTTAGGCTTCATAATTATCACCTCTTGATATTAATTTTCCATCTTTTATATTAAGTCTACTCGTGCCTGAGTCTCTTTCTATCACTTTCCTTGATAAGTAACTGTTGAATCAATAATCACCATCACCCAATTTGTTATCAGGTGCCTTTCCTCATAAAGTCACTTTCCTCTATGACTGCTTCTACTAAGTCCTCTGTATATACATTTTACTTCAGTGACATTTCTTAGATTCTTAAGCACACTTTAAATGACCTAATGAATGAACTTGAAACTATTTATGGTGGGGCAATAGTAGATTAAGTAGTTTATGACTAAATGTTATCTGCCCACTACAGTAGATCTCCTCTGTAAAAATGAGTTAGAATCTACCCCGTATAGTGAAGAAATTTTCTTCAGTCTGCCATGAATAGCCATCAGTTTTTAGAAAACTAGTCTATTTTATGGCAGACTAAAGAAATTTGTTCACTATTCAGGCTACTTCCTAACTCATTCACTACTGTGCTCTTTTCATCCACTGTTTAGTGCGGCATTAATTATCTCTGTTTGTGCGACTCAAATCATTTCATCGGAAGTTATACATTCGCAATGAAATATTTATATCCCAGTGGTAAATATTTGAAAAGACTTATTTGCTGCTTCTATTGATTCTGAAGCCTAAAAATAACCTTCGGTACATCAGTTACGTATCGTTTGTATAGTTTTGTTAGGAATAATAATATAATTGTTAGTAATGATATGAATTTCAAATAGGGATTTATTATGGAATTACTATTTAGACTGTTCATTTTAATGGGGACAAAAATGATTGAGTGAGTTTACATTTAGTCTGCATATGCTGTTTTACATTCAAAATTACCTTCTCAAATTATTTTTTTTAGATACAAATAGCTAATAAATAATTTGGTCTAATAAATATAGTCGTCCCTGATGCAATATATTATAGAATACCAAGTCTTCTATTTTCAAAACAAAAAGTTACTAAGTTAATTATTATTATAGCTGATAAATCTAACAACCAAAAAGTCCTCTTCTTTCGTGAATTTTGTATGAGACTCTGGTTATGCGTACCATAATAAATTATGTGAAAATTTTCCAATCACTTATGGTCTAGGTATAGCTGTTCTCTATCAACTATTCTTTCATCTCCCTGTCTGTTTTTACAGAAATTGTTTTCATTTATCGTTCTAAAGTCTGCTGCCTATAATCTGAGAACATAGAATATAAACATTGACTATTATTCAATGTCACATTTTCTGTCAGTATTTTTCAGCATTGATATCCAAGTCAGTTATTTCAATATTTCCAAAGTATTACACTCTGCAACTTAAAATAATTTAAAGAATATATCAACTGTATTATTGAATGCAAGAATACGTTTCCCAATAAAACATGTAGCGAACATGTTTGCTTTTAAGTTAGGGAATACCGAATGAATAAAGTGACTAGGAGAAGTTTTTCCGCATCCACTGATTGCTCCAATCAAGATTCCAATTTGAATTTCATCCATATCTTGCGAACGAAATACGGAAATGTTTCAAATTTCTCTTTCCATTACTGGGATATTGGGTGAATAACGAACAACCTTATATACCTCATATATCGCATCATAAAACACTTCAAACTAATATGTTTAAATCAATTCCTCTGTATAATCAGCTAAATCAAACACTGAAGTGATTCATTTAATGTAAATATATGCAGCGCTTGTAAATAATATTTTGTTCTGCAACAGAATGTTTACTTTGCATCTATTTTATTATATAGAGTACAACCACTCCATGAAGTACAAAAAGTTAATTATATAAAGCTTACTTCAATGTATAGAGTAAAAGATATGCATAGAAAACTGGCCATCTTATGGCAGACTACACAAACTGATTTAAAAAATGTTTATATTCATTCTACATAACAGGGTGCCTCAATTCTTGAGATCCGAAAAATGGGGTTGGTTCACTATACAGCACTTCACTATAGAGGATTTTTACTGTATATTCATTACCTCTTAATATCTCTTAATCATATGCACCACTAACCTGGATGGAGAATATAGTGCACCATTGCATGGTGTGAAGTAACTATTAAACCTGACGAGTCGATAGGTAGCTTGTACATACGCCCCCGCACTACGCTCTGAAACTGTAGTAGCTACGGAAACTACATTGCTACAGGGACTGCATTGCTACAGGGACTGCATTACTACATGGACTGCATTGCTACATGGACTGCATTGCTACAAGGATTGCATTGCTACAGGGACTGCATTGCTACAGGGACTGCATTGCTACAAGGACTGCATTGCTACATGGACTGCATTACTACATGGACTGCATTGCTACAGGGACTGCATTGCTACAGGGACTGCATTGCTACAAGGGCTGCATTGCTACAGGGACTGCATTGCTACAGGGACTGCATTACTACATGGACTGAATTGCTACAGGGACTGCATTGCTACAGGGACTGCATTGCTACAAGGACTGCATTGCTACAGGGACTGCATTGCTACAGGGACTGCATTACTACATGGACTGCATTGCTACATGGACTGCATTGCTACAGGGACTGCATTGCTACAGGGACTGCATTGCTACAAGGACTGCATTGCTACAGGGACTGCATTACTACATGGACTGCATTACTACATGGACTGCATTGCTACAAGGATTGCATTGCTACAGGGACTGCATTGCTACATGGACTGCATTACTACATGGACTGCATTGCTACATGGACTACATTGCTACAGGGACTGCATTGCTACATGGACTGCATTGCTACATGGACTGCATTGCTAAAAGGACTGCATTGCTACAGGGACTGCATTGCTACATGGACTGCATTGCTACAAAGACTGCATTGCTACATGGACTGCATTGCTACATGGACTGCATTGCTACATGGACTGCATTGCTACAAGGACTGCATTGCTACATGGACTGCATTGCTACAAAGACTGCATTGCTACATGGACTGCATTGCTACAAAGACTGCATTGCTACATGGACTGCATTGCTACATGGACTGCATTGCAACAAGGACTGCATTGCTAAATGGACTGCATTGCTACAAGGACTGCATTGCTACAGGGACTGCATTGCTACAGGGACTGCATTGCTACAGGGACTGCATTGCTACAGGGACTGCATTGCTACAAGGACTGCATTGCTACATGGACTGCATTGCTACAAGGACTGCATTGCTACATGGACTGCATTGATACAAGGACTTCATTGCTACATGGACTGCATTGCTACAAGAACTGCATTGCTACAGTCACTGCTGTCCCTTACAGTCACTACAGTCTCTTACAGTCACTGCAGTCCTTTACAGTCACTACAGTCCCTCACAGTCACTGCAGCCCCTTACAGTCACTGCTGTCCTTCACAGTCACTGCAGTCCCTTACAGTCACTGCTGTCCCTTACAGTCACTGCAGTCCCTTACAGTCACTGAAGTCCCTCACAGTCACTGCAGTCCTTTACAGTCACTGCTGTCCCTTACAGTCACTGCTGTCCCTTACAGTCACTGCTGTCCCTTACAGTCACTGCAGTCCCTCACGGTCACTGCAGTCCCTCACAGTCACTGCAGTCCCTCACAGTCACTGCAGTCCTTTACAGTCACTGCAGTCCCTACAGTCACTGCATCTCTTTCAGGACTTCACTTCTAGCAATGTGTACCAGGCAGTTAATTGGCATTGTTGGAATAAAAGTGTTCTTGTCGCTGCTTGGGTTGATGCTGAGTTCAAACTTTGGAAGTAACCAGATTGTTTATTGCTGGGAGATGAGGAAAGAAAAGATGCTTTAGGGCATACACGCTCAAAAAGCAACACTTTTTATGTTTGTGTAACTTTTTAAATTACATCAACGTTGAAAATTATGACAGGATATTCCCTTTGCAATTAAAGAAATGCCTTTTCTAGTGACCGTTATAAGTTAATAAATATTTGATGTCATCGTTTATCCACCAAGGCAGCACTCTATAAATTATCTTATAATGATTAAAGCTATATACATAGAGTTTAATTATTGTTAGTATAGGATACAAGAAATAGAAATATTCCGATACACAAATTTTATTTCAGGTGCATTGCCTCTATCAATAAATAATAATGATGTGACATAATCGAATCACCTCAATTGATAATACTTAGTCTAATCTGTCTACTGTGTTGCTATAAATAAAAAGAACTCAACCGTTATAAAAATGTTTTTTTAGCTGGCTACTCTGAATAGTTTCCTATCACCACAAGATGTATCACTACCAGCAAGCCATACACCACCATATCATCATCTCATCAACACTCACTATTCTTGCAAGATAATGAATCGCTTACCGCCACTATATCGATTAGCGGCAACGAGAGGCAGGGAGTAGGTTAATTGCCAGCACCACGTGACTTTGCTTAGCAGGAGTAGATCTGCTCCTATGCTACTCATGAGTACTCATCATCAAATTAATGTAGATTCTTAAGAATCAGTTATTAATTTGCTAACTATTTTGAGCAAAACCAAATTAATCAGATGCATTAAAAAAAGTTGAAATTTAAAAAAACGCAAATTTAGTTTGGTACCTGTCTCAAACTGTTGTCAGAAGGTTGTAAAAGTTATCACTTCACGCTCCAATCACTATTTCATTCTTGGAGTTGCTACAGTGAATCTGTACTCTCCTCAACCCTGAAATCATCCTAATCTGGTCTAATCTAATCCTCGGCTCAGGTCATCCGTGGCATCAGTGACACCTGATCTCAGTCAAGAGAACTCCTATAGATGCGTCTTATACTTCGAGTCTCTTTATAACAATGGGCGTGGAACTATAGCGAGATCGTAAGGCCCTTTTCACATGAGCGTTTTTCTCATGCCACAGTAAACAAAATAGTGCATTAAATACGCTACGACTTAATAAACGTATGTGTTTAGTATGTCCGATTAGATTGGATGTTTTTCATGCTCCATTTTTATTGCTATTGCATGAAAAAAACGCCTCCTATGAAACAAGCCTAATGTCTCTTATTTGCGACGCTTTCTCACCTCAGCCTAACTAGCGATACGGTAAAACAACCGTATCATTCACGTACGTCTCGAAATCTGTCTTCACAGGTTGCGTAGCGGTGTAGACATTTCTCATTAAGGTGAGGAAAAGGAGCTGCTAGTCTTGCATGGCGTGTTGAACCATCTTCAATTACACTAGTGACAATGCAAACCTCTTGCATCCTTCAATTCGCAAAATAATTACACTAAACTCTTATTTACATTGTGAATTTATAAAATACACACAAGCAATTCAATATAGTTTAACATGTCAACTTTATATACGTATAAATGAAATATGTTTTAATGAAGAAAACCAACATTATTTCAATTATGATATTTTACTGATTAACAGTCTTTTTATATTTATTCACTGTCCTACGTATAAAAGTGTTCAAATTTTAAGGTTAAGTGTTTTTATTTCAATTTCTTTGAACTCTTCCAGTTATTGATTATCGATGATTGTTCTTTCTTTCCTATACTATATTGGACTATTTTTCTGAAACTGATAAGCTGTACCTTCATAATGTTAGAAATATATATGTAACGATACTATGATCTGTTGAAATAGAATGAACTCAACAGTTCATTACAAGTTAATTAATGTTTCTTCATTAACTCGGTGTCGTTGTTTTAAAAATAGCGCCAACAATAAAACTCATTAAAACTTGTTCGTACGAACAGAAATAGCGCATTTTATAGATAGCTACAGTGTGAAATCTCTCAATGAACTTTTCAAATATGAAATTGGTTCAAATGTGTCTTTCACTGCCTGCAATTCATGACATCTCTTCCATTGAATAGGAACTGCTATAGTGACTTTCACAGAAATGATCTTTGGTGTAAGATATAGCAGATAGTTTTCTATTTCTTCGAACTGTTGTAACTTTATTTATGAATTGGCTAGTTTAAGTCTCAAGTTTATTATATATTAATCGCTATTTGGTGTTTTGGAAGCTAGGTGTGTAACTATATAAATAAATTGTCTTCATTTTCGTGTTAGGTAGACTACTAGACTTTTATTCAATAACATAACTTCTTTTTCTTATTCAATCCATTGATCCTTTCTGAAGCAATTCTCTTGTACTTAATTTCCTTTTGACGTCAGCGATATCGCCTTTGGTTCCGATGTATTCGGTCGGACGGTAAATCTTTACTAAAATAAAATTCTGAAGCTATTCCTAAACAATGGACTTTGGATTTAAAAAGCATCAAACTATACATTCTCTGATCCTTAAAAATTCTGTCTATAGCCCAAAATAGGAATCTTTTGAGGCAGCACGAAAATTAATCATATGAAATATATAAACATAATATGATGGATGAACATTGATTTAAAATTGTTAGAAAAATATATCTACTGAAATTACTGCTATTTTCAGGGAACTTACAGTTTTTGATAAATGGCATTGATTTGAACTACCTTCTGATAAATGACGTTCTTACCAATTTTCCCGATAGATGGCGTTGCAAACAATTTTTCCCGATAGATGGCATTACTAACAATTTTTCCCGATAGATGGCATTACTAACAATTTTTCCCGATAGATGGCGCTGCTAACAGTTTTTCCCGATAGATGGCGCTGCTAACAATTTTTCCCGATAGATGGCGCTGCTAACAATTTTTCCCGATAGATGGCACTGCTAACAATTTTTCCCGATAGATGGCGTTGCTAACAATTTTTCCCGATATATGGGGTTGCTAACAATTTTTCCCGATAGATGGCGTTGCTAACAATTTTTCCCGATAGATGGCATTACTAACAATTTTTCCCGATAGATGGCATTACTAACAATTTTTCCCGATAGATGGCGCTGCTAACAGTTTTTCCCGATAGATGGCGCTGCTAACAATTTTTCCCGATAGATGGCGCTGCTAACAATTTTTCCCGATAGATGGCGTTGCTAACAATTTTTCCCGATAGATGGCGTTGCTAACAATTTTTCCCGATAGATGGCGTTGCTAACAATTTTTCCCGATAGATGGCGTTGCTAACAATTTTTCCCGATAGATGCCGATGCTAACAATTTTTCCCGATAGATGGCGTTGCTAACAATTTTTCCCGATAGATGGCGTTGCTAACAATTTTTCCCGATAGATGCCGATGCTAACAATTTTTCCCGATAGATGGCGTTGCTAACAATTTTTCCCGATAGATGCCGATGCTAACAATTTTTCCCGATAGATGGCGTTGCTTACAATTTTTCCCGATAGATGGCGTTGCTAACAATTTTTCCCGATAGATGGCGTTGCTAACAATTTTTCCCGATAGATGCCGATGCTAACAATTTTTCCCGATAGATGGCGTTGCTAACAATTTTTTCCGATAGATGGCGTTACTTACAATTTTTCCCGATAGATGGCGTTGCTTACAATTTTTCCCGATAGATGCCGATGCTAACAATTTTTCCCGATAGATGGCGTTGCTAATAATTTTTCCCGATAGATGGCGTTGCTAACAATTTTTCCCGATAGATGGCGTTGCTAACAATTTTTCCCGATAGATGCCGATGCTAACAATTTTTCCCGATAGATGGCGTTGCTAACAATTTTTTCCGATAGATGGCGTTACTTACAATTTTTCCCGATAGATGGCGTTGCTTACAATTTTTCCCGATAGATGGCGTTGCTAATAATTTTTCCCGATAGATGGCGTTGCTAACAATTTTTCCCGATAGATGGCGTTGCTAACAATTTTTCCCGATAGATGCCGATGCTAACAATTTTTGCCGATAGATGGTGTTGCTTACAATTTTTCCCGATAGATGGCGTTGCTTACAATTTTTCCCGATTGATGGCGTTGCTAACAATTTTTCCCGATAGATAGCATTGTTTTTTCAATAACATGTTCAAGAAACATATATACAAACAAACTTATATAAATAAATGGCTCGTAATTCTATCATATATTAATAACAAATATCAGATCTATCTATAATTTAGTCTCTTCCATTAAATTTTTATAAAGAAGATTCATACGATTTAATGGGATATAGTATTGGTTCATGACTTGTAATGATGCCCAGTTTCCGAGTACTGCTAGGTTGCTGCAGTAACTTTTACCCAGTAATTGCAATGTATTGGCTGACTGACTCTCGTTCAACTAAACTGTAGGTATAACAGTTAGACTGCAGAGACGAAAACAGTTCTAATTGTTATGTTGTTATGCCCACACATTTGAATAACAATTATCTTTAGAACTGTTATACTGCTGTCGATCAGTAATATTATTTGTATATTGGTGTAACTCCTAAAATTAAACATTATAGTTTTCAGTTAGAGCCTTGGTTGTAAAATAGGCTTAGTAATAATAAACTACAATCTTCTCTTTTATAGTATTTTCTGTTGTATAGTATAGTTGTATATATTTAGTATAGTTGTATATGTTTGGTATAGTTGTATATATTTAGTATAGTTGTATTAATTTATAGTATATATTCTATTTTTTTTTCTTAATGAATTAATTATGAATAAGAAATGAAAAAAGAACTTAATTTAAGATTGCACATCTATTGATAACTAGTTTAAGTTAAATGGTAAATTTTTTTAGTTATCGTCAGAAGATTACCTAAAAGTAGGTAAGAAGATAGTTGTATTGTTTATGATTTCATAGTAAGTACAGCTCCAAACGAACTTTTGTGGTAATAATTGGTAGGTATTCATTGAGCTCTGCAGTGATTTTAGGAGCCGTGGTCTTGCGAGGCCATGCTGTTTAACAGTAACTGTCTATTTATTATCGGGTCATAGAGCAACTAACTGTAATGCCTTCAATAATGCGTATGTGTGTATATGGTGAAATTGTGGCCAGGACTTCATTTTTTTTTAAGAATTTTATTCATTATTTAATCTATTTATAAAGTTTCATCACACTTTGCAATATTACATATATTTTCGACAAATTTCTCAATATTTATCTATTTTAAGTAGAATACTATTAGATACATGAAATTCATTATAAAAATACATATTGTAATAGATATTGTAATACATATTGTATAAAACATATTGTAAAGATCGATTGATATTTAGTATAATACTATTTTTCAGTTCCATTATATTTTCACATAATTAATTTCACGTTTTTCATGTTATTTAATTTGATAAGACATTATTTTAGCTACAAAGTAAATGAAATATGTTAGTAATCTCCGTAGAGTTATTTTCCACATCTGTATTTAAAAGTTACGCTAACTTTAATAACTTTAATATAGATATCATTTATGCTCATTAAAGGTCAAAATGATTAGCATCCAATTAATATATTTATTAATATCTATAAGATATATTATGATAATATATATTTTTTATTTACCCGGTAAAATTTGCTTCATTAAAATGCAACAATGTCAAAAATTATTTACATTACTAAATAAAAGCAGTAGAACTCATCTATAGTGGAATCTTCTATAGTGAATGTAAAGTCCTGAATAAAAGAATCACCTCGTATAGTGAACAAATTTTTTTTAGTCTGCCATAACATGGCTATTTTTTCTAAATCTTATGGTCATTTATGGCAGACTAAAGGAAATTTGTTCACTATACTGGATAGTTCTCTTACTCAGGACTCTACACTCACTATAGAGGAGCTCTACTATAATGGAAGAATATAAATCAGTTGCCTAATTTTTTAATACATAGAAATGGTTGCTATTTATAACATCTAACCTCTATTTTCTATTGCAGATTCTGTGTATATAATTTAGTGTTATTTAAATGTGATTATAAGTTGAAAATAAAGCAATTGCTGCTGAGGAAATTGAACATAAAATTACATTAAAATAACACATTAAACAATGAGAATAATGCATTGTGAAGGTATAGCATCAACCATAGAATGACTGAGGACTCCAATGCAGCACGCAGACCCTCCATTGCAACCATTTTCAACCCTCGCAAAGCCAAGCCACAACCAACTACCATCAAACCCCCCACCAACAACTCCACCACCCACCTCAGACCCTCGGTGGTGGTGACTGATGAAGACAACCTCACTAACGGCAATGACCTCCTACAGCAGGATGCTCTCCTGCAGCAGGAAGCACGCAGTACCAGCATCACAGGTCTGCAGGCGCTGCCCAGGGACAGGAGCAGCACTGTCACTGACAGGGGGGTTGGAGGAAGGAGCATTGCCAGCAGGGCTAGCTCTGGCAGCCTAAATATCTCCGGTACCAGCAATAGAATTGCCCGTCACGTCAGGAGTCCTTCCGTCAATTTAACACACAGTGTAACGGTGCAGAATGATAACGAGATGGGTGAGTATTTACCGTGATGGTTATACTTATTTATTTATTTAACTTTTCATGTATTTAACTATTCATTTATTTAACTATTCATTTATTTAACTATTCATTTATTTAACTATTTTTTTATTTAGATATTAATTTATTTTGCTATTAATTTATTTAGCTATTCATTTATTTAGCTATTCATTTATTTAGCTATTCATTTATTTAGCTAATTATTTATTTAGCTATTCATTTATTTAGCTAATTATTTATTTAGCTATTCATTTATTTAGCTAATTATTTATTTAGCTATTCATTTATTTAGCTAATTATTTATTTAGCTATTCATTTATTTAGCTATTAAATTATTGGAACAAAAATTCTCTTAAATTTTGGCCGGAAAATCGGAAAATGAAATCATTGATAGTTACCTACCTATCATTGATAGTTATTCATATATCATTAATGGTTATTTATTTGTCATTGATAGTTATCTACCTATCAATGATAGTTCCTATCATTGATAGTTATTCATCTATCATTAATATTTATATATCTATCATTGATGATTATTTATCTATCATTGATAGTTATTCATCTATCATTGGTAGTTATTTATCTATCATTGATAATTACCTACCTATCATTGATAGTTATTTATCTATCGTTGGTAGATTCCCACTCTTTGAACAATATAAAAAATTAAATTTCGTAATTTAAATGAATAATTTTTAAATTTATTTTAATTAAATATAAGTGAATTCTTTATGAATAATTTTAGCTTACATTTATAATTTAAGATAATTTAAATTATAATTTAATTAGGTTTTTAGATGTTTTAGATCATCGGATCTAAATTTTATTCGTTAGCCCACAAAGTCTTTCTTTTACTCCACAGCGAAATTTATTGTTTTTACCATTTTATTGATGTGCAGCTGTACCTACATTATTTCGGTATGGGCCATTCAATGTTTTGCGCTTTTTATTTCAGAAGAATTCTATTGGTGAATGAATGAAAAACATTTAAAATATACCTTCCATTTTTTAGGATCCACCTTAAAATGTTTTATTGAATGGCTTTATTACAGAGATATTCTTTGGATAGTTATTAAATAAGCTGTAAAAATTGCCTTTGTTTAGACGGAAATATGAGCTGATGTATTTAAACGGAGAACATTTATCGATCTATTAGTTAGAGTTTTTTGTTCTTATTTATACTTTAAGTTTGCATTATATTTTATTAAATAAATATATTTTTAACGAATGTCAAATTTAAAATATCAGTAACGTCCTGCAATTTGCTGTCAATAAGCACCTACTACCTAGGACATTTTAGAAGTAATGTTTTACAATGTCAATACGCACCTACTATCTAGGACATTAGAAGTAATGTCTCACAATGTCAATATACACCTACTACCTAGGACATTAGAAGTAATGTCTTACAATGTCAATATACACCTACTACCTAGGACATTAGAAGTAATGTCTTACAATGTCAATATACACCTACTACCTAGGACATTAGAAGTAATGTCTCACAATGTCAATATGCACCTACTACCTATAAGGACATTAGAAGTAATGTCTCGCAATGACAATATGCACCTACTACCTAGGACATTAGAAGTAATGTCTTACAATGTCAATACGCACCTACTACATAGGACATTAGAAGTAATGTCTCACAATGTCAATACGCACCTACTGCCTAGGACATTAGAAGTAATGTTTTGCAATGTCAATATGCACCTACTACCTAGGACATTAGAAGTAATGTCTCGCAATGTCAATACGCACCTACTATCTAGGACATTAGAAGTAATGTCTTACAATGTCAATACGCACCTACTACCTAGGACATTAGAAGTAATGTCTCACAATGTCAATATGCACCTACTACCTATAAGGACATTAGAAGTAATGTCTCGCAATGACAATATGCACCTACTACCTAGGACATTAGAAGTAATGTCTCACAATGTCAATATGCACCTACTACCTAGGACATTAGAAGTAATGTCTCGCAATGTCAATACGCACCTACTACCTAGGACATTAGAAGTAATGTCTCACAATGTCAATATGCACCTACTACCTAGGACATTAGAAGTAATGTCTCACAATGTCAATAAGCACCTACTACCTAGGACATTAGAAGTAATGTCTCGCAATGTCAATATGCACCTACTACCTAGGACATTAGAAGTAATGTCTCACAATGTCAATAAGCACCTACTACCTAGGACATTAGAAGTAATGTCTCACAATGACAATATGCACCTACTACCTAGGACATTAGAAGTAATGTCTCACAATGTCAATAAGCACCTACTACCTAGGACATTAGAAGTAATGTCTCGCAATGTCAATATGCAGGGCTAATACCGGTGTCTCCCCATTACGAGATAATAAAAACTATGTTATACCTCACAAAATAACCTCTCCCATGCTAGTGTTGGTGCCTCATTTTCTTGTTTGTGGTCAGATCAAGGAAATAATAACATAATATTTTGTTTATATGTAGTGATTAAAATTAAATATAAGAAACCTACGACAAGTAGGTACTCTATTCACCTTCACTTCATTCACAATACACACTAAAATATAATATATATGAACTAAATTTAATAAGATTGAAACTTTTAGGTTTTGATGTTATTTTAAGATAGATTTCTTTCAATACTAACAACATTAAGGAGGTGATTAATTTCAGAAAGAATAACACAATATTCGGTTATACATATTTCATCTTTACCATGAATCTACAAACCGAATAAAAATCGGTTCAATAAATATTTTTTGTCTACTCTTAAAGTTTTTACTAATCTGATGTTGAAGAAAAAGATTGTACCCTCTTCGTTTTGATTTTGAATTTTATAAACTTGCAAGCAATGCATGTTCACTGTTCAGGCTTTCTTTAAGATTTTAATTATTTTCTGTAGTATATAAACGTTTCTATAACAAGTTTTTCCAATTTTATACCTTTACACCAATATATAATATTAAATTTATCATACCTACCTAGTTGACATTCAAAACAAATGGTGTACATTCTTTTTCTTCAGAGTAAAAGTTAGAGAGTCTGATTTAAAGCGATTGTTGTAGAGTTTTGATTATAAAAATCATTAAACACATATAAGATTATATATATGCCATCAAATTTGATAGGGTTTGCAGCAAAATGATAAGAAACATAGGCTCCCTTGATTAAAATAATAAATAGTACTTGGAGGGGGGGGGGGGGCATTAAAGGGAATAATTCAGTACAGTACAAAATGACTTAAATATAGTTCATTGTATACCTTACTTTATAGCCTGTGTTAACAGTTTATTTTTCCTTACTTTATGGCGTGGGTTTAGAGTTTATTTTCCCTTCATGGCGTGGGTTTAGAGTTTATTTTCCCTTCATAGCGTGGGTTTAGAGTTTATTTATCCTTGATAGCGTGGGTTTAGAGTTTATTTTCCCTTCATAGCGTAGGTTTAGAGTTTATTTTCCCTTGATAGCGTGGGTTTAGAGTTTATTTTCCCTTCATAGCGTGGGTTTAGAGTTTATTTTTCCTTACTTTATGGCGTGGGTTTAGAGTTTATTTTCCCTTCATAGCGTGGGTTTAGAGTTTATTTTCCCTTCATAGCGTGGGTTTAGAGTTTATTTTCCCTTCATAGCGTGGGTTTAGAGTTTATTTTCCCTTCATAGCGTGGGTTTAGAGTTTATTTTCCCTTGATAGCGTGGGTTTAGAGTTTATTTTCCCTTCATAGCGTGGGTTTAGAGTTTATTTTCCCTTCATAGCGTGGGTTTAGAGTTTATTTTCCCTTCATAGCGTGGGTTTAGAGTTTATTTTCCCTTCATAGCGTGGGTTTAGAGTTTATTTTCCCTTCATAGCGTGGGTTTAGAGTTTATTTTCCCTTCATAGCGTGGGTTTAGAGTTTATTTTCCCTTCATAGCGTGGGTTTAGAGTTTATTTTCACTTCATAGCGTGGGTTTAGAGTTTATTTTCCCTTCATAGCGTGGGTTTAGAGTTTATTTTCCCTTCATAGCGTGGGTTTAGAGTTTATTTTCCCTTGATAGCGTGGGTTTAGAGTTTATTTTCCCTTCATAGCGTGGGTTTAGAGTTTATTTTCCCTTCATAGCGTGGGTTTAGAGTTTATTTTCCCTTCATAGCGTGGGTTTAGAGTTTATTTTCCCTTCATAGCGTGGGTTTAGAGTTTATTTTCCCTTCATAGCGTGGGTTTAGAGTTTATTTTCCCTTCATAGCGTGGGTTTAGAGTTTATTTTCCCTTCATAGCGTGGGTTTAGAGTTTATTTTCACTTCATAGCGTGGGTTTAGAGTTTATTTTCCCTTCATAGCGTGGGTTTAGAGTTTATTTTCCCTTCATAGCGTGGGTTTAGAGTTTATTTTCCCTTCATAGCGTAGGCTTCACTGTTCACATTCCATCACGCATTTCTCTGTGAATTTCAGCTTCCACTCTATTTTTATTAGTTGATTAAACTAGAAGCTTCTCTCTGCGTTTTTGAGCAGGAAATTCATAATTGGTTCAAACTTTTAATGAATGACTTAATTATGAAATGTTTTGCCAGCGAAAAACTTGAAGCAGTGAATCAATTACTGAACTTTAGATTAAATTGCCCTCCTAGTAAATCTTTGCTAGCATATCCTTCTAATCGATGTAATGTAAATATAATGCACCATAGTCTTGCACTTCTATATTACCAAACAATTCTTTTGTAATATTTATGATTTATTTATTTCTAACTGTGAAATTTGTTTAAAAAATTTCATCGTGGTAATAAAATGAATTCATTTTATTATATTAATAAATTGAATTAATATTTTTTTCTATTCAAAACACATAATTTTCTAATATAAAATGATAGTTCTGTATTTACAATGATATCCAAATTTTTTTTTTTTTTTATTACATATTCTATAGTACATAAAACTTACAAAATATGTTCAGCCATTTTTTCTGTTTTATATATTTGTTCATTCTTCTTCAATACAAGCAGCATAGTTACTAACTTTACTAAAAGATAGACAACAGTTCTATTAAAATGTATTATTTAAAAAAATCTATATACCTCCTTGAAGATTACGTATTGAACTATGGATCTTTCGTTCAATAACAAATTACTACAAGACAACTGCCTATATAATTTATACATTCAATATATACAAGCTGTATCATCTGAACAAATATGCATCTCTTAAATTCAAACAATACTCTGAGGTCTTTAAGCAATTTGGTTAGCCCATGTAAGTCGCAATGAAGAAATAGGAAAATCAGATAAGATGGCATAATAATGGCCACACTCTGAAACGTGGAGTTTATGGCATCATCAGTGCTGGGCCAGTGTTACATGGAGAATTATTTTCTCATGTCAAAATGAATATTGAAATTGAATGATTAATGAGCTGAAGTAACTTCTATATTTCGCAGAAACTGAAGGAAAGATTATGGAAAATTACCTCTTTCAACAATATCTACAGGAAAACGATTCAAAGCTATACACTTTAAGACATTTAACCAATTCTCTGGTAAAGCACTAGCATTAAAGATACAAAAACTACAGTCAGCAGAGTAAAATAATGCACTAATGATGGCAACACCTTTTGTAAAGAGATGTAAAATATGAAAGAGTCGCTATACTTGATCAAGAATTATGAAAACAAAATGGGAATTATGAGATACTATAAATGAAAAGATAGAATTATTGTCCAGCAACAATAAATGTGTATAACAATACTAAGTATTTATAATAGTTATTTACCTAATATTTATAAATCAATGTATTCCAATTTTATAATATCCTAGAAATGATGATTACATAACTTAATTATTCTAGTAGAAATAATCAATCATTGTAGTGTGCTAATTTATTCTACTCCTCACATCAAATATTATGTAACTCTATTATCTTTAACATAAGAAAGTTCTTCTTCCATTGCAGCATGTATATAAAGTAATTTATATGAGTAATAGCTTCATTTCTTCTTTTGGATAAGTTTCCCTATCTAAGCGAGCTGCAATAAATTATTCCTTGTAAAGAAAGCAAGAGCAGGGAAGATTTAAGAGGAAATTTGACGATAAATCACTACGAGTGCGACTTGAAATAAGTTTCGTGATTTCAGAGAATCATTGGCAAGAAAAAACTCTTATCCCTTCACTGACTGATGTAACATATTGATATTAGAAGAGGGTTTTTAAACCTTAATGTTGAAGGTATATTTTGTTTCTAGCTTTCGAATATCTATTTATCTCTATGAAAAGGCTGAAAATCCTGAATTAAAACAGTGAATTTCGTAACCAAAGATATGGAAACCCTTTTTCAAACTAGGTTATTCAACTATTTTACAAACTGTTGAAGCTAAAATAAATTCACTTTTTTCTGCATTTTATTTTTAAGTTAAAACTGAAATAAGACATTCAGCAGCGAATTCTTAAAATGGTAATAGTAATTACCTTCGCAGAATGCGAGAAGGTCATATTTTAGCCGTAGTTTATTTATTTATCATCTTGTTATTCGCTTAACTGAAAAAGTGTTCAACCAAATTGCCTAAAATATGATGAAGCAATTGGTCAATGTCCAGTGACCTGCTGATAGATTTTTGGGAGTAACCCGGTCAAATGTCAAGGTCATGGTCATTTATAACTCAAAAAGTATTGAACTATATTGAATGAAACTTGGTAAGACGATTGGTCAATATGCAGGAACCATTTTGTTAGATTTTGGGAGCGATCGGGTCAAAGATCAAGGTCAAGGTCATTTATAACTCAATAACTCAAAACGTATTCAATCAAATTGTTTAAAATTTGATGGTACAATTGGTCAATGTCCAGAAACCATCTGGTAGAATTTTGGGAGCGATCCGGTCAAAGGTCAAGGTCAAAGTCATGTATAACTCAATAACTCAAATAGTATTGAACCATATTGCATGAAACATGGTGGGACGATTGGTTATTATTCAATTAGCAGTTTATTGAATTTTGGGAGAGAACGGGTCAAAGTGGCGGCGAAGCTATGCGCTCTACTGAGTGCACATAATCCAGTTGTTTGTGCGAAGACGAAAAATACCGAAATACACTTCACATAGGTATATTTCGTTTTCATCTGGCAGTAATAAAAAATATGTTCAAGACATTTAGATTGGTGATGTGGCTGCATTTCATATGAATGGAAGTGTCCATAATCATAGCATTTAGCAGTATGCAATCCTCCAAATTTCAATATGCATGGCGAATGTTTCTGTGTGAATTGGAATGTGGAAACGGTCGTTGTGTGGGCCCACAGTGTCTATAATAATAATATGAATGGAGATAGATACTTAAAAAAATGATTACAAAGAGAATAAGTCCTGAAATGCGTCAAATTTATCGGAACAGATTTAATGGGCTGTGGTGGATTCAGGATGGTGTTCCAGCTCATAAAAGTTATGCTGAGTAGTAATTGCTGTAGGATAATTTCAATCCAATTAATTGGCCGCCCAGATCACCGGACTTAACACAATTCGATTTTTCCTTTGTGGACACCTGATGAGGAAAGTTTACTTTACTCCTCCAGAAAACACACGTTTTGAAAGAGAGGATTCTAAATGAAATTAATTTATTAAAAGAAATCAGAATGTCGTTAAATAGAGATATTACAGGAATGGGAATAAGACTCAAGTATATATAAAATAAATAGAGGACATGTTGAGAGAAATTTATCCTACACCTAAAAATAAGTATTGCTGATCCAATGTTAAAAACGCTTTTGCAAACAAGAAAGTTAATTGTTTGTATCTTTCGTCCTGGCGCAATTAAGAACTTTTTGGTTTCCATTTTCTTAATTCGTTGCAGGTTGCTTATTTTAGTATGTAACTTAAAAAATGGCAATTAAGCTACATAAAAAGTAAATGTATAAAAGAGTTTTTTCAGAAATTTCTAGATTTAATAATTTGTAAATTACACTAATTTGAAAAAGGGTTCCTATCTTTCTGCCCCACCCTGTATAGGAAGTTTCTCATGGTTGAAATAAAATACTTTCCCGCACTTTGCTCATAAATTTATTTCTATATCGAATTAGTGCCGTGGATAAAAAAAATTATGCAGTCGGTATAGAGAAAACAACCATCAATAATATTCTACATAAAGTTTACATTTATGAATCTAATAATTATTCATTAAGTTGATAAAAAGTATTCCTTAATCTAAACTTTCCAGGCAACAGAAACATCAATCCTATTCTCTAGTTTCTTTGAAGGCCGGACTTTTAGGGTTCCTCCTAAATCTGAAAAGAAGAAGTTACGTATTGAAATAATAATAAATTTTACTGTTTATGTAATCATTTTATAGAGGTAATAAAGCATAGGATTGCATTTTCTTTACGACAGCGAATTGAATGAGTTCTCTTGCCTGCGTTGCCGGAATTAACTCCTGTAGCTCTAACTTTAGGAAACGCGTTAGCAACTTGTTTGGAAAAACTTCTGCTCCAAGAGAGAAATGAGATCTCTTTTACAGCGTCTGATGTGATATGAATTTCTATATCTTTTAAACATTACCATTCTATTTATAAGTCTACATTTATTTTATATCACTCTGCAACTGTGCATTTAATACTAACAGCCATGGTTTCTAAAAAAAAAACAATATTTTTTTCACCTACATTTGAACAATAGAGAACAGATGTATTAAGTAGGTGAAACTCCCTCATGTAACCTTGATAAATAATGCTAATATTGCTTATGTAGGTCGCAAACTACACGATACAGTATATATGTACTCCAAAAAGAAAGACAAATATAATATCATCCGTTTATATACACAGGGGAAACATTAGCGAAAAGTTTTAGGTAGTTCTGAAACTATATTAACAATTTACTTTTCTTTTGTATCATAAAATATTAATTAAATTTACAAGGTGATTCAATAATTATTTTAACACCAAAAAACGCAGTAAAGGGAGTAACTTCATTTTTGTGACTACAAATCTTATTTCATAATATGTCAGTTTACAAAATATGATGAAAAATAAATGTTAATTTTATCAAATTTTAATTTTCTATTCAGGAAATTTGTCGCCAAAAGATTGATTTTAAGATTTTTTTAAAGATGTCTATATATTGAAATCAGATTGTCAAAAAGAGGCAATCGGTGAGACTGTGCTAGGAATTTCTATCTCTAAAACATTACCTCCTCCCCAACTCAGTCTCTTTTTCCTTTATAAGTTTATAACAAGGCTATGTAGAAATAGTCTGCTCTTAAGCAATGTAAAAATAGTCTGCTATTAAGCAATGTAGAAATAGTCTGCTATTAAGCTATGTAGAAATAGTCTGCTATTAAGCAATGTAGTGATTTTGTAGATCTATAAAGTTTATGATGATTTAGATCTATATAGTTTGTGATGGTGAAGATCTATATAGTTTGTGATGGTGAAGATCTATATAGTTTGTCATGGTGAAGATCTATAAAGCTTGTGATGATTTAGATCTATATAGTTTGTGATTATTTAGATCTAATAAATAACTTTCAGTAACTCACCTTGGCCCAAATTCATCTCACGTATTTACCAATAATTGACCGATATTAAATTTTATGATCTGATATTATTAAAATTAATATCATTGTGATATTGAAATTTGATCATTAGTTAATTAATATATTAATTCTCTACTTATCACTTTGCACAGTCAACAGCGTCTGCCATATCTTACATTATCCTCTGTCTGCTGTGTCAAAGATATTCTGCCATATCTTACATTATCCTCTGCCAGCTGTGTCAAAGATATTCTGCCATATCTTTTATTATCCTCTGTCAGTTGTGTCAAAGATATTCTGCCATATCTTATATTATCCTCTTTCTGTTGTGTCAAAGATATTCTGCCATATCTTATAATATCCTCTGTCAGCTGTGTCAAAGATATTCTGCCATATCTTATATTATCCTCTTTCTGTTGTGTCAAAGATATTCTGCCATATCTTATAATATCCTCTGTCAGCTGTGTCAAAGATATTCTGCCATATCTTATATTATCCTCTGTCAGTTGTGTCAAAGATATTCTGCCATATCTTATATTATCCTCTTTCTGTTGTGTCAAAGATATTCTACCATATCTTATATTATCCTCTGTCAGTTGTGTCAAAGATATTCTGCCATATCTTATATTATCCTCTGCTAACTCCGAATCTTATATCAATTATATTAGCGAAATATCAAAGGGAAGACTCCAGAGACTCAAATTAATTCTCTTCGGTAGAATCTACAGGATATGCATTTATTGATGAAGTTAATAGAATTAGAAGCAAGGATTATATACTAAAAATGTTATTATATAAAGTACGGCCTTTTCATCATTTAGATGATTTACATTAAGAAAATAGATTCTGATTTAAGTGATTAAAATTGACTCTATTATATGATCATTATATGGGTACAATCAATTATATCTTCAAATAAATTACTCCTAAAGTGCTGGTCAAAGTTCCATTCATTGCAATACGTGTAATAAGTGTCTCATTGTACTACTTTCAGTGTATTCTTGCCATCACCTCTCCCATGCTAAAGAAATAACTGCTTCAGAGGCTATTTCGGTGACATCATAAAAATAATGAATAGGTGGGCCGGTGTCTCATTAAAATTTAGGCTGCGAGGTAATTACTCCCTTAGAAATTATACCTGAGACAGGTAGCTAATCATATTCTAATTAGCAACAAAGTAACTCATAAATGTTCAATTTGGAATTTTCCAGAGAGTAAAAAGTTAACCTTTATGGCATACTTTTCTTGGTAAAATATGTCCAAAAAAGTCCTCAAATGATATGTTTAATGTTTTGTATCAAATAAGAAAAATTGGTCATTGTTGCTTCAAAGCAACACTGTACAACTGAGCTTGGAAAATATTATTGATGATTGTTGCTTCAAATGCATACAAAGCTTTACAGTTGTTAATGGTTTGTTCCCTGAAAGCAACATTAGGCCATATAGAGTTAGTAAAACTGTATTTTCTCAATTCTGTTGTCGAGGTGTTCCTAGTTGTAATCTTTTATAACTACCTTACTATTGGTTCGATTTGAATTCGATTGGGTTTGAATTAAACAACATTATTAATTTAGAATATTATTTAGTATATGTGTATCTACGTTATTTGTCAGCCCTATAATAGAGCAATAAATACGATTTTTATTTGGTTCTTTAGTCTAGACTCGAGACCCAGTAGAAGGGTAGATCAGACCGTATGGGTAAGATGGATTTGACATCCGTGACGTTTCCTGAGAGGACACAGTACCGAGTTTGATGTGTGTGAACGTGTCCGTTTAATTTAAAGTAACTATATATTTTTTCTGACACTCCTTATAGCAGTGAAGTGTAAAGTTTAAGTGTAAAGTCAAAACTCATACACTAAATAGGTAGGAAAGATTAGTACAAAAGTTGGTTGCTAATCCGATGAAAGCTCGTTAGATAATTAAGCTCTGCTTGTAAAGTAGTAGGCTTTTTATACTTAATATAATTGATATGAATGCCATCTGGTGGTATGTTTCTTAGGGTTGTGAATTATCATATATGATATATCTAATAACTAATAAAAATATTTTTTATGAAAAAATTTCAGTAAAAGATACCTAAAATTAATACATACAATATTTACATCCTGAGAGTTTCTAATAATTTAGAAAAATAAGTTTTTAGAAAAATTGTAAGACTTAACGCATATGACTGTGCTGCAATAACGGCTTTTGTTGAATAAATTGTAGACCATTTTTTTATGAAACACATCTCCAATCATTCTCCATGTCCACGGTGGAGTAAACACTAACATTATTGTCATAACTGGTGCACTACTAACCCTCACTGGACTGGAACATATGGGGTTTGGTTAATTCCGGCCAATATTTACTCCAGTATGACGTTTTGCCTGCTTCTTCGATATAACCAGACTCATAAATTTTTTGTCTTTATATAAGTTTGGCCCCTACCTCATTGGTCACGAACGGTCATACATTAATTGGCGTAGTGAAAAGATTCTAAAGAGGTGAACTGGAAGAGGTTCAGATGGCGACATGAGCATTAATTAAGTGGCCACCAAAATCACCTGATCTTAGTCATGGTGAATTATTTCTATGCTGATAGTGTAAAGTTTATGATACTCAACCCAATGTTATCATCGAGTTGAAGATCAGAATCCGTCAAGCATTTTCAAAATTAACTTTGTAAATGTTGAATAAAACTATTGATTCATTCCAGACATGTACAAATTTATTCATCCAAAAAAAGGGACATCAAACTGAAATGTTTATGTATTTCAAGTGAAAAATGAAAATAAATTATAAAATTCTAAAGTGTTGAGAATGTTTTTTCAATTTAACCGAATTCAAATCGAATATACATTGAGGAAGTTATTAAAATTAAGAATGTGTAAAACTACGATGATACCCTGTACTTATCAAATGGAATTTAATAAGTATGCTACTATATATTGCTCACAGTGGATCAAAGTGACCCCTACGATGTATATTTTCCTCGTAACTTATAAATATGTTATTAAAGTCAGAGTAGTGAAAGTAATCCTTTCTCAATTGATAAAACGAATTTTTAAGTTTCATAAATACGAGTAAATGAGTTTCAATATGTTGACATGAACTTAAAACTCAGTATTGATGGACTGATGTTGTCCAAATTTTGCCCCTTACTCACCTGATGGGCTGATGTTGTCCAATTTGCCACTTACTACCCTGATGGAATGATGTTGTCCCATTTTGCCCCTTACTCACCTGATGGGCTGATGTTGTCCCATTTTGCCCCTAACTCACCTGATGGGCTGATGTTGTCCCATTTGCCCCTTACTACCTTGATGGAATGATGTCCCATGGGTCCCCATTCTGAGTGGAGCTAATGAAAATATTTTCTCTCCACAAATTATTCACAATAGTGACCTACCATTCGCATGTCCAAATTCCAGTTTATTATTGTACTCTCTTTCTAATATCACACCATTGTAAAATGGAGAGAGAGTTACTCTTTCTAAGATCACACCATTGTACAATAGAGAGAATTACTCTTTCTAAGATCACACCATTGTACAATAGAGAGAGTTACTCTTTCTAAGATCACACCATTGTACAATATGAGAGAGAGCGAGAGTTACTCTTTCTAAGATCACACCATTGTACAATAGAGAGAGTTACTCTTTCTAAGATCACACCATTGTACAATAGAGAGAGTTACTCTTTCTAAGATCACACCATTGTACAATATGAGAGAGAGAGAGAGAGAGTTACTCTTTCTAAGATCATACCATTGTACAATAGAGAGAGTTACTCTTTCTAAGATCACACCATTGTACAATAGAGAGAGTTACTCTTTCTAAGATCACACCATTGTTCAATAGAGAGAGTTACTCTTTCTAAGATCACACCATTGTTCAATAGAGAGAGTTACTCTTTCTAAGATCACACCATTGTACAATAGAGAGAGTTACTCTTTCTAAGATCACACCATTGTAAAATAGAGAGAGTTACTCTTTCTAAGATCACACCATTGTACAATAGAGAGAGTTACTCTTTCTAAGATCACACCATTGTAAAATAGAGAGAGCTACTCTTTCTAAGATCACACCATTGTAAAATAGAGAGAGTTACTCTTTCTAAGATCACACCATTGTTCAATAGAGAGAGTTACTCTTTCTAAGATCACACCATTGTTCAATAGAGAGAGAGTTACAAGGAGTCACAAGGATAAAGGGACCATCAAAAGGCACAATATGCCCATCCAAGGATGGCCCCTGTGCACAGCCAGCTGTGCGCTCGACGTTGGGTTAACAACGGAACAAGGTGAATCTCTCTCCATCACTTCCCACTTGGAACCTAAGCACTCCAAACCGTACTCCTAAACCTGACAAAGAAAGAACCTCCATCAGGCGTAGGAGCAAAGTTTGGGTACAATCATTAGCTCCAAGTTTTATCCTGGACTTGGTCAGTCAAACCCGCCAATCACTGCCACCTTCACAGGGGCCGCCCAAAGGCAGTCCCTGAGACGGTGACAGAACGCAGGGTGTGACCTGATCTCTCTAGCCACGGAAAGGCGCCAGGTTTTCTCTTAATTGGTTGGTTGGAGTTGAAGTAAGAGTGCTATCAGAAAAGATAGCTAAGACTCTCATCTCAACTCCGAGGTCAAGTCATGGAGGCGCTTGACAGCTCAGTAAGCCAGCTCACTGAGTATCCTGTCAAGTCGCCTTTTGAATGTGTCAACAGTCAGGCTGCTGACAGCATTTTCTGGCAGTCTGTTCCAGACATTACAGATCTTTACCAGCATGAAGTTCTCCAGCTGAGCAGTGGTGAACCGAGGCGGAACCACCTTCCACCCGTGGTTGCGGGTGGGGTTCACACACAGCGAAAAGTAGTCTTCGGGATCAACTCGACTTATCCCTCGAAGGATCTTAAAAGTCTCGATGAGTTGACCCCTCAAACGTCGCTGCTCAAGCGTGAAGAGGCCCAGGTCTTCTAACCGACGTGCGTATCCCTTGGATCGGATTTCAGGTACAAGTTTAGTCGCCCTCGCTTGCACCCGTTCCAACCGCTGGACATCTGCTCGCAACGTCGGTGACCAGAACTGGACCGCAAACTCCAAAAGAGGTCTTACAAGAGAGTTGTACAGGGTGAGGACTGTCTCTCTGTTTCTGTATCTGAATTGCCTCTTGATGTACCCTAGGATCTTGTTTGCTCTCTTCTCAGCTTCCAAGCACTGTCGAGAGAACTTGAGATCCCTGGTGATCATAACTCCAAGATCCTTCTGTACATCAGTGGGTCCTATTTGGGCTCCAAGTAGCGTGTAGAAAGCTTCAGCGTTCCTACGACCAGCATGAAGTACTCTACACTTGTCCACATTGAAGGGCATCTGCCACTTTTCCGACCATTCTCCGATCTTGAAAAGATCAAGTTGGAGTTGTCCGATGGCCTCTGGACTTGCAGCGTTGATGCCAATCTTTGTGTCATCAGCAAACTTGGATACCCTACTGACGAGTCCTACGTCAAGGTCATTTATGTAAATAATAAAGAGCAGAGGACCAAGGACTGAGCCCTGGGGAACCCCGCTGGTTACGGAGCTCCACACAGAGGCCACGCCATTGACCACCACTCTTTGTCGTCTGTTATTTAGCCATGACCTGATCCATTGTAGAACTCGACCACCCACACCAATAGCTGCTATTTTCGCCATTAACCTCTTGTGAGGTACCTTGTCAAATGCCTTCTTGAAATCAAGGTAGACGATGTCAACAGCTTTGGATTTGTCATGCTCCTGAAGAACGTAGTAGAAGAACTCTAGTAAGTTTGTCAGGCATGACTTCCCGCGAAGAAAGCCATGCTGACTCTTTCCTATGAGCTGGTGTTCTTCCAGGTGATCCACAATCCTATCCTTGATGATGGATTCTAGCAGCTTTCCAGGAACCAATGTTAAACTAATTGGTCTGTAGTTACTACTGTTAGTGGTCTCACCTGTCTTGAAGATTGGGGTCACATCCGCGATCCTCATGTCGTCGGCGACCTCGCCCGACTCCAAAGAGACATTGAAGATCTGTTGCAGATGTGCCGCCAAACCATCCTTCACGTTCTTCATCACTGTCGGTAAGAATCCATCAGGACCAGCTGCCTTGTTAGGGTCCAGCTTGCCAAGTTTGTCTACTACCTCCTCAACAGTACAAACAATCTCAGTCAGTGGCATTCGTCCCTCGTAGTAGACTACGGGGTCAGGGGTGCCAAGCGCATCCTCCCTGGTGAAGACACTGACGAAATAACTGTTGAGTTCGGCGACGATGTCGGCATCCGAAGTTGCCAACATACCTTGGGTTGTCCTGATTGGTCCGATGGAGCTTCTGGTGGGCTTCCTGCTATTGACATAAGCGAAGAACTCCTTACTGTTGCCCTTACAGGCCAATGCAACCCTGTGTTCCTCCGCTACTTTAGCTTGCCGCACCATTCTTTTGACCAATCTCCGTTGGTCTGTGAGAAGTCTCTCAGTTTCCGGTGAAGAGTGAGTCTTGAATGAGACGTAGAGTCGTTTCCTTCTCTTTATCTCTCTGCCAAGCTCGTTATGGAACCATTTAGGACGAACCTTCATGGAACCACCTACCCTTTTCCTAGGTATGCATCGGTCCTGGATCGAGATGTAGTTTGCCTTAAAGCCCCGCCACATCTGATCAGGTGAAGCTGGAAGTTGAGGACGTAATGCCTGCAGATCACGAGTGAAACTGTCGTAATCAGCTATTCTCAGATTTAGCATATTTCTATGAGAGATCTTCTCTTGTTCCACTTTGACTCCCACTCTAAAAGAAACGGCATTATGGTCACTGGTACCCAGACATTCACCAACCGAGACCTGAGAAACCAGATCTTCGTCGGTAGTGAATATGAGGTCCAGTGCATTTTCGCCTCTAGTGGGAGTTCTTACCATCTGGGAGAGGAAGTTGTCGTTCGAAAATTCGATCAACCTACCTCCCTCTCCATCCGAGACTCTTGTGCTCCAATCCACTCTGCAGTTGAAATCTCCCAACACAATGGCCGTTTCATCCTGCAGAAGGTTAGTGAGAGCAGCGTAGAGATCTCGGTCGTGGTCTCTCGTCTGGTGGGGTGGTCTGTAGAGCAAGTAAAGGTTGAGTGTGACTTCCGCTCGGACCTCTATCCCTAGTAACTCATACGGTGAGTCGATGGGTATGAGGGCCGCGTCAATGTGACAGCGAACATAGATCATCACTCCTCCACCTGCTCTGTTGCCACGATCCCTGTGGAACATTTTATACCCGGGCAGGTGATACTCTCCCTCAAAATCTCGTTTCTCAGTGTCCAGCCAGGTCTCAGTGATGCAGATGATGTCGAGACATTCAACAGCCACCATACATCTAAACTCCTGCAGCTTATTCCTGATAGACCGAGCATTGAAGAGTATCATTCGGAGGTCCCTCACCGACCTACGAGTCCTAGCCCGTTTCCCTGGTTTTCATCGGCGCAGTCTTCATAACCTGAGCCGTCGCCAGAGTCTAAGATCACACCATACTCTTTCTAAGATCACACCATTGTAAAATAGAGAGAGTTACTCTTTCTAAGATCACACCATTGTACAATAGAGAGAGAGAGAGAGAGAGTTACTCTTTCTAAGATCACACCATTGTATAATAGAGAGAGAGAGAGAGAGAGAGAGAGTTACTCTTTCTAAGATCACACCATTGTACAATAGAGAGAGAGAGAGAGAGAGTTACTCTTTCTAAGATCATACCATTGTACAATAATAGTTTATTTCTGGACTACCTAATGACGTTAGTTAGTTAGGAGTTTAGTGAGGAAAATATCCTTCAAATTAATTAGGCTATTACCTTAGATTGCTTCTTGTGAAAAATAACACGTGGAGAAGACACAGGTACTAGTGTTACAGGTACTACAGTGTTACAGGTACTACAGTGTTACAGGTACTACAGTGTTACAGGTACTACAGTGTTACAGGTACTACATTGTTACAGGTACTACAGTGTTGCAGGTACTACAGTGTTACAGGTACTATAGTGTTACAGGTACTACAGTGTTACATTTACTAGAGTGTTACATTTACTACAGAGTTACAGGTACTACAGTGTTACAGGTACTACAGTGTTACAGGTACTACATTGAACATTACAGGAACTTGATAAATTAGGAGATGTGTGGTTAGTTTTATTTAAAAGCAGAGGTCAAGATAAAGGTACACAATAAAAATACCTTCTATAAAATACATTGTATAGCAATTTATCAAAATGGGATTGCAAATTATTCACACAGGAAATAAATATCATATTTAAATATCTACTGAAATAAGAATATGATATACAGACATACCCCACTCCTATTACGTCTCAGACTTATGACAATCGAATAAGTGTAGAATATGTCTCGCTTATATTTCTCCTGGTATAAAGAATAATTTAGGAGCAACCTTGTTAAGTTTGTTGGTCATTTTCAGTTAAGATGTGCTCGCCGTAACTTATGGAGGTGGAATAGATTTTTGAATACCGGTAGCACAAACCAAAGATTTATACAATCGCTCACAATCTCCAATCCATTAGTTCCAGTTGAAATTCTTTATTTTGTATATTTTATCATATATAAAAATTTGCTAACTTATTATATATCACAAAACTTTTTTCTGGAACATTACACATCTTTTTCTTTGAATGAATTAAAATTCGAGCAATAGGGATGGAACAACTGAAATTTGTACCTCTGTTTTCCAAAATATTTCGAATAATCTGGAAAACGAATGATTGAGATGCTGGAGGAGAGAAAATGGATTCAACAGATTCTGTCGTACCTAAGGGACATCAACATGCTAGTTCACTTTTATGACTTAACTGAGAATTAGACTCGAAACTGCATTCACTGAAGCAATAACTAATGCATCACTGTTTTTAGTATATTTATATTTCTCATGTACCATTAAATCGATAATAGCTCTGGCATATTGGGCATGAAGACATTATTTTTAGCATTTGAATTAGATTTTCATTTCTTTAGTTGCTCTCAATAATTGTTTAATGCGACTATTGTTTTCGAAAAATGATTAAAAGAAAAGCTAACTCATGTGTAGAATTGTCAATGCAGGTATTTACTAAAAGCTATGAATATGCGAATTTATTAAATTATTTCCCAATTTTCCATATTCCTTTAATGGTCCCCTCCTCTCTATATTATTTACTCTATTCATTAGAAAGGCTACTGGTTATAAAATTACAAACAATTTCAAATTATAATAAGTAAATGGCTACCTACCTGCCTATATCGTTACCTGAATACCATTGCAATTAATTACCAAGCGAATACTTGATCAATTTCTTTTCAGCTAACTGTTATATGTGGAGAGGACCTTTAATGATGATCTGTTAATAATAAATATAGTGTATCTAAACATGTTTTTTTTAATATTTAAAGACAATTCTAGTTTTATATTAGTTCAATAACTCTTTTCAAATTTGAATGAAAGAAACACTACGTATTTATTTACAGTGTACACAGATATGTATATTTATTTTAATTTGCATCACCTCCATTCCTGTTTGAGCAAGTTCTTAATTATCGGTCAGGTCCACATTTTCGGACACGTAAGAAAAATTACATAATAATTATTATATAATTTTTCTTACTTGTCCGAAAATGTGAACCTGACCGATAATTAGGAACTCACCCTAAAATCATTATCTGCATAGTATGTGAAACGTTCCCTCTAACATATTAGTGAGAGAAAGCCTTTTGAATACCTCACGAGTTAGTTATTCATTTTGATACTCTTTCATGAAATTATATTAAAATCAATTGATTGATCATGATTGTTTAATTATTTTAAGCAATGTCACAATATATTGAAATATTTATGGTTATATGACACTTGCATTTAAAATTCCATTAATTAACTTATATAAATTATTCATCAGTTAAGGAGATAAATCCTGAAGCTGTCTGTGATGAATGGAAGAGAAGGGGTGGCATCTCTTGGGTCAGGAACTGTTGTAATTTGGATTATGGATTATCTTTTTTTTTTAATTTTGCCATGTTTATCATTTTTTAACGCTACTTGCAGTTTTAGAGGATAGCGCTAGGGTTACGCTCTTCAACTACGAGGTCTTAGATTTTGTGTTAAGTAGGCTCATAGGCTTCATTTGGTATCACCTCTTCATTTTCCTCTTGCCTCTGTGGGTTGGATCGCATTTTGCTGAAGATATTAATTTAAATTGACTATATTGATGTACTATTTTCGCAAAGTTATAAGATATAAGAATCGACATTACAGAAGTTTAATCAAATTCAGTTCATTAGCTATTCTTGCTGTAAAGTATTTCTGAGAAATATTATCACTAGGGAATTAGTTCCGAATTATCGGTCAGTACTACATCTTCGGACATATATGAAAAACAATATAAAAACTATTATTATTAGATAGCACTGTGTAATAATAATAATTTATATATTGTTTTTTCTTACATGTCCGAAGAAGTAGTTCTGACCGATAATTCGTAACTTGCCTCAATATATTTGTTCATTTACTGTACAATTTGTAGCCAGAAATGAGTTCCTAGTATTCTTTGTATGAAATTGGTGAAACAACGCCCTCTAGTGGTGACCTGGTGGCAAAGAGGGTCAAGGGTCTATCTCAGGAGATAAATATAGACCATACAGACCATCCCCTTGTTAGGGAGAGCTGCTAAGTCTCTATAGTAGTATGACCTTATGACCGACCCTAAGGCTATTTCTGGCATTTGATGTCATATAACTAAAGGAATAAAGTCTACAGCTTCGTTAGTGACATTTCCTTCAAATTGAAATACCTAATTTGAAAACTTAACTATATTTAATTATTTGGTACTTATATTTGAGTGATAATTAATAATAATAAAATGAAGTTTATTACAGACTAAAATTTTCATTATTGTGTGATTATTCAGACAATATTAATCATGTTCATCAGTTTACAGATTTGTTTGAAAAATTTAACTATAAGTGATAACTAACTATCGTTAAAATTTTCTAGGAACAGAATTACCAAAACTTAATTTTTAATGGTTAAAATTCGAATATCAATCTTTCTATTATGTTTTGATACTCTGTTCACTATAGCCACTGACTGTACTGTTATTCCTGAGTATTATCTACCTGCAGTTTCACATCTTGTTATAAATATCTAAAAAGAAAATTTAAAACATCTCTGTTTTGAAAAGTGTTTTGACTGATGTGGCTATATCGTACTATCTTCTTTATTCATGGATCTTGATAATATCACTATAGAGTACAACTCCTCTATAGTGAATCTAGAATCCTGACTAAGGAAGTGAACTACCCCGGGCCAGTATATACAGTGAACAAATTTCCTTTAGTCTGCCATGTATTACCATTAGTTTTAGAAAATTAATTGCTATTCATGACTGTCTATGATAAATTATTTTCACTATATGGGTTAGTTCTCTTACACAGGACTCTAGATTCACTATAGAGGAGTCCACTATTGAGGAGTTCACTATAAGGGAGTCTACTAAAGTGGAGTCCACTATAGTATTTCACTATAGAGGAGTCCACTGTATTGACATTATATCTGCTATTTTACGAGGTTTTGACATCTTCAGAGTTTTTCTATTTGCAACCTACCAATAAAATTCAAATTTTTTGTTGTTAATATGTTCCAAATTTTGTCGAAAATGGTACAGAAGTTATCAATTGCATAGTATTAATATACACCATTTCAATAAATTTCTTAGCTCTCTATCTCTAGAGAATTGGACTCAATACCTTGTAATATTCTGTCGAATAAAACCACCAATTAATTAATAAAGAGCTCCATTAAATTGATTAGATATAATAAAATCATATTAGGTCATTATATAAGCCTGGTGTCTTTGTCTCTTTCTGATTAAATGGGCACACTCTCACTGCAACCTGTACTGTAATTATTTTATTTCCCTCTACCTTTTTATATCACGTCTCTTTCATTTCTCTCTTCTTTACTCTTTTGCTCCTCTTTACACTTTTGATCTTCTTTACTCTTTTGTTCTTCTTTTCTCTCTTCCTTCTCTTTCTTCATATTTTTCTCTCATATCTCATACAAATATGATAATTGCATTTATCATGCGACTTTTTAATTTCTCTATACACAGCTTTATTTCGAACTCGTAGTCACATTGGCGATAGAAGTGAACAGTTGTTATTAACTGTTGAAAAGCTATTAACGGTTGAAAAGCTACTAACTGTTGAAAAGCTATTAACTGTTGAAAAGCTATTAACGGTTGAAAAGCTACTAACTGTTGAAAAGCTATTAACTGTTGAAAAGCTATCAACTATTGAAAAGCTATTAACGGTTGAAAAGCTACTAACTGTTGAAAAGCTATTAACTGTTGAAAAGCTATTAACGGTTGAAAAGATATTAACTGTTGAAAAGCTACTAACTG
The DNA here is from genome assembly GCA_947561585.1 of Caprella mutica. Lineage (NCBI taxonomy): Eukaryota > Metazoa > Arthropoda > Malacostraca > Amphipoda > Caprellidae > Caprella > Caprella mutica. Next base: position 48,803 of record CANNZV010000580.1, on the reverse strand, counting down.
TTGAAAAGCTATTAACGGTTGAAAAGCTACTAACTGTTGAAAAGCTATTAACTGTTGAAAATCTATTAACTGTTGAAAAGCTATTAACTGTTGAAAAGATATTAACTGTTGAAAAGCTATTAACTATTGAAAATCTATTAACTGTTGAAAAGCTATTAACTATTGAAAATCTATTAACTGTTGAAAAGCCATTAACTGTTGGTATTCCATTGAATAAGTCACAGTCACTATATTCTACCGCAAAGCAAAGATCAAGCCACCTTTCAGAGTTTCTGTTCATGGGATAACTGCACCTTTCTAAGAAACGAAGCTTCATCCCTGCTTTATTTTTAAATCCCTCTCCCTGCTGTGTGTGTTAGGCAATTGCTAGCAAGGAGGAGGAACAATGGAGTGGTGGCTAAGGGTATGGTAATAAAGGATATATCTAGTAGTAAAGAATTTATCTAGTAGTAAAGGAGTTTTCTACTAGTTGAGGGTCTATCTATGTAGTATATGAGGGTCTATCTAGTCGTAATGGGTCTATTTAGCATAAAATAAGGTCTATTTAGCTAAAATATATATAAGTATTGATTCAATTATTCATAGATGTTGTGTGTGGTAAATATTCACTTTCTTCCTTCGAATTCATTGCCAATGATAACATTTATCTGTCACTACTTCGATTAATGTTACTAGAATGGAACTTAATTTGAAATAAATTGCCAAAATAGAAGATAAATTACCAATAGACCTTATTAACATTCAATAATTATTAACACACCAAAGTGCTTCATTTGCGGCCCATAAGACATCATTCTAGATGTGAGAAGTCCGTTTGCCAGCTCTTGCCAGGCTGGCAGCTCTCCAGCTCTCTCCTGGCAATGATAAATGATTTAACACTATTATTCCTATCTAAGGAATTCATTATAGAACTTTGGTGTTGGAAGATTGGACGAAAAAATCTAACTAATATGTTTTATTTTACGAGTTAAAATGTGAAGGATTTTCGATTTTTATTTTGTTTGGAAAATATTTTTAATTAATTTATTGGTATTTTAATTAGTTATTATAGGTTTAAACAATACTTAATATGGTCGTACGGTGTTTTTTTTGTAATTTTTACCGTTTTTTTTTTCTTTAGTTCCCCAGAAAACAGTCTAAAGAAAACGTACCAAAAATTTCAGTTTGGTGTGGCAACTGGAAGTGATTCAGGGTTGCGAATAATGGAGGTGGGAGGGAAACTTTGTTTCTCTTTATGTTGTTGTGTGTGTAAAAGCCTCCCATTTGTGGAAGATGGCTTCGTCGTAGCCAGGGAGGACCCTTGGTCCGTCCGTAGCGACCTGATGATCGTTTTTTATTTTCTTCAATATCTCGGTATTTTTTTTACTCAAATCGTACTCGTGCCAAGTCTTTAGATTCAATGGGGGTTGGTCCTACAGATAAAATTATAGAAGCTAATCTGTTTACCTCGACATTCATAAGATCGTCAAGTGAGCTTTTTTGAATTTCGATCTCAAAATTTTTTTATTTGAAAAATAAAAATAAAAAGTGAAAAATATATGATTTTTTTATTGGAATAACAAAATATCGAAATCGAAATTCCAAAAAAGATCGCTAGACAATTGAATGTCAAGCTGAACATATTAGCTTCTATAAATTTTTCTCTGTAGGACCAGCCCCCATTAAGTCTATAGACTTATCGTGGAAAGGGAGGGGAGGGCAAAATGAAAAATTTACATGAGCTACTTCAAAGATTTGGAGCATTTTACACCTTATGGCAAAATCTCAGCTCAATTGGACGAGTATTATTGGTAGGTAGCAAAACCACCAAACGATCCCCACTGACCGAACAGTGTAGATGTGGCCTAATTATAGTGTTATTTTGCCTTATGTCTTAAATGCATGTTAATTTTTCGTTCATGTTATTTTTTATTTTAATTCTAAACTATATACCTAAATCATTTATGAATATTTGAATACTGAATACTTTGCCAGATTCTCTTTTGATAATAAAAATAATCAAATTTGATTATTCTTCCAAAAAATAACCGAATAATGTAATTAACATTAGCGAGTATTTTTAATCAATTTACAGTTATCCATTTCAAATTTCAGCTTCGAATATTATTCTACCGGACATTCTCTCTAACTTCAACTATTCTACTGGACATTCTCTCTAACTTTTACTATCTACCGGACATTCTCTCCAACCTTAACTATCTATCGGACATACTATTCCAACCTTAACTATCTACCGGATATTCTATTCCAAACTTAACTATCTACCGGACATTCTCTCCCAACCTTAACCTTTTACCGCACATTAACTCCCTCTCTTTTCGTACCAAACTTGCCCTTCACTCCATCCATTTACCGGAAACTCCCTTCCCTGTTCTCGCTCCTTTGGGCATCTGTCTCGTCAACACATCTGTCTTTCCTACACATCTGTCTCTCCTACACATCTGTCGCTATAAGGCAACTCATGGCAATATCAGCTGCATTTGCTGATCTATTCAGAGCGAGGCATCAAAACATAAATCTTAAAGATGACGCTCTATTGCCTATGAACCACAGGTAAATTCTCTCAACAAATGTGCTTTAATATTATGCTTCTCCCACAGATAAGCTAGAACAGTTCATTAGTGCACTTTTTCTTTCCATTCGGAATTAATTAAATACAAATTTCAACTGTTGCCTTTTTATTTATGAGAGATATAACCATTTCGAATAATTGTTAAGATGATGCTCCGTTGCCATGAATATTTTAGATAATGACATACTTTTTTTTTACTCCAATAATGTAATGATACTATTAGCAAAATGGCAACGCAGAATATACCTTTTAATAACTGCAAATCGGTCTATTCAGAGCATTTATATACCATCTTTGTAATCGAATTGTGTGACGCTTATTGAACGTCTGACTCTACCCCAGCAACCTTTAACCACAGAAAAGATTAACCAATTTGCTCTCTGGATCTGGCCAATTTGTTCCGTATGTGGAAGCCAAAAAAATAATCATGAGATAAGTCTCTACCATAGAAAATAATCATGAGATAAGTCTCTCTACACCATTCAATGATAGATGTGAGGTCCTGTATTCGAGTTCGTTGATGAAAATGTATTGTGGACATTTTCTCTCTTAGCTTTCAGGAATTCTTCATTTTCATTAAAGTCGATATGACAAACACGTTCTACTATCAGATATATGTTTTCAAATTGAAACTGTATTGACAAGGAACTGCAATACTCACTCTTAGTGATTTTGTTGTTATGTAATAGTCGCTCCAATATCGCGGGGTATCAAAATCATTTGAGCTTAATTTTTTAAAGGAATTCTTTACGAGGTTAGATTTTCGAGGGGATAGTTCAAACATTTCAGTTGTGTATATGTGTGTGGTGAACCATTTCAATGTCCATACCTAGGAGTAAGCAATTCAATTGAAGTGATGATCAATATTGTCTTACTGTAGTGCTCTTCCTCAGAGTGTGCCAGCAATTATCATTGCAAATAATAGACAACATTGTCCAATCAATTGGTAGTGGAAGTAGGACTACGAAATTACGATTCTGTTCAGAATTCATTGGTTGGAATTTAATACTTCATTGAAGCCGGGGTATAAATTATATGATATTTGAAACTATTGTTTCGCAATCTTAATGAAGAAGAGTTTGTATGCTAAATAAATTATTCATGTTACTTTTTGATCCTATTAGTGCCGGGCAATTTTGTCCCAGTTGCCCCCTTGCCCTCCTCTATTTCGTATGCTATGGTGAATTTGCTCCATTTCTGCTTTAGATGTTGTTAAGCTTTAGGTATCTTGCAATGTAAGCCAATTTGGAGAGGTGAAACCCACACATTAATGTTTATGACCATTAATTGATTATTTTGCATGTTTGATATATAAATATTAGTAAATAACAATAATACCAATGATAAATGGATATTATTCTACTATTATCATACTTTTATTCAGACTTAAATTCATTATTTTTCTGTGCAGATACAATAACCTGTAAGTAAATAGTGAATAATTGTAAATACCAAAGTATTAAACTACGTCATCACCTGAATCTCTTTCTTAATAGCCCGTAAGGTTTATTTGGTGTTCAATTTGTTAACATGATATAATTTATTCATTTTACGAGTGTTTTGAAGCTATGAGTTTTATTAGTGTGTCTGTGGTTTCAGGTCAAAGTTAGTATGTATGCCGCAATATACGTACCAACTTTACTTATAGCAAAGTTCAGAGTTTCAACTGTTTGCAATATTACACATTTCTGCCGACCGTTGACTATAGTTACCAGATAAATTAAAATTCCATATATAAACATGAATTGCCAATCATGTTCAGCAGTTTTATACGAGTCCAATCTATGTTCGAAACTGCTCTGTTTGAATTTCAAAACTAATTGATGTTTGGCACGTTTCATGATATTTCGACAGTGTCCAGGTAAACCGCAAGTTGTACCTTATACTTTGTTGCTATTCTTATTCTAATAACATGTATGATATGGCGGAATAGTGTTTCTTACATGCCATTTAAAATAAATTATTTCAACTCTACACAAATGGAAATGATATGAAGCGAAATATTGAATGTGGTAACCAAATTTACCTCTCGGCAATAGACACATGTTATCATAATTTTTCATTCAGACAGTTTCCATTTGATGTAATTTTATTGATTTCAAACTGATTTAAACCGTTTATTATTTGCTTGACTCTGTATTTTCACGCAATATTTTTATATCACATAACTTTTTACTTCCCTCATTTCTTATATCAATAAGTGTGAATTTACCTTCCCAGAATTGCGAAAGATTATGTTTTTGATTGGCTTTATTTGTAATTTTATTATTCGTATAACTAAAAAAATATTCACCTGACTTGCATGAAATTTGGTGCGTGTTCCAGGATATCGAGCCATCCAATTAGATTTTAAGAGCGATTGGGTCAAAGGTCAAGGTCATTTATTACTTTAAAAGTCAAAAAATATAACTCAAGGAGTGTTGAATGGTCAAGGTCATATATTAACGGCAGGGAAGGTATGCACTCCATGAGTATATTTTGAATATTTTGAAACCGTATGCGATAGCCATTAAATTGCTCGAAAACAAGTGCTCGAAAGACAATTGTTCGAAAACAATTGTTCGAAAACAATTGCTCGAAAAACAATTGCTCGAGTGAACAATTGCTCGGAAAACAATTGTTCGAACGAACAATTGCTCGAATGAACAATTTCTCGAATGAGTAATTGCTCGAAAGTGGTAGAAGAGGAAGAGTCAACAAGATAGGGAGATTAAGTAGAGTAGGGAAAATATAAAATAAATAAGTGGCACGAAAAATTTAATTTAGTAAGATTTAACATATGATTCGAAAAGAAATATGTAAATAAATCTATACTCAACACAACCGGCCGTTAGGTAATATACTCCCTACGGTTCTAGGAAAATTTGGTCTCAGAAGATTCTATAATGATTTTATTGAAGATCAATAATGGAAAAAAGTGAAATTATGAATACTAAAATGTGTAGAGTATTTATTGAAAGCGGATAACATCATCAACCGTTGTAAAATGATACGTAACATCAATAACTTTGACATGTTTTGACATTTATTTAACACGAGATTTGAGTGGAAAATTCGGTTTTTGAGCTTCTAGTTTGAGGTACAAATTAAAACTTATCAATTAAGTGTATCAGGGGGCATGCCATGTCATTTTACAATCATGAAGTGTGCAGTACAACAAACTAGCGGATAAAGCAAACTACATAACGGTCATTTGTGATGAGAGGCCATTTATCATTCCGAGATTGAATTTTCCAGACCGAAATTTCAGGCCACGACTCCACTCCCTACACCGTAAAAGATCACCAAACAATACTCAAATATGCCACATGATACCCATTACCCATACATTAACAGAATAGTTTTCGTTAATATATTGAAACTTCATATTCCAGATGAAAAATTACTCTGCCATAACTTTGAGTTATTTCACCTATTGAGGTGCCACATACATATAGGCTAGCTGAAATGATAAAAAATAACATGAATAGTACCACGTCATCACATGATACCCATTCACATGTTACAAACGGGATGACAAAACGGTCTCTAGGAAAAAATACGAGAAAACAGGAAGAGTAAGATTTAAAATCAGTAATACAATGGTTAATTGTAAACAGCTATGAACAAATTGATTCAGTTTTTATCAATTACTAAAAAGAAGCAAAGAAGATTAGGTGCACCTCAACTTCATGAATAATTAACTTTGTATAAATTCGTAAACTGTGTGCAATTTAATAATTCGAGCAAACGTTCATTCGAGCAATTGTTCATTCGATCAATAGTTCGTTCAAACAATTGTTTTTCAAGCAATTGTGTTTCAAGCAATTGTTCATTCGATCAATTGTTCATTCGATCAATTGTTCATTCGAGCAATTGTTTTCGGTCCGTGCCCTCAGATTTAGATTAATTAAGCTATTAATTGAATGATGATGACAATATTATAATTACATCATAGACATAGAGTCACAGAGTATATAAATTGTATGACAGAGGTTGCAAATAGTTCTTAATAAACTTACACTGCACATTTTAAATAATTTCTAATTCAGTTAATGAAATAATTCTTTCCAAGAATTGATATTTATGCTACCCCCTGTTAACCCATTCAGCCTATTTTGAACATTACTTAAAGAGTGACAGACAGACAGACAAATAAAGATAAGCAAACTATTTATGGGGGGTGATAAAGTTATTATTTTTATTATAATAAATAACATTAATATCTCTTTCTTCATAATAAAGATATTTCAGCCAAACTTCCCTTCTACCAAATATCCTTCTACCAAATGTCTTTCAGCCAAATGTCTTTCGGTGAAGTGTCATTCGGACAAGTGTCCGTCAACCCTTTGAAACATATTGGACATTATTGGACAGATGAATCGATTGACTGTGTGTGGACAGAGTAAGCCAAATGCTGAGACAAAGTCAATACAGCAGATTGTGTTTCTCGTAATAATTTTGGTTATCTTCGGTATTCTTCTTCTTCCATTAATAGTTTAGCCAATAAAAGAATGTAATCAAAATGTAATGGTGTCCAATTGTATTAGGAGTGTATTAATGGGATATTTTCATTTCACAGATAATATCAATAAATAATGATTGATAATATAATTGGATAGATTCTACAAAGTGAGACTATTATTTGAGAATTTGATAATATGCAAAATAAAATAAAGTAGAAGAATTCCACCGTGTCCATGAAGTCATATTCTGTACTGTGTGCTTGGGTCAAGGCAGCTTACACGAGGAGAGCCTGTTAAAGATTCGGATTTAATATAAGTTAAATCAGAAGGAACTCTGCTTCATGTTGAACTGTACGGTGGATCAAACAAAACAGTTGCTGACCATTGGTTTGGTTACAGATTATATATATGTAATTATTGAAAGGTTTCAAAAATAAATCTAAGAACAAAACAAATCTATCTTTCGATTACTATTTGGGTGTGTTTCGTTCCTGAAAAAAAATTGCAACCAAGAAGTAACATTGCGTGAAAATCGTGTGGGCAAAGTACCCTTAGAACATAAAAAACATATGAATGGAAACCTCGTGGATAAATGAGAAGGCGTTTAGTGCAGCAGTCTCTTTAGTGAAATGAACAAACAATAAAATTGCAAGTGTAGGCTCTAAGAAAATCTGTTCCTATACAAAAGGTCAAAAGAAAGGAAGGAAGGCCAGTAAATCTGTTCAAATTCAGACCCTAAGTCTTCATAAACGTATAATATGCATATGAGTGGAATAAATCTGTTTGATCGGTAAGGAAGTGAATATCGCATAAGAATGCGATGAGATAAAGATGATGGTCTATCGTCATAGAGCTGAATGCACAAGCTGTAAATGCGATAATGAAATATTTAAACAGAAGTCATAGGGAAAATTCTCTTCAGCAAATTGGGTTTCGGTGAATTAATTTTCGGTAAAATTGGTTTCGGCCAATCCGTTTTGGTAAATCCGCCCGATACCAGCGATAGGGGCCCTCCATTACATTTCAAAAGGTATTTATTTAATGATTGCAATGTTTGTCGACTTGTTACGGAATCCAACTACAGCATCTAGGGCAAACTGATGTACCTTCTATGTTCTTAGTAGATGAAATCTGATACAATAAAGAACACAATTGATCTGCAAAAGCTAAAACAAAGTACAGTAGATGCCTGGAATTCGAACGAGGCTCAGTTTTTATTTGTAAGATATATTTGTCCACCCTCACTGTAAAGAAGCATTCCATTCTCTATATTGAGTTAGATATAAGTTTTAGTAAAGAATGGAAACTGTTATTGATCGTTCATATTAAACGATAATCTGAGCATGAAAGGATCAAAGATTTTGAAGGTAGCTATTTTGTTTGGTAACTATAGTTACTGAACTCAAGGCTGGTAACTATAGTTACCAGTCAATATTTTTTATTTCTACCTATAATTTCATTAAACGAGGTTCTTGATATTTCAAATATATCATATATAACTGTTTTAAAGCATAAAAATAGAAGTAACTGCTTCACCATAATTATCAGTATTAATGAGATAATTTCTGGACGTTGCCATAATTCACGTCCACTTAGCTACATGATTTATCTTCTCTAATTCGTCACACAAGCCGTGGGGGAAAAAACGATGTTAGTGATAGATGGTAGTATTCCACCTATTTTCATCAACTAAAGTATTAAATATGATACATCAGGAAAATATGAAAAACTACTAAAAACTTAAAAATTCACTCCTTCGATTAATATATCTATTTTTTATACTGTAGTTGATCGGTAAACATTTTTTGAGTCTATATAAAATTATACGTCTTAAATCAACCTAATACATATTTGTACACATGCTATATCAGTTCCATTTTTCAAATACTCATAACTCATTAACTAATGCTATTATTTAACGATATTATTTGTATAAGAATAAACCGTGACATACTCAAGAACCTCATTTTATTACTAGGGGGCTCAATTGTCATGGGGTCCAATTGTCAGCGAATCCAATTGTAGGAGCACCGGTTCACGGTCTTTATGAACCCTTCTCCGGTACTAATAGGTCTATATAGATAGAAATTAATGTTTCTTAGCAACACTACATATACTCAAACTACATCATTATTGATGAGAAGAAGCATTATTCATGTTCATCAATAACCTATTTGTGCAGGTACTAAAGTTTTCATAGAAGTAAGCTTCATAGCAATGAATCGGTTGCTACTTTCTGGTTAGGAAATTGTTAAATGACACCATTTATTCTATTCTTTAGATCCAAAGAATAAAGTTACAGATTATTAAACTGCAAACCATTTCAAATTTAGTCTTGTATATTTATTGTAGTATTTAACTCAAGTTATTCTTGTGATTGTTATACTTCTCTCCGAATTCTATGCAAAGAAAAAGTCAATTAATCCAACAGGTGTATACATATTCTATGCGTTCACGTGTCGATTTTTCTTTATAGTTCTCGAGAAATAAAAATCAAAAACTAAAAGAAAGTGAGGAAAGCTAGAAGGTACAAGTAAAATTAAGTGAAAAAAGATACAAATACTTCTAACTAATCGTTTTCATATATTATAATATTTTTTGATCTATAGAACTGCTAATTTAAAAACACTGTATTTATTTTGAAGGAAAATACGAGAGAAAGTCAATTTTCTTTATTTTCTTCTATATAATCTATTAGAAAGGTCTGACAGAGTAGGTTGAATGTGAATATTTCTTATATTATTAATTATTAAGCAAACACTTGATCAATTACTTTTCTGTTAACGGTGACATGTAATATAATATTAGTTCTACTAATTTAAAGTATTTCTATATAATTTTTAAATTAAAGTGGAGGGCAACTTTGAATCGAAACCAATTGGAAGCAATTTTACAAAGAAAATATGTCAAAGTTTATTTTTCTTTGAAATATGCTTATATTTCTCTATGTATATACAAAATATTTGATTATAGTAAAGCTTAAAATTATCACGTTTATACTATAGTGTGTAGGGTTGCCAACCGTCCTTTATTTCAAATGACTTTAATCACTTCAAATACGTAACAAGGGCAAGGTTTGCATATTTTGGTTCCAACACATTAACAAGAGCAACTGATCAAATTCTTAATAACAGTTTTATAAACAATTATTTCCATGACAATATGTTTTATATACAGGTGTTAATGTGTATGGGTGAGTGATTAATAACATATATCACAATAAGAATATGATCAGAGACAATATTTAGTTTTTGTTACAACTGTTTTAAGGGGAAGCTTTGTGTGAGAAGCTATCGTTTTTATTTATAGTCCGATTTACCTGAAACTATCAAATGTGTTTGTTTATGGTCTAAATCATTGGTAATGAAAGCTAAAACATTTCTTGAATATTTAATATTAGAATTTCATTAAAAGTTTTTAGAATTTTGAGAAATTAGAAAACATGAAATTTTAAATTAGTTTTCCTCAAAAACCTATAAAAACAATAATTTAGTGTTCTAAATAATATAAATGGAACCATATTAAGATATTAGAATTTTAAGATAGTACTAATCGCAAAAATATATTCCTCACAATACTCCAGTTTATAACAGCCAGTGCATGCAAATACTACTGCACACCAACATTTCTTGTTACAATTGCAATAGTTATAGTACGTTTTTCGACATTTTGCTTTCACATTCTCGTAGAGAAAAATATGGAGATTGATTTTAGACAATAAAAAGAAAATGTGTTTTTTATGGTTTAAATGTCAATTTTGAGTAGCAAGCATTGGTTTGCCAGCGTGGAGCCGGTCAAATTCGGTTTCAGCATACTATTTACTGTGTTAAGTCCATTCTATAATTTACTAGCAGATAAAGAGCCGCGTTTTAACAGCCCAGTTTACACCTCTTCAATTAATTTTGGCTAAATGAATGGAGATGACATATTATGTACTCCTAATTTGTTGAGTATGGGACAATTAACACGGGAACAGTTCACAATGGTAATTAATTTAGACGTTTTACTGTTTCTATTGCTCACGATACTATAAAGTATATAGCACATGTCACAATAACTTCCAAAATTAAAGGATTGCAGAATAGTCAGCGCAAAGGATTTTACTTCTTCATATTTAGAGTTTAGCAGTTAATTGATTTAAAATTTAGTTTAGAAATATTTCTCGCAGTACTTTTCATTGAAATTTAATGTGAAACTAGAACGGGCACTCGTGGAACGCATACCTTCGTCGTCGTTTCAATTGATTTTGACCTTTTCGTGATCTCCCAAAACTTAGTCAAATGATTGAATAATTTTTGAGTTATGTGAATAACAAGATTACAAATAAATAAATAAACCCGATAAAAACATAACGTTTCGCAATATTGCGAAGTGAATTAATGAGTACATCACCTAAAACACAAACTAATGTGTACTATAATAGAGCATGAAACCTGTTCAAAAACATTATACACATTCTATATGCAAATGTGCGAAACATTCTTAACAAAACAAATCCTTATCTAACCCGAACTGTGAAATCATACTTTATTTTAGTCAACCTTATGAATAAAGAAAGAGTTTTAAAGATGTTACTATATAATCCAATAGATTCAGTAGATTTCTGCACAATCTACATAGATATTGACTCTTTCTATGCTTCACATGAAGGGCCACAAGCCAAAGTCTCTTAACCGCAAAAATCGGGTTGCTCAAGGTAAAGTCTCTTAAGCGCTTAGCACCAGTGAAAACGGTACAATTTTGATGTGCTAAGCGCTTAACACTCACGTAAAACGGTTGGAGTTAGCGGCAAACAAGAGTCTCTTAACCGCATCTCATTGCATAGAAAACGAAGCGCAGGCATAGAAAACGAAGTATATATATAGCTAATTTTTGCAATGTTATTTATGGGAGTGTATATATACAATAATTATGGATAATGAATCGTAATAACTTTTCACGTAATAATAAAGTATAGGTTTTGTCCGGAAAGAATGATTCATTCGATGAAAAGTACGTAAATTGAATCAGGAATATCAAAAAACCATTAGGTATAAAAAATAATATTTTTATTAATTTTAAAACTACCTATGTATTTATTAATAAACTCATTCAGTTCCTTGAAATATATTTGGAGTAGATACAGCTTATGCTGTGAATCTATATATAGTATAAAACACTTAGCCGAACTATTTCTCAAACAATTAAATCTGTTTGAAGATACTGGAATCTACAAAAAGTTTTTATAAAGGGTTCGAAACTGTATACCAATCATTACGCTTAGCTTTTGTTTGTCAACCCTTTTGTTACCGCCTAATTCGGCACGAATTTCAAGACCATTCTATTGTGCTTTAGATCTGTAACACTGTAGAGATTTGAAATTAGAAATACCTATACCTAGTTTAGATTGTAAATCTAGGTCCAAAAACTTATTATTAACATTGAGAATCCGCTCAAAATATGTTTGTATAACAAAACCTCTTCATCAGGTAAGTCGTCACTCGTCTCTTGATATTTTGAGTTTGAAAATGTACCTGGGGTAAGCCAATCTACCTAATTAGGTAGCAAGATTGGTAGTTTAATTTGTTTTATATCCTGAAGTACTACTTAGGTATGGCTTATAACCTAAAATTACAAAATATTAGGTAGGTATATAGGTAGCACCGTAGCTATTATGTCATGTTTCAGAGGCTGGAAAATTGTAGGTACCTAAGCCAATTTTTGAGCCAATAAATTTCACAAAAATTCTGAGCTAAGCCAATTTGGCTCATTTTGTAGATTTCAAGCCAAAATTGACATAGGAACATAAGAAATAATTCAAAATTGTATGCCAATTAGGTAGGTATACCTACTTACCTACTTTATCAGAGTAATGACCTTTTGAAATCTAAGACAATTAATTGGCTTTAACTCTTTAACCTACTTTAACCTACTCTAAAACATGGCTAGTATGTACTATGTAGGTTACCTGCCTCTCTGAGCTCTCTAGACTCTATGTAGTTAAATTGAGAGATACTAGTTCAGTAGGAGTAGGACCCAGTTACGAGTCTGGTCTGTATTTCATGGTCTTCCCTTTTAAAAATAATATTCCAGCAAAGTCGGTGGATTTTTAGCTATTTGTTCCTATATTATCATTAATTTTCGGTGGAAAAATGGGTAAAATCACTAAAATGTTGGTGGATCAGCCAAATTACTGGAAATTTATGGTGGATTTTTTCAGCTTTTTCAAAAAGTCAGTGGAATTTTGTGCACCAAATACAGAATGCCGGCCCCAGCCCGGGACCCGGCCAGTTAATAAACTTTTATATAAACCCCAGCCCAGCCCCCAGGTACTAACTACCTAGTGGCTCACTGGCTAGTACCTATTAAAACTTATGTCCATCTATGTCACAGAGTAGCTATGTCAGTTAAAGCCGATTAATTGGCTTATATTTCAAAAGGTAAAAATCAGATACCTATTCCTAATTGGCTTAAAATTATAAATTAATTCCTATGTTCCAACTTCCAATGTTAATTTTGGCTTGAAATCTTCAAAAAAGAAAAATGAGCCAAATTGGCTTACAATTTACCAGCCTCTGAAATATGGATGACTTGTATGTCCATTCTTGCTATTTTATTTGTGAGTTAATGACAATTATTTTGAGCAAATTAAGAACTTATCAGTCTGTATTTGGTGCACAAAATTCCACTGACTTTTTCTGAAAGTTAAAAAAATATATCAACAATTTCCAAAAATTTGGCTGATTTTCCACTAAAAAGTGAAAATTAATGGTTACATAGGTAGGAATAAAGAGCAGCAACAGCTAGAAATCCACTGACTTTGCTAGAATTTTATTTTCAAAAGAGCAAAATTCCACCTAAATGTTGGTGGAATTTTCCATAAAATACAGTCTGGTTCAGACAGACGACAGCAGAGACAATTCTACTAGTTATTCTTGCCTCTAGGTAGTCCTACAATTAGTACAATCATACAATGTTTTTTAGGATAGAATTTATGACAATTGAGCCTAGCTCAGGTTAGCTTAAGACCAAAGTAAAATAGTATATCTCTTTGTTCCATAAACTCTCCATTTGTCTCTGCATTTCTCTTCAAAAATTACCAAATTTCTCTCCAAAATGACCAAATTATCAAAAAATCTCCCCAAAATAACATTTTAAATGTAGTGTAACATAAGAGAAAAATAGGTATTTCTCTTCATTTGCAATTGAAGGGCTCAAAATAACTATAAGTCTGGCACAAACTCGCCATTAAAATGGCGAGTTCGCCTCAGTTTGGACATGCTTTATTACCTGGAGGCTGGAGCTTAAATCTTGAAGGGACAAATAGCTAGAGAGTTTATGAACATTAATATTTTACCTGGAGCTCGAGTTAGTGGAGTAGGTAGGACCTAGTATGAGTGTATGAGTAACCAGTCTGTAAAGTGTGGTAAATCTGTCTCAAAAATTTTCAAATCTGTCTCCAAAATGACCAGACTTTTGCAAAATGTCTCCAATAAAAACACAAATACATGTAAACATTGGAATTGATTAGGAAAATTAATTATTTTCCCTCAAATTGGTCTCCAAAGGTCTTCGGGGATATGAATGCGCTTTGCAGACTGGATGACTCAGGATGAGTAGTATTCGATTATCTGTTTCTTGTTTCATTATTAAATATTCATAGCGTAGCTAAATTATATAGGTAGGTTTCTAGGCACTATCTGTAATTTTATAAAAAACTACTTGGTATTATAAATTTATGTACCTAATACGGCTAATATCAATATCTAAGCAGAGTTGAGGCTGTTATTTATAACTCAAAAATTTCAGATATCCTAGCCCATTCTGCATAATGTAGCTTCTTTCAGTGACTTTAGTGTCTCCTGACTTTCAGATATTCTAATTTGATGTGAAGTTGAGCTCATGCTATTAAGCTCAGCTTATCAGCAGATTCCCAGTCAGCTAGCAGAAAATGGGACATTTTTAAGATTTTCTGAAATTCTGTGTGAACAATCTCTAATTTTCTCCTATATTTACAGTTATACTGAGAACAGAAGCCTAAATGGAGGATTTATTTTTGAACACTTTATAGTTTTGTAATGGCCTGTCTTGGCAGATTCCCAGACTGTACGAACTGATAAACTGTTCTCCAAGAAATCTTTACCTCATATTTTGCTACTTGCTCTCGGCTTAATAATGTAAAATAGTAAAAATACATGTAGCTAAATATAATTAGTATAGGGGGATACGATTATTAATTCATATTAAGGATTGTTGTCATAGGAAATGTTGAGAATGTCCTATATTTTGCAGACTGAGATGCGGGCAGATTCTATCAACTTGTTACCATAATATCTTGGTCTTTTCTCCAGCCTTTGAAGAATAGTTAAGACTGATGGGCATTAGTTAAAATTGATTACCAACTACATAGACCAAGAGTATGATAGTATGGGAATTTTTCAACATTTTCTGTACTTACAATGTTTAATTTTCTTATATTTACATGTATTTTACAATTTACTGAGAACAGAAAGCAAAATAGAGGATTTCTTGAACACTTTACCAGTTCTTGCAGTGTAGACTTAGGATATTAGTTATTATTTACTTTAAGTTTTAACCTAGCTACTTACCTAGACACTTTTTTGTTTCTTTCACAGTTAAATATAGTTTTTCCCCTTTGAAAATAATATTCCAGCAACGTCGGTGGATTTCTAGCTATTAATTCTTATGCTTACTATTAATGCTTATGTTTGTCATTAATTATTGTTTACTATTAATTAAATTGGAAATAAGCTATTGGATTTTTTTCAGCTTTTTGAAAATGCAAGTGGGTTCTTGTGCACCAATTACATACTGGGTTATGACCAAAAGTTTGTTGTTATATTGATAATTCAACATTTAATTTCAAATATTCATTTGTGCTAAAATTTGAACTAATTATTCTTATAAGCAAATATTGCTATAAATAATAGTCTGAAAACCACTATCAAAAATTATTTAGTCCAACAAGTTAATTTTACAGACTAAATACTCTCTATTATGAAGTTTACATTAATTTAATTTTATTAAAATATTAAGCTTATAGTAGCTACACCCTAAAATAAAAATACTTAAGTACAAAAAATAAAAATAAAACCAACCTAATTGGGAGAATTAACCTTCCAAACTATTGATTATTGACTTTTTGAAGTATGTTTGAATCTGTTATTTGTTATTTATTATTATTTTTATTGTAAAATCTAGATTACAGTGATTAGTTTAATTGAAGATATATTTTGTTAAGTAGAACATATATACCTAAGTAGTATGTTGTTGAAGTATTGGCTACTAGAAAATAATCTATGGTGCTGTTTGTCAGTGTCTTGCAAAAAGTTCAAAATACAATAAAATATGGCTGGTAATAGCTACCAGCCTAACATTGCTCACACCACTGCATAACAGGTTACTTAGGCAAATAGGCAGTATTTGCTCCACATTATTTGGCCCACTTTTGAAAATTAGGACTTTACTGATGAATTGATTACCTAACTCCGAAGTTTTGCTGATTTCAAAATATTAAGATTGAATTGATGCAAATTTTATAAAACGAAGTATTTATCCTCCAAAATTCATTTGTTGGCGAGCAGAATTTTTCAAAGTGGGTCATGGCTTGTAACTTGTAGCCAAAATCTTGATGAGTAATGAGTAAAATTTGAAAATGGGTTTCATTTCTTTCGTGCCACCCAGTATATTACAGATTTTTTAAAATAATTTTTTATTTTGGTGTATCAAATATTGATGAGATATTACATAGCATACTTTATAAGTTTGGGTGAGATAAGAATGATGAGTTTAGGTATCTTAACATGCTTACAGTAAAACCTATATTGTTAGTTAAATAGCCAATTTAATTTGGATAGAACTGGAGTACCAAACTTTGATCCATATTACTAATTGAAGTATAATTATGAGCAAAATGCTTAATAAGTCCAGTATTTTCATTTTCAAAAATATATATATTTGAAATTGCTAAAGAATTTCTCTCCATTCTAACATTGA
This sequence comes from Caprella mutica, assembly GCA_947561585.1. Classification (NCBI taxonomy): domain Eukaryota; kingdom Metazoa; phylum Arthropoda; class Malacostraca; order Amphipoda; family Caprellidae; genus Caprella; species Caprella mutica. The sequence goes on along the minus strand of CANNZV010000580.1, from coordinate 31,790 downwards.
AATGAATTTGAAAATCCTCAGCTAAAGAGTTAATTTGTAGATTCATGTACATAATAACAGTCTTGCCTATTGAGAGCATCAAAGCAAGTAAAGTAGCTACTTATAATTCCAATTTAATCATTTTTCACTAAATCCTATCATCGTCTAGGGTATTCTACTATTCCATCTCACTTTCCTGCAAACTTTGATCTAACATAAGAACCAATTCAGGAAGAAGCTCCATACTTATACCATCCTTAGATATCATTTCGATAATGATGTGTACCTATTTTCAATCTTGTATCTCTGATGGTTAATCATTTAACAGCATACATTTACTAAGAATTAGGGTAATTGCATCGCACTTGTGGGGTAAATAATCGCAGTGATATTATTCCGACGCTAAATTTAATAAGTTATTGTCTATAAATGTGTGATTGGTTTATCTGTCTAAAAATAGTGATTTCATTCAATCTTGCAAATATTTTGCATTGGCTACTGTTATCAAAAAAAGTTGTTTTTAAATTTCAACTATGAATTGAAATATTTGGAAAATGAAATAGAAAATATGACTACTAAACAATTGTTTAGCTTATATTCATAAACTTGAAACTCCTTTTTTGTTTTTTGGTTATGGCGGCAATGGGCCATAATGATACGATTTTTAGTGTAGCTACTTATTGGTAGTCAAGTTATTGGTATAAAAATATTCTGAAAAGCTACTCATTTTTGGCTTAAGAATAGGACAGTTGATAATAAAGGTCAACTTAGAGAACAAAAACTTTGAAACCATTTGAAGAAGGAATCTTATGATTATGCAACCTGTTGAAAATATTTTAAATTTTATGTATTGATAATTAAATACAGTAGCTATAATTTATCAATATGCTGTGTGTTGTGTGTCATGAACAGTTATATTTTCTGATCAGTAATATGATTAACAAAATTTCTAAACAATTGTTCCTTTCAGATAAATCTATCAAGACTTGGGAAAGAACATCTCCTGATACTTCACCCTTGGATAACTTGTAGTGTCATCTTGATTTGCTATGTGAGTAGACTTTTCACTGTATATATATGTTGAAGGTAGCTATAGATAATTAAAGTACCTTAACTACATAATAATGTGTCTGAAGTTGGATAATTGATATTAACAATGATTTTTCTCCTAAAAATGTTCAAAAATTGAATATTTTGAATCATTTTTTTCTTAATCTCTTTGAATAAGAATTTTGTGTTTAATATTTGTCAAATGATTGCAGCTCAGTTATCTCTCAAATAAATTATGAACATTTTTTTGTAAATCAAGTCGAATCTAATTATCTAACCAATGTCATAAAATGTTATTCTATTGCCAAAGTAGTTCTATTTTGTCATTACAATTAATCTAAATATAGCAAAGAAAGTTCTTAATTATCTTGATAAAAATGAAGATGGAAAACAATATCTAGCTACTGGGAAATGTGTAGTGAGTTTAAACCTTGTAGCTAATTTGATGCAAAAATTAATATTCAGTATAAAGTACCATCCTCTTTTCATCCAAATAATCTAAAAAAATATAATATTTTCATTTGAACAACTGATCTTTTTTTTTTTAATTTTTTATTATGCACAACAGCTTGCTGTTCTAAAGTAAACAGTTTAGTGATGGGAAAGAATAAATAAATATAGAAGTAGACTATTATGAACTCTAGCATTTAGCTTATGCTTATCACAATATACTTAGTTGAATATAGCTAGTTAAAATGTATTTGCATTTACTGTAAATAGAAAAATATTTACATTCAAGTACAGGAAGGTGACTACAAAACCAAGAGCCTTTTGTATCTTTTTACTCAATACTCACCCTATCTATCTTAAAATGATTTTTATATAACACAGCAGAACAAATCTATTTTAATGATTGTATTAGAATTATATCACAAACTTAATCAGAGAGCTCCCTTGCAAATTTTTTAAAAGATATAAATTATGTAAGATCACCACAGTTAGGTAACTTTATCCAAATATTTTTTTCCGAACTGAATTTGCTACTTTTTAATGCATCTAACTATTTAATGTTATGACCTTTTAATGAATGTATTTTATTTAACAGGTGTGCAACTGTCCCAAGATTGCTCTGCTATGCCTTCAAACATCAGTTATGCCACTGCATACATACATGTGTAGTTTGAGTAGATGCTCCTAATTGTAAGTCATCATCATATTGATCTCATGTAGATGTAATTTAAAGTTAATTGTTTAATGAGTTATATATATGATTAACTAATTCTAAAGCGATTGGTCCATGCTTTGGTAACAAGTGAGCTTAATAATTAAAATTAGCTGTATTCTCTAATATTGAATGTTAAATTAGAAGTATTTAAAATTTTAAAGTAAGTTCTCGAATTTAAATAAATATGCTATATGCATTAGCTATATCAAAAATACAATAAATATCTATCTAATTTATTGCATTCAAAATAGCTATATAATTGATCAAAAAAATGTAACTAGCTGCTATTTATAACTAGCTATCGGAATTTTACAACAAATATAGAATCTTAATAGCATGTTTTTATTTTTTGTATCATTATTAAATTATCAATATTGCATCCATACTCATTTTTAGGTACCTCTTCAATTGACCCCAGGAGCTCCGTCTTGAAGCTGTCGATGGTTAATGGAAGAAAAAGGGAGATGCCTCGCTTGGGTTCCAAACTGTTTTGGATTTCTATGTTTATCATTTTTTAACGCTACTTGCAGTTTTAGAGTATAGCGCTAGGGTTATGATCTTCAATTACGATGTTAAATTTTTTAGGTAGACTTCGATTAGTATCACATTTTCGTTTACTTTTCCATCCATATGTACAGCCACCGGTGCTTGTGTCCCTTTCAGTCACATTTCTCGGTGTGAAACTTTAATACTTCTATGAAACAAGCTTTTCTCCATCCAAGTGCATTGTCACTAGACTGGTGATAGGTAACATTGTTAATGGAGCCACTTTTTTTCTGAATGTTTCTCAGAGTCGAAGCAGACGTTAAATCTTCCTTTTAAAAATAATAAAGCTGATAATCAAATGATGATAAATTTCTAGCTCTGTCAATCTGTCTTTTTCTCCTTAAAAATTAACTATGATCATTTGATTATATTAAGCTGCCAGAGGTTCTATTCTCAAACTGTTTGTGGTGAATGGAAGAGAAGGGGGGTGCCTTCCATTTGGACCCAAACTGTTGTAATGTGGTTTATAGATTGTTTTTCATATTTTAACGCTACTTGCAGTTTTAGAGGATAGCGCTAGGGTTATGCTCTTCAACTACGAGGTCTTATATTTTGTGTTAGGTAGTCTCGTAGGCTTCATTTACTATCACCTCTTCATTTTCCTCTTGGATTTTGTGTTTGGTAGGCTCGTAGGCTTCATTTACTATCACCTCTTCTATCCGTGAGTGCAGTTACCGGTGCTTGTGTCTTTCATCACATTCCTTTGTAAGTGACGGAGGAACTTTTCTGCATCCATAATCTTTGTAATAACAGTTATTTGTATCACTGCTCATGTAACCACTTTCCTTCTCCACTTATGTTTCCAGTCCTTTGTATTTAATTTTCTTTTGACTTAAGTGATATGGCATTTTGTTCCGAAACAGACGTTAAATCCCCTACTAATATAAATTTATTACATTGATTGGTGTCTCTTCAGCACAATACTAGTCTAGTTGTTAACAGTTAACTTATGGTATTACTCTTAATTTACATTTTTCATTATTTAGAGTAGCTACATACAGTATTGATAATTAGAAGTGCAGCATCAATTATTTAGATCATCTTACCTTCGTGTATTTGGTTCGTAATTGTAAGTATATATTCTATTTTTTTTTTCATTTGGAATGTTCTCATGCAAAACTCCATTATTTGTATTATTTTCCTTCATGAAATTTAAAATATATTAATTATAGTTGTGAAATCTTCATCTGTATTGTCGATACTAATAAAAGTAATATCTGTTTGAATACCGCCAGATTTATTTCTTCTATTATTACATAATATTATAGAACTAAGGTCTACGATCATTATTCTGCAAACCGCATACAATTAGACTCCGTATATTTATATTATTTGGTTATAATGTTTTTGATACTCTGTGAGCAACAATAGAGCACTAACCTGACGCTGAGAAAGAAGATTGTACCCCCTTGTTTTGTTTTTAAATTTATGAACAAACAATAAGTTTTCGGCTTTTGTTTAATTAAGATATAACTTGTTTCCTAAAGTATATAAACGTTCCTATAATAAGTTTATCCAATTGCATACCTTTACACGAATAATAAATGGTTATAGTATGCCTAGTTGACAATCAAAACAAATGGTGTTCATTCTTTTTCTTCAGACCTAAAATTAGTAAGTGAAGTAAAATAGGTATGTAGAGTTTTTATTATAAAAATAACAAATATGCTATCAAATTCCATGCGGTTTGCAGCAAGATGATGAGAAGCATCCGCTTCATTGATTAAAGCAATAAAAAGATTTGCTTGGAGGGAAAGTGTCCGCAGGATGTTAAATTCCCAAATCACTGTTTTTGTTATTTACCAATCTGTAGTTTACCCACACCAATGCTAAAATATATACATTACAATTAGTAAAGTTTATTTTTGGAAATGTGAAATTTGTCCACTGTTAAATAATCAATACAAATACAGTTTTTTTGCTGTGCAGTACAGATAATTTGTGAGTGTTATTGTTTTGAAGTTATTTGTAAATTACTAAAGCAAATGACTAGATTGGAACCGACTACTATAGATTAAAAAATATATTTATGTTCACTACCATCATTCTACTAAACATTTAATTCAACTAACCTCTTCTGATATTGTGTGATTGAAAGTATAATGCAATGTTAACAATTATTTAAATATATTACTTTATTAAAAAAAACAAGACTTGCATATTGAGCAACAGAGAATGAAAATGTAATTTAAAGCTTAGTCTAATAAAGATGTTAAGAAGTGCTTATAAATTAATTAGCAGCTTAAAGATACAGCTTTCGTGAAATCGAAATTAAAATGATCTGCTATAATTTACTACATCATGTCAACTTAAATTACGTGATTTATATTATTCTTCATCACCTAAGTGATTTGAAGTAATTATTACAGGCCTCTAAAAATTATTGTTTTTATAGTACAATATATCTACCGCTATTATATTATAAAAATTGGAAACATATTACATTCCATATAAATAGAAGAGTCTAATAATGAACCTAATAAGAACAAGGTTAATACTTGAGTCTACCCTCGCTCCGTTTTCTATGCAATGAGATGAGGTTAAGAGACTCTTGTTTGCAGCTAACTTCAACCGTTTTACGTGAGTGTTAAGCGCTTAGCACATCAAATTTGTAACCGTTTTCACTGGTGCTAACCGCTTAAGAGACTTTACCTTGAGCAACCCGATTTTTGCGGTTAAGAGACTTTGGCTTGTGGCCCTTCACATGGTTTATTGCAGTATATTTTCTTGGCCTTTAACAGAATCTAACTGATTGCAATCGAGTTAATTAAAGAGGAATTAAATTAAAGGACCTGACAGGATAAAACTAATTCAAAGTTCTTCCAAAAATCTAAAGAGGAATTACAATTGCATGAAATTTCAGGGAGAATGTCTTTACAGTTCTTTGCGGCACGTAAACATCTCGGAACTTTAGGATGGAACTCTCACTAATTTGTAATAGATTGTAAACTCTATAATGAGAAAGATTGAGGATTGCTTTTGTTCAGAGTGTGGCGTAGATATAGAAATAAATGAAACTTTATTTAATACCGATATGTACATAATTAGTAACAAAAATTATGTTTCTATTCAAAATGGCCTCCTTTGGAACTAACCACAACTTTCTTCAACCTCCTAACATGCACAAGCACTTGCTGGGAAAATGACACCTGTACCTTTTTTGTGTGAAAACAGCTGTGTGAGATTTAGCTCCTTTTGTTTAGAATGTTCACAATGTGTTTCAGTTGTTTCATGTTTTCGACGTAAGATTTTGTTTAATTTTGACTCTTTGATCAACGAAAATAAGAAATGTTTTTGAAACCAAGGCCAAGACCATGAATGTTATTTTCATGATTCGGTTACATACAGTACGTCTTTTCTTCCAGTGATTCTGTCATTTATGACTATGAGCCACTTCACATTTTAAATTCTTATCATCTGAACAAACGATATTCCAGTCATGCCACACTTCAATTAGTTCAGCAGAATTTAACGTTATTTATTACGCAGATATCAAAGCTCATCAACAAAATTCGAATGTCCAGTTACTCAGTATGCCACATTACATTATATGCCACATGATCATATCACACCACATAATATGCCACATGATCATATCACACCACATTATATGCCACATTCCATGCCATCTACATAGCATGCCAGGTGACTGTTGCCCACGCGTCATACTGTTCCTAATAAGTGTTCAGTAATTAGGGGTCAGTGATGGTACAAGACTAGCATCACCTCGCAAAGAAACACCTACCTATCACTAGAGCAGTGATAGAGCTAATTGACACTGCTATCAACAGATACAATCATATTTACTATTTACATAGGACCAGCCTTCGCAATATATTTGTAATCGTATTCAGAAAATAAATAATTTAACCAATAATTCGTTATATTTCTAACTAAAAAAGAAAACACTGTATGAATTTATCCTAAATACTCACTGTATGTCTTTTAACTAAAAGCTATATCTGTATCTTCAATGTCACTATATAAAGACTGTATCTGTATCTTCAATGTCACTATATAAAGACTGTATCTGTATCTTCAATGTCACTATATAAAGACTGTATCTGTATCTTCAATGTCACTATATAAAGACTGTATCTGTATCTTCAATGTCACTATATAAAGACTGTATCTGTATCTTCAATGTCACTATATAAAGACTGTATCTGTATCTTCAATGTCACTATATAAAGACTATATCTGTATCTTCAATGTCACTATATAAAGACTGTATCTGTATCTTCAATGTCACTATATAAAGACTGTATCTGTATCTTCAATGTCACTATATAAAGACTGTATCTGTATCTTCAATGTCACTATATAAAGACTGTATCTGTATCTTCAATGTCACTATATAAAGACTGTATCTGTATCTTCAATGTCACTATATAAAGACTGTATCTGTATCTTCAATGTCACTACATAAAGACTGTATCTGTATCTTCAATGTCACTATATAAAGACTGTATCTGTATCTTCAATGTCACTATATAAAGACTGTATCTGTATCTTCAATGTCACTATATAAAGACTGTATCTGTATCTTCAATGTCACTATATAAAGACTATATCTGTATCTTCAATGTCACTATATAAAGACTGTATCTGTATCTTCAATGTCACTATATAAAGACTGTATCTGTATCTTCAATGTCACTATATAAAGACTGTATCTGTATCTTCAATGTCACTATATAAAGACTGTATCTGTATCTTCAATGTCACTATATAAAGACTGTATCTGTATCTTCAATGTCACTATATAAAGACTGTATCTGTATCTTCAATGTCACTATATAAAGACTGTATCTGTATCTTCAATGTCACTATATAAAGACTGTATCTGTATCTTCAATGTCACTATATAAAGACTGTATCTGTATCTTCAATGTCACTATATAAAGACTGTATCTGTATCTTCAATGTCACTATATAAAGACTGTATCTGTATCTTCAATGTCACTATATAAAGACTGTATCTGTATCTTCAATGTCACTATATAAAGACTGTATCTGTATCTTCAATGTCACTATATAAAGACTGTATCTGTATCTTCAATGTCACTATATAAAGACTATATCTGTATCTTCAATGTCACTATATAAAGACTGTATCTGTATCTTCAATGTCACTATATAAAGACTATATCTGTATCTTCAATGTCACTATATAAAGACTGTATCTGTATCTTCAATGTCACTATATAAAGACTATATCTGTATCTTCAATGTCACTATATAAAGACTGTATCTGTATCTTCAATGTCACTATATAAAGACTATATCTGTATCGTCAATGTCACTATATAAAGACTATATCTGTATCTTCAATGCCACTATATAAAGACTATATCTGTATCTTCAATGTCACTATATAAAGACTATATCTGTATCTTCAATGTCACTATATAAAGACTGTATCTGTATCTTCAATGTCACTATATATAAAGACTATATCTGTATCTTCAATGTCACTATATATAAAGACTATATCTGTATCGTCAATGTCACTATGTAAAGACTGTATCTGTATCTTCAATGTCACTATATAAAGACTATATCTGTATCTTCAATGTCACTATATAAAGACTGTATCTGTATCTTCAATGTCACTATATATAAAGACTATATCTGTATCGTCAATGTCACTATATAAAGACTATATCTGTATCTTCAATGTCACTATATAAAGACTATATCTGTATCTTCAATGTCACTATATAAAGACTGTATCTGTATCTTCAATGTCACTATATATAAAGACTATATCTGTATCTTCAATGTCACTATATATAAAGACTATATCTGTATCGTCAATGTCACTATGTAAAGACTGTATCTGTATCTTCAATGTCACTATATAAAGACTATATCTGTATCTTCAATGTCACTATATAAAGACTGTATCTGTATCTTCAATGTCACTATATATAAAGACTATATCTGTATCGTCAATGTCACTATATAAAGACTATATCTGTATCTTCAATGTCACTATATAAAGACTATATCTGTATCTTCAATGTCACTATATAAAGACTGTATCTGTATCTTCAATGTCACTATATAAAGACTGTATCTGTATCTTCAATGTCACTATATAAAGACTGTATCTGTATCTTCAATGTCACTATATAAAGACTGTATCTGTATCTTCAATGTCACTATATAAAGACTGTATCTGTATCTTCAATGTCACTATATAAAGACTGTATCTGTATCTTCAATGTCACTATATAAAGACTATATCTGTATCTTCAATGTCACTATATAAAGACTGTATCTGTATCTTCAATGTCACTATATAAAGACTGTATCTGTATCTTCAATGTCACTATATAAAGACTGTATCTGTATCTTCAATGTCACTATATAAAGACTGTATCTGTATCTTCAATGTCACTATATAAAGACTGTATCTGTATCTTCAATGTCACTATATAAAGACTGTATCTGTATCTTCAATGTCACTATATAAAGACTGTATCTGTATCTTCAATGTCACTATATAAAGACTGTATCTGTATCTTCAATGTCACTATATAAAGACTGTATCTGTATCTTCAATGTCACTATATAAAGACTGTATCTGTATCTTCAATGTCACTATATAAAGACTATATCTGTATCTTCAATGTCACTATATAAAGACTATATCTGTATCTTCAATGTCACTATATAAAGACTGTATCTGTATCTTCAATGTCACTATATAAAGACTATATCTGTATCGTCAATGTCACTATATAAAGACTATATCTGTATCTTCAATGCCACTATATAAAGACTATATCTGTATCTTCAATGTCACTATATAAAGACTATATCTGTATCTTCAATGTCACTATATAAAGACTGTATCTGTATCTTCAATGTCACTATATATAAAGACTATATCTGTATCTTCAATGTCACTATATATAAAGACTATATCTGTATCGTCAATGTCACTATGTAAAGACTGTATCTGTATCTTCAATGTCACTATATAAAGACTATATCTGTATCTTCAATGTCACTATATAAAGACTGTATCTGTATCTTCAATGTCACTATATATAAAGACTATATCTGTATCGTCAATGTCACTATATAAAGACTATATCTGTATCTTCAATGTCACTATATAAAGACTATATCTGTATCTTCAATGTCACTATGTAAAGACTGTATCTGTATCTTCAATGTCACTATATATAAAGACTATATCTGTATCTTCAATGTCACTATATATAAAGACTATATCTGTATCGTCAATGTCACTATGTAAAGACTGTATCTGTATCTTCAATGTCACTATATAAAGACTATATCTGTATCTTCAATGTCACTATATAAAGACTGTATCTGTATCTTCAATGTCACTATATATAAAGACTATATCTGTATCGTCAATGTCACTATATAAAGACTATATCTGTATCTTCAATGTCACTATATAAAGACTATATCTGTATCTTCAATGTCACTATATAAAGACTGTATCTGTATCTTCAATGTCACTATATATAAAGACTATATCTGTATCGTCAATGTCACTATATAAAGACTATATCTGTATCTTCAATGTCACTATATAAAGACTATATCTGTATCTTCAATGTCACTATTGACTAACTAATTCGTGGTCTCACACCGAGGCTTGACCTTCAAACCATTACATGGCGGATTGGCCTCTAACTACCGTTGTGACTTTATGAATCTAATCGTCTCTAATCGTCACTCCTAACCCAGTTGTTTGAAATACAACTCAGTGATAAACTCTACGGTGTCATGCGTCACTTCTGACCTACTCCATTTAGTATAGTATAAGGTAGAAATTAGGGAATCTACAGATTTTGTTTAAAGGATTAAACTGCTATAGAGTAACGACTATATAGCAGTTTAATCCTTTCGGCTATATTTTTAATTCTTTGAGCTACATTTATAGTCCTTTCGGCGGTATTTTTAATTCTTTCGATTTACATTTTTGATCTACGTTTTTCATTCTTTTAGTTATACTATGAAATCTTTTATGTATTTTTTCATTCTCTAAGTCATGTTTGCAGTCTTTTTGTAATATTTCATTCTTTAAGCTAATTTCAAATAATTTAGAAACATTTTCTATCTTCTTGTAAAATATTTTTCTTCAGCCTTTATTTTTCAATCCTCTGACTTTTCTGCAAAATCGTTCAGAATATTGAACATTTTTGACTCTATTACAGTTTTTTTAATTCATTTACATTGTACAATATTGGGAAAACGATTTGAATTACATTATCTTAGTTTTCTATACGAAGTAGCTTGCCTTATAATTATTTATTTGCTGTGACGGTAGGTATTCTTTTACCTTTTAGTTAGCTCTATACCTCCGTATTAACCATTTTATTTGGAGAAATTCATTTGAATTCACCCGCTATAGCACTTTACGTGCCACATTGAACCTAAATTAAAATTATAAAATATTCAAACGCTTTTCTCTTTCGTTAATCTCTAAAGTTTCCTAAAAAACAACTTCACACAAACAACTCCACACGAACAACTCCACACAAACAACTCCTCACAAACAACTCCACACGAACGGGAATCGGACGATTCCCCGCCGGATTTCCCCACCAGGACTTTTCCCTGCCGGATATATTAAAAAATAAACTATGGAAGATAATATTATGTTGCGATTATTTATTTAATTTTCGAAAATAAATAGTTTTGACAAATAAATTCATTGCCACGATATTATATGCAGAAGTCTGACGTCTCAAATAACAGACCTTTTTTTTTTTTTTAATATTATTGTCGCATAAAAATAGGTTACTAGTTGAGTGGAAATGGGTCACCACCAACTCCTTGAAGTGAACCCGTTTTGAATTGGTTACTCCTCGATAATTAATTTTCATTGGAGAATTATACAGAAAATGTACGGCATTATACATATAAATCGTTCTGAAACCTGACTACGTGAAATGTCTTGATTTAAGGATTTCTAAACTCTAATTTACGTAGGTATTTCCATAATAATGGCTAAACCATCGTGAGATTTTTAAGGTACAAATATTAAATATACATATTAGAAAAAAGGACACTATAAAAAGAGGTAAACATTTAGTGTAATAAAAATCTATAATAGGTTTATTAATTATGTGGTATAGTAATTAATAAAATAATTAATAAATTTTAAAAGAATAATAAAATTTTGAAAAAATAATAAAATCTTAAAAAAAAAAAAAAAAAAAAAGTAATAAAATCCTTAAAATTAATAAAATTTATTTATGCTCTGGAAAAGCATAAATTTGAACGAGTAGTTAATAGATCGCTATTTTTTATGATAGCTAAAAATAAAATAATAAAATCACGATATGAAAAACTATAGAGTTGGACAAACTGAATGAATCGAAGCTGCTTAGAGTACTTTTCGACACTTGGTAATCCCTTAAGTATTCCAATGATGTTTGTACTTTGTAGCATCTCTTAATTATATGTGAAAATTATATTAAATAGTAATTATATGCATACGGGAATCATATTCTGTTAATAAAAGCTGTCTTCTATTGATAATTTTTTTGCTTTATCAAAATCATGCTTTAATAACCTAAATTAATGATATCTTATTCGGCGGGGAAAAGTCGTGCGGTGAAAAATTTGGCGAGGAATAGTCCGGCGGGGAAAAGTCCTAGTACCCACACGAACAACTAATCATATTATCTTGAATATTTTTATTTTCTGAAACATTTTACAGCATTGGTATTTTGAATTTTTTTTATCAAATAATCACATCTGTTTCTTTATATGCTTTTGCAAATAACAACTCTATTTTTATATCCTATGAATAATAACTGTGGATAATAATAATTATTAAAGTTAGTGCACGTTAGTCTCATCCGATTTTTCACTACTTTATCTTAATGTTTCTTTCATTTTATATTATTATAATGAAAGCCAGATATAAGGTATAAATTTGTAGAGCTAAGGTTATGTAACCTATCACAGTTAACAGAAAAGAAATTGATCAAGTATTTGCTTTGTAATTAATTATATAAGAAATACTTTCACTCAATCTTCACTATCCAACCTTCCTAATAGATTAAATAGAAGAACAATGAACTATAGTTTCTCTCGTATTTTCCTTTAAAAATTATACTATGTTTTTAAATAGTTCTATTGATCAAAATATGTTATGGCATTTATAATATTATTTAAAAGTATCTGTATATTTTTCCCAATTAATTTTGTTTGTACCTACTAGCTTTTCTCTCTTTCTTTTAGTTTTTAATTCTTTATTTTTTCGAGAACTAAAAGAAAAATAGACACGTGAACGCATAGGATATGCGTTCACGTGTATGAACACCTCGCCTATCCGATTAATTGACTTTTCTTTTCATTGAATTTGGAGGGAGGAAAAACAATCATAACTAGATTACGTACACTCTGTAGAGCTCATACCTTCGCCGCCGCTTTGACCTGTTCTCTCCCAAAATCTGAAAATCTGGTAACTAGATAATGACCAATCGTCATACCAAGTTTTATGCAATATGGTTCAATATTTTTTGAGTTATTAAGTTATAAATGACCTTGACCTTCGGCCAGATCGCACCCAAAATTCTACCAGATTGTTCCTAGACATTGACCAATCGTCCCATCAAATTTCAGATAATTTGGTTTTTGAGTTATAGAGTTATAAATGGCCTTGTTCTTTGACCTTTGACCTGATCGCTCCCAAATTTAACAAATTGATTCCAGTATACTGATCAATCGTCCAACCAAAATTCATGGAATATGGTTCAATACTGTTTTGAGTTATAAATTACCATGACCTTGACCTTTTACCGAGTTGCTCCCAAAATTCTACCAGAAGGTCACTATACATTGACCAATCGTTTCACCAAATTTCAAGCATTTTGGTTGAAAACTTTTTCAGTTATGCGAAATATATAAATAAAAATCAATGCCGGGTAAAATATAACTTCTCACAAATTTGCGAAAGTAATTATAAATTTATAACTTATATATATAGAACCAAATTTGAAATGGTTTGCAGTTTTATAATCCGTAACCTTAGCTCTAATGAATATAATAATACAATTTTAGAGTGGAGGGGACCCTTGAAATAATCCTATAAAGTTAGGTTAGTGGTCCAGTGTGGGGGTCTGGAGGGGCATACCACTCTCTGATGCCTTCGATACATTTTGTCACTGTCGAATCTTCATAGGGAAAACCAACCACCAACCGGACCGCTAACCTAACCTCTTATAAGTATGCTGCGTTCGATATCACTCGAACACGCAACATCATCGATGGTTTGCTAACGATGGATGACACAATGCGATTGATCGATATCGCAGAACAGCCAAATGCTTAGACATATGCCACATATGTACGTTTTACATATACATTAGGTCTTTCATTTGAGACTTTTCTTTTCCGCATCCAATATTATGAGCTCATTGTTCTGCGTAAAGAAGACATCCTTGGCAAGTTCCTTTGCCCCTCAAGGAGGATAACCTAATTTCCCAAATGACGTATAATGAAATGAAGTCCATAGATTTGGAGAAGCTGGAACCTAATCTCTGAATTATTCTTCCGAAACACAATATTTCTCTAAAAAGAAGAATATATTACTAAAACTGATGGGACTATTGATCTTTTACACGTAAGATCTTCATTTAAATTTAATATATTCATTTAACACTTTATGCCCTTAAACTTAGAGAACATGTGCGATTGTACGTATCTCCACTTTTAACCTTTTCTCTTCTGACGACATCTGCAGTAGCCATGACATTGTATGCTATTTTAACACATGTCTGGTTCAAGCTATTATATGTATGTTTGTTTGTGGGCTTCTCTTCAGTAATATACATGATTGAAGCATAGAACATGACGGAAATTTCAGTCATTTTCCCACGATGAGTATGTGAAAGGACGGATATTTCCGCTATGGGCCTGCGAATGGCATACTTAATGTATTTTTCAAAAGTTATTATGTACAATGTGCAACTGTGGCTAATGAGATGCATCCTAAATAAAAAATAAAAAATAGAGTTTCAGGAGCCATTTGGTTAAATGATTTATTTTGCCTTAAACGACCGGTTAAACACATGAGTACTCTTTTTTTAAATAAAACCAATGAATATGCTTACATTAGTTAAGCATATTTGCGATTTATTTTTATTGTTTTAAAATATGCTTAATTTGCCTATATAATACAAGGTGTGACCGGTAATTTCACCGCGGGTAATTTGATCCATGTTATTAGATTCTTGGATGATGCACTTAATTAAGTATTATTTAACCATTCTAAAAGATTTTAAGATTAGTTTATAGCTTTCAAAATATATTCTTCAGGACTCTTCAATCGATTCGAAAGACAACTGTTGCCTGCGACCGCTTCTATGTACATCAGAATGCGAAAAGTTATTAAAAGTAATTTACGCGATTATTCATGTAAAATACTATTTTTTTGATATATATTATTTAATGAATAATATCTAATATACAAAATTTTAGGTTTATTTCAATATGCTTTAATATTTTTATATACTGGGAGTTAAATTACCAGGTGGACAAATTACAAGGGGGCAAATTGCCGGTGGTCAAATTACCTAGCATATTATATGCTAATATTATAAAATATATCACGTTCAAATTAATGAAAGGCATAGACTCATAGAGTGATAATAAGTGAATTTATCCATCATCTTCACATAAACCCAGTCAAGTGTTTATACATCAGACTAATTTATAACAGAATAGAGAAGGCTGTGAGTATGATCCCAAACAAATAGTCACATGAAGATCCATGAGCTCAATCAAGTTTAACATTAAACGGAAAGATGTGAGCTCGATCTCGATCAAATCTTATAACAGAAAGGGGATGGCTGTGAGCTTGATCTCGATCAAATTGTCACACAGGAAAGGAGAAGGCTTTGGGATCGATCTCGATCAAGTTGGTACAGAAAAGCAGAAGGCAGTAAATATTACCTGTATGTTATTCACGGGTAATAACATAAATCTATGCTGCTATTCATCCATCCAGTCAGTATATTACAGAAAAGGGCAAGGTTGTAAGCTCGATCTCTACCAAGTTGTCACAAAAACGGAAGGAATAGGAGATAAGAGATTGCTTCTATCCCATTCCAATTGCCTTTGATAGATGAGTATCTCAACTTGTTTTCCATCTATTGTACAAATTGCCTGTTGTATAAGTATTCCACTTATTTCTTATCTTGCATTACAAACCCTGGACGCTTATCCTATTTTGCCTGTAAGCAATTAATCAATTGGAATTTTATTCTAATATAGTCCTAAATACATATCTATATAAGAACATATATTATTTTACAATAAATATTTTTGATACAATAATGGATAAATTTTTAAACATATCAATAAGTCATTTAAGCATTTATGAATGGAATTATCAATGATTGAAGTTTTTTATAAGAGGCTTCCAACGTGAGTTTTGTTATAGTAGGTATTCGTTAGAAAAAAACAAATACAACATACTAATTTATATTTATGTACTCTAGATAAAACTATAACGATATCAATTACATATGATTTTCAGTTTATTCTATCATTCTCAGTCATAAGATGGCAACAGCGATAGAAGCTTCAGTTCAGAATGCGTACGATATTTAGTGATCTTATGTAAACAAATAATATACTCTATATGATATACATTTGTTAAATATGAAATATCAATTATTAACCGTATTCTAAATATGAATTTTATATTAGGTTAACATTATTCAGTGGATTAGACAAAGAATATTGAACGATAATATATTCAAGAATGAATTTTTAGGAGTGATAGTAACGCAATTTGTTAAGTTGAGTCAGTCACTTTGACTCCAGTTCTCAGTGAACTGGATCATTGTGATTTTTTAAAAATGGTTTAACTGTTCAAACAGCTACTTCATACTTTTTGTAATGGAGAAATTAGTTCAAATTTAACTCTATTATTTATAATTTTCTTGTTAATTTTCAATGTTATTATTTTCAATCGTAGTCCACTGTATTCTGACATTGATTTAGTTGGCCACTGTGTTTAGAGAACTTATAACGCATTATTGAATCGAAGAAATAAACATTTCGTCAACCTTCTTTTCGTCCATGATCAGAATAGAACAATATTGAGATATACTGATAAATGATTGTATAGTTTATTATAGAATTCTTACGATAATATATTGATAAAGTGCCTAGATATTCAGAATAACAGACAGATTCTCTAAGAAGTTACAAAGTCGTAAAAGAAAACAAAGTTCTATGACCCCTTCAGAGAAATGAGTATATCACCAGTCTATTTTCACCTGTCTTTTTTCCCCCCAGGAACATCAAGACCAGGTAGCGAGAGAACTCATCACTCCCTTTGCTACCGACTGGGCAGTGCTCTCATATCAGCTACCGCTAGAAAGGTCAGTCAACGGGTAAAACCGCTAGAAAGGTCAGTCAACGGGTAAAACCGCTAGAAAGGTCAGTCAACGGGTAAAACCGCTAGAAAGGTCAGTCAACGGGTAAAACCGCTAGAAAGGTCAGTCAACGGGTAAAACCGCTAGAAAGGTCAGTCAACGGGTAAAAGCGCTTGAAAGGTCAATCAACGATTAAAACCGCTAGAAAGGTCAGTCAACGGGTAAAACCGCTAGAAAGGTCAGTCAACGGGTAAAACCGCTAGAAAGGTCAGTCAACGGGTAAAACCGCTAAGAAAGGTCAGTCAACGGGTAAAACCGCTAAGAAAGGAAAGTCAACGGGTAAAACCGCTAGAAAGGTCAGTCAACGGGTAAAACCGCTAGAAAGGTCAGTCAACGGGTAAAACCGCTAGAAAGGTCAGTCAACGGGTAAAACCGCTAGAAAGGTCAGTCAACGGGTAAAACCGCTAAAAAGGTCAGTCAACGGGTAAAACCGCTAGAAAAGTCAGTCAACGGGTAAAACCGCTAGAAAGGTCAGTCAACGAGTAAAACCGCTAGAAAGGTCAGTCAACGAGTAAAACCGTTAGAAAGGTCAGTCAACGGGTAAAACCGCTAGAAAGGTCAGTCAACGAGTAAAACCGCTAGAAAGGTCAGTCTACGGGTAAAACCGCTAGAAAGGTCAGTCTACGGATAAAACCGCTAGAAAGGTCAGTCTACGGATAAAACCGCTAGAAAGGTCAGTCTACGGATAAAACCGCTAGAAAGATCAGTCTACGGGTAAAACCGCTAGAAAAGTCAGTCAACGGGTAAAACCGCTAGAAAGGTCAGTCAACTGGGAAAACCGCTAGAAAGGTCAGTCTACGGGTATATAACCGCTAGAAATGTCAGTCAACGGTTAATAGCGCTAGAAAGGTCAAGCAACGGGTATAACCGCTAGAAAGGTCAGTCAACGGGTAAAACCGCTAGAAAGGTCAGTCAACGGGTATAACCGCTAGAAAGGTCAGTCAACGGGTAAAACCGCTAGAAAGGTCAGTCAACGGGTAAAACTGCTAGAAAGGTCAGTCAACGGGTAAAACCGCTAGAAAGGTCAGTCAACGGGTAAAACCGCTAGAAAGGTCAGTCAACGGGTAAAACAATTGGTCAGTATAAAATCGGTGAGAAGATTAGTCTTCGATGATACCGCTAGAAAGATACGAGTGAAACCGCTAGAAAAGTACGGTTAAAACCGCTAGAAAAGGAAGACACATTACGCTACCTCTCAGATTTTATAGTTTAGTCATTGAATAACGACGATAACACATGCAAAATTTTAGTAGGTCGGTGACAATATAGGAACAATAAGTTTGATCTATTTATTTACATCTATTTATACATATTTCAAATATGCTCTAAATAACTATATCAAATATTCTGTGGTGCTTTTAAATTGTATACATATTACATGTCTATAATTACTTTATAATTACTACAGTATTTCTTTTCAGGTGAATATCATTTTCTTTCTTGCTCTAAATAACTATATCAAATATTCTGTGGTGCTTTTAAATTGTATACATATTACATGTCTATAATTACTTTATAATTACTACAGTATTTCTATTCAGGTGAATATCATTTTCTTTCTTTTAATTTGTGATGTTGAGGCACGAAACAGAATAACCAAAACTTTTCTAATTAACCTTCTTGAAACTCTGAATAAACATTGCTAATTATATCTAATCTAATCTAGTTTTAGGTATAATTCCATTGTATGTAGAGAGATGCAACCAGAAAAAAGTAATATCATCAGAAAGAATGTTTGTAACAGAGTATTTCTCAATACATGTTACATGTAACACGCAAGATAAAATTAGCATCTTGGAGAATCGTCAACAATGACAAAACTGATACTTAGGAAAGTATCCATATCCTGTCTTCAAATTTATAGTGTGCCGGATTTTCAGCATTTTTCATATTTCAGCTATAGAAATGTCATGAAATATATTTGTAAGTTCGTCATTGCCCCCCTCCATCTCCTGAATAGAATTGTAACAAGCTACATAACTCGAAGGACCAAGTAAACACTCATAAGAAAGATGACCCAAGCGGAGACGGGCAATATGAACACGATCTTCCCTCGATGGTGACGTCACTTCGGAACAAGCAATAGGTGGCACACCCAAGAGAGGAGAGTGCGGAGAATGGAAGCGTCTGGGCTATAGGCGGAATACGAAGTGTTGGAGAATCCATGGACATTGCATCCGTTTTGAAGGGCTGGAGGCACGCAGAATTGCAAAATAGGTACACAAAAGGTTTTGAATTTGCCTCCGTCGATAACCTGCGGGAATCCAGTTAGGAAGGTTCGCATTTTGAACGCTACCCGACTTTGTAAGAAGTAACTTTACCGGCCAGCTATCAGCTCAAAGGTTGGTCAGCCATATGTTACAGTTAGTAATAGAAAAGAGTGCTTTGAAAGTTCAACTAGTGTAAGTTCGTCTCGACAAAATTTTTCCGCGGAAATTTCGTCTCTTCATAAATTTTGATAAAGAGCGATACAAAGACATTATGATATATAATATATTAATAATTTAATAAAGTGAAAGTTTTAGTGGCATGAAATCTGGCTAGATGAATACAACATAACATATTCACTAAATTATTTTATTTGTATATATTAGCTATTTTACTTTCATCAACGCTGTAATTCATCTCTAAATATAAGGTAGCTGAAAACAGTCAAATTGAACTAACTAAGTAAGTATATCAATTATTTTTGTCTATTTTGAAGTATGCAATATTTTGAAGTATTACGAATTTTGACGGGAGAAATTTTCCGTGGACAAATCTGCCGTGGATGAATTTTCCAGTCACAAGTGAATAATAGTAGTAGAGTGAGGATGACGGAAAGAAATGAGAAACAGAGGGTTCAATTTTGTGGACGACAACCCTCTCCAAGAACTTTTATGGAGTTGGAAGAAGATACCTATTTATAACAATGTGATGAAGGATGGTAATTTGTTTGCCAGTCTTCATAGTAGGCATTACAGAAGTTCTCTTCCATAAAGAAGGAAGGACATTTAAGGTCAGTGACAGGTTAAAGATGTCACACAAAACCTTGATACCTAACTGAAATAGATCAATCTGTCAAATTCTCTAGCTGCTGATGTTATCAGGTATCTGGATTGAAGCAAAT
Source organism: Caprella mutica (assembly GCA_947561585.1). Classification (NCBI taxonomy): domain Eukaryota; kingdom Metazoa; phylum Arthropoda; class Malacostraca; order Amphipoda; family Caprellidae; genus Caprella; species Caprella mutica. The sequence continues at coordinate 11,488 of CANNZV010000580.1, read as the reverse complement.
TGCTCCGAAAGCTTTCTGTTGCGCTTCTCAGCAGTGACTCGTCGCTGAACTGGATGGTTGGAAGATTAAATTGTGCAGTCGCATGACTGATCGAGGCGTATTGATACACCAAGAGATTAGACTGTCCCTGTTGTGTTGAATACTGGAAGATTCTTCCTTTCAAGAAAGCATTGATGGACTCTGGAAGTAGACTCAAAAACCTAATTCGCTATGATCCTTTCAATTTCCTCTTCCATCTGTGAGTACAGTCACTTTTGTACTCATTATCTTTCAATACTCACCTTGGTGACTGTATTTTCGTATAGTATAGTGTCCCTTTATCCAAAAGCTATGGTGGTAACTTGTAGGTGACATCTTTCATCCATCCACTTTCCCGTAAAATTGCTTCTTCAAAGTACTTGATCTAATTTTACTGAATTGAGGATTGAATAGGAGAAACAACAACAATTGAAAAAATTGCTTTTCATGTAGAATTATTATAGAAGTGAAGGTGAAAATAAATTGAATGGAAGGAACTGCAGATTGTACTCGATTCGTTTTCATTCTTTGATTAATTATAATACTGAAGCAAGAATACTGGAACAAGAATGATTGGGATGCGATATGGTGCACAGTATATGACGCTTTCGGTGGAGGAAGGTCCTATGCCACAAAATTGGGAAGAAAGTTTTTCATGGAAAAGTTATCCTTGTAATTAAGATAAAAATATAAATATTTCTATTGTTCAATCAGTATTTTATGCAAAGATAGTTTGCTCAAAGTACCTTAATCGTCCGTTCTATTTCAGTAGACCTACTAAAATCTATCTACAAACTTTGGAGCATCTCATTAACAATTTCAACAAAATGTGGCTTACAGCCCGAACGCGTCATGTATTGTTACTAATAAATTCATTGCCATGATCATAATATTATCTATTATCATAATATATAATATTCTAAATAATATATCTTGAAACCGCTTAGAGGATACAAGATAAGATACATTGCATTCAAAGAAAAGTTTATCCGAATCTGTAATGATTTTCTGACCGTTTACTTATTTCACACTTTGCAAAAAATAAACTTTACTAATTGCAATGCATGCAGATATTTTAATACTGGTCTGGGTACACGATGAAGAAAAATCACGATAGTAAGATTTGAAAACTGTGTTTTAGATTTTTGCAGGGATTATTTTCGTACGTTCTTCAGGTCTCTAACTGCAGCAATTCGAATTAATAATAGCCTATAGCCTCTTATTATTTCTTCCACGTTAATTTAGGTTATGATGTTCAATTGCAAGATATTAGATCTATACGCTATATTAACTAATAAGGCAAAGAATTCATATTGAGTATTTGTGAAATAATTAAATAGACATTTAAGACTGAACTATTTCTCGCCCATCGAAAAATATTTAAAAATTGAAGGAGATTTTTAGAGACGGTATTTTTAGATACGACTGTATTAGGTATTTGTAAAAACTATAATGCATTTTAGTTTTGACCTGGTAAATTGGTAAGGCCTCCTGAACTCCTAAATATATTACCTCCTGAAGATTGATAATGTTGCTACAACCTGGTCATATTGAACAGCTGGTAAGAGTATGAATTTATTTTTGAAAAGCCGATTTATATTAAATCTAAGGACGTAATATAGATGCTTGTTATTAGATTAGTTAACTTTTAAATGAAAAATTAATGATTTGAGATAAAATACGATATACAATAAAATCTGTTGCTACACGAAAGTAGTTTGGAGTTTAAGCCAATAAAATGCTGATAATAAAGTCACAATTTCGCTAGTTATTCCTATGTGAGAAAAAAAAAGAGAGAAATACACGACGAGCATCATATTTTAACGGGATGGGATATATAGATATATTTTGTCGCCTAATAGATCGAATTATCTTTAATCGAACTATAAATTCTATTGTGAACGATACGATTTAATCGGCACTAAATTTGAATATTCATCGATAATGTACTCACTGGTATCTTTAGTTACTCATTATTTTTTGCGTTTTTTCCTATTACTACGTACAGGAGAAGCTTATCTAAAACCACGTTGTCAAATTTCATAATATTGACTGAAACAACACTTATTCTTTGCAACATTGTAGCTGTACAGGCAAACTGTTACCAAGTTAATATATAGTAGTAAATCATTTATTTTGACAAGCAACAATAAAAGGTACAGAATGATATCATTTGGAATGACATTGAAGGTGACAGACTTAACAAATTGACTTAAGACGCAAATCTATTAGTCAGATACGACTTAGATCATACGAATCGAAAGCCTTCTTAAAATCCAAGTACTACTATAGTTTAATTGGTATGAATATAGCGGGATGGGAACCATCATATATGGTTGAAATTGTTTTCGTAATTCCTTTGTTATTTCTAAGAATAAATTGACAACTACTTATACTCAATTGGTCATCAAATAAATATTTAACTGCTTATACACCACCTCCACAAATACCTAGTAATTTATATTCAGAATCGAAATAGTCTTACAATTCGCCATACTCAACTAGGAGAACTATAGACCGTTTACTGTCAATAAAGGAACCACAATTAAGTTAGGGAACCTAATTATAACAGTTTGTTAATTTTTCTGTTTATATTAATCAATTCATTTTTAATCATACGATTCCCAATTCGAAAGGTTCTGGACAACTGCATATAAGGGGTGGCGCATAAGTTGCATCCCTTAAAAAAAACAATGAAAAAACTGAAAAAGTTATGAAGAAGAAAATTATCGCAAACAATGAAGAAAACCTTAAAGTTTACTATGTAAATAATTATGAAATATAACATCCTTCATATGCTGTACGTTATTCAAACACTTTCTGCAACACCTCCGGAGTTATCCTGCAAATTTCTTGAATTATTTTGAGCTTTAGTTCGTGTAGACTCTGTAGAGTATCGGGTTTGTCACTGTATACTTTTTCCTTTAAATATCTCCAAAGAAAAAAATCAAGTGCACTTAGATCTGAGAATTTGGGAGACCACAAATTGATCAGCATCCATAATTACTATATTGCTACCGTCGCTGTATGAGGTGTAGCACCATCTTGTTGTAATCATATATCCTCTATGTTCAGGTCTTCCGACTCGTTCAAGAGATAATCTTGAAACATACGCCTGTATCTGTTTCAATCCACAGTTACTGTACGTATTACCAATAACATCTTCAAAAAGTAAGGTCCAATAATTGTTTGACGTTGATTTGTGTATGGCATCATTTTAAGGGTTAAATTATTTGATGCAATATATGCGATATCTAATGATATTTGGTAGATAAACTTTAAGCTTTTCTTGATTACTTGCAATCATTTCCATATAACTTCTATAGTTCTTTTTATTATTGATATTCATAAAAGTGGTGTAACTTATGCAAGTTACACCACCTCTTACAATAATGGTTCATTCATGAAAAAAATTAACTGCCATATTGGAACCGTGTTCGGACACTTGGCCGAAGGACATTTGACCGGGGGGCAATTGGCCTATTGGCTATATATTTTGTGTAAATTTGGCCGAGCGGACTCTTGGCCGAATGACTTTTATTCAATGTGTATCAATGTTATGAACTGCAGTCTCCGGTTTATTTAATTATATATTTTTTTATTTCCGGCATTGAAAGTTATTTTATAAAATGAATATATTTCAGCCAAATGTACCTTCGGCCAAATCTCTGTTCGGCCAAATGTCATTCGACCAAGTGTCTGTCAACCTATTGGAACATATGAATGAACTTTGTACTCCATACGGAAGAAGGATTGCAGTCTTCTAATTAGACCCGGTATATTGTATAAATTGCTGTCAGTTCACCAGGGAAACGAAAGAAGAACAAGAAAAGCAAAAATGTGATTTTACTTGCTGGCATAGAAGAATGAAAAAATAAAATTATAAGTAACTGTAATAAGTGTCACATCTTATTGAAAGGCCTACAAAAAAAATCAGAAGAAAGCATCGAAAATATTAAAAATGTATCATATTGATTTCTTTCTTTTTTAATCATAAAATATTTCTTCCTTAAAGGTGTTAAAGGGATTAAAGGTCAATTTCAGTTACTATATCACATATCTTAACAAAATTTATTATTTGTGTATTAGATACTATCCATATAAATTCTGCTGTCAATACTTCATTGGAAAATATTTCTTAAAACGGGAAGCATTTCCTGAACAGTATTATTCCTTCATTTTGAAAATGCAAGTTTGCTTTCAGAAGAGCTCTTCGCCGATACTTTTTCTCCATTTGTTGCGTTAGGAAGAGAATGGAGGCCTCTGTAGTCTATACTATATACTCAGTCTATAGTCTACATACTTCTTGGTATGAGAGAAAAAGGGATACTTGTACCCAGGGTACAGTAACATAACGGGTATAGTAACTAGTAGACGACGCAGAAATATGACGTCACCAAAAACCACACATATTTTGTTTGTGATCGAGCGGCTTATAATACCTCGTATTTGCATGTTAATATCGAAAAGTTTCAAGTCATTTTATAAGTTTTTCGTGTGGTAATTTGTATAAATAGCGATTGAACCTAGAATTTAAATGTATGGATATAATTCATGTTTGTTTATATCGTTCTCTTCTTTTACTTTATATATCTATTAAAAATAAGGTCTTAAACATATACTATCTAGAAGCCTGAACCAGTGCTAGTTAACTGCTAAATTGTAGTTCCTATGAATAACAATAACGAAGTAAAGTAATGGAAATACAATTCAACCAATGCCTAGTTAGCGATTGATACGAAAAATAACTTAGTAGTGACTAAGTTTAAGTAGGTAGTCCCATGTTTCAAAGTGTGGTCAGAGTCGCCAGTGCACTGGAGAATTTCCTAGAATAAATAAAAAAATATCTAAATAATAAAAGTTTTATCTGTGGATATACTTCTATTATGGATACAGTTATAGGCAAAAAATTGAACCATACCGATTAAAAATGAACAAGTTATTAACCACAAAGCATATTATTCACGTAGCAATCAATGCAATTTTTAAGATTTCCGGTCACGCGTGGTCACGTCAAACTATATTCGAACAGCTAATTGAATACCATAACCTAAATGTTACTGTATCCTGGTTGTTCCAAACTCTCGAGCTGATGGAAAATGTATACTGTTAGGAAAAGGTACACTGCTAGGAAACGGTACACTGTTAGGAAAAGGTACTCTGTTAGGAAAAGGTACACTGCTAGGAAACGGTACACTGTTAGGAAAAGGTATACTGTTAGGAAAAGGTACACTGTTAGGAAAAGGTACACTGTTAGGAAAAGGTACACTGTTAGGAAACGGTACACTGTTAAGAAAAGGTACACTGTTAGGAAAAGGTACACTGTTAGGAAAAGGTACACTGTTAGGAAAAGGTACTCTGTTAGGAAAAGGTACACTGTTAGGAAAAGGTACACTGTTAGGAAAAGGTACACTGTTAGGATAAGGTACTCTGTTAGGAAAAGGTACACTGTTAGGATAAGGTACACTGTTAGGAAAAGGTACACTGTTAGGAAAAGGTACACTGTTAGGAAAAGGTACACTGTTAGGAAAAGGTACACTGTTAGGAAAAGGTACACTGTTAGGAAAAGGTACACTGTTAGGAAAAGGTACGCTGTTAGGAAAAGGTACACTGCTAGGAAACGGTACACTGTTAGGAAAGGTACACTGTTAGGAAAAGGTACACTGTTAGGAAAAGGTACACTGTTAGGAAAAGGTACACTGTTAGGAAAGGTACGCTGTTAGGAAAAGGTACGCTGTTAGGAAAAGGTACACTGTTAGGAAAAGGTACAATGTTAGGAAAAGGTACACTGATAGGAAAAGGTACACTGTTAGGAAAAGGTACACTGTTAGGAAAAGGTACACTGTTATAAAAATGCACTCATTTAATATTCCTAATTAATATAATAACTACCTAAATGGACTCTTCACATTTAAAATTCAGCTCCGTATTCGTCTGAGTAAATCGTCCTTTTTTATTTGGAGCAGAAATAGTTTCTATCTATAAGTATAAAGATCGGATATTTCTCAATCTAATTGGAGCCCAAAGCTATTTTATTTACGGCCGACAAATGGAAATTCTTTGGAAACTTTTCTGGCTTGAAATGGTGAAGAATATCTCTACTCGAGATGATGCTTTGAATTCTGATATATCGTTATTTATTTAGTTGTTGGAATGGCCTATCTTTGGATGATCTAAATATGATAATAATGTGCTGTAATTAAATGCTTTTAAATATTGGAAGAGGTTTCTATATCTAAAAGACATCTTCATTTTTAAATTTCTGAATGGTTCCTTTTAAGTCTGAAGAATCCATTGAAATCCAAAGAGGAAGAAACTGAAAATAATTTTTTCAGTTTCTTTCATAGTTCAGCACAATCTTTGGAAGTTTTGATTTAAAATTTGTTCAAATAATACCCCTTAAATTATTATTATCTATAAACATACAGGACTGATGCATATACTTTCTAGAGAGAAAGACATACAAATTCCATGTAAATAATGTTAAGTTAAATGAGAATTTCGCATGAGCAACTAACATCAAGTTCTTTATTTACATTGTTCAACCGTGCAAACAAAAGCATTCCTATTCCACCTTCAGAAACAGTTTCAAATCTGAGTTCTCTCCTACATTCTTTCTGACCAAAGTCGTTGGAAGCCAAGAAAAGTCTCCATTCTCTGTTTGCAGTTAATTTTTGTGTGACTCTCATTTGCATCCGAAAACACTGCAATGGCCTCTGATTCAAAGAGAGCGCTGCTGGATTCTCTTGATGGTTGCGTAACTGACCCAAGCTGTAACATTTTGAAACGTACGTCTACATATTTCACACAGGCATTTTTTCATCAAAAATGCAGCATGAAAAACGCACTATAAAAGTTAGCATAAAAAACGCAGTCGTTTATTCAGTCGTAGCGTATTTCCATGTACCATTTTCTTTTCTGTGACATGAGAAAGACGCCCGTTTGATTCACGACAATCGAATAAGATGTACTGCTCTCCAATCCACCTTATCAAGAGATTCGTACACTGTATTCTCACACTCCGTATTAGTTAATTAGTTTAAGTATTTGAAATTTCATTATTGAGAGATCTTCGCATCTTAACAAATATTGTGTAATCCGTACCTTCAGTATGCTTAGTAAAGTTTCATATTCTATCACTACATAAATCTGCCTATGTTAAATGTTACTCAGATCACCACCAGCAGCTATATAAATTAGGATCTCTCTACTTTTACGGTCAGAAAAAATTAGGATAGTATAAGTAAATCACGAAAAATTTCTGACCGTAAAAGTAAACATTCAAAATTTCGTAAAAGTGAATCACATACCACTCTAATTGTTAAGACTTCCTATATTTTCAAACATTTAGGCCTGTGAATATGATATGCGTTGATCAATATAACAAGCTTTGTTACTATTTTTCCCAAATGAAAATAGGAGCAGGTTCGAGGCTGCGGTTAAGCCGATCGGGGTAGTCACCAATCACCATGGCAGTCAGGGAGCAGCCAGAGATCAGCGTGGGAGCCAAACTGACCGCTTTGGGTGCTAATTCTATTCCGGCTTAACCGCACAGAAATACTCTGGGCACCTGCTCCTATTTGCCAAGTGCCCCTCCTAACTGAGGCGCAGTTACGCCAGAGCAGAATAAGCCCCCAAAGTGATCAGTTTGGCTTCCACGCTGCGCTCTCGCTGCTCCCTGACTGCCGTGGTGACTACCACGATCGGCTTAACCACTGCCTCGAACCTGCTACTATTTTCAATTGGGTTATTTCTTATTCAGATATCAAATTTAATATTATTCATTATTCAAGATGGAAAGATCCTTCTTTGAGAAAACAATTCTCCTATTGGACCATTGGTATGAAAAAAATCTACGCAAGATGTAATCGAGTGGATGAAACTGAACGATCTTTTAGGAGAGAAAATGATATGCGAATAATGTAAAACATTCATGATATTGGTGGAAAAAAGAGAAACATATTTTTTATTTATAAATTGTAATATACGTGAATCGTGAAATTTTTTCAGACTTAAATGTATTTCAGATCGCAAAAACATATCAAGAAAAATCTCAGATCATAAAAGTAAACCAAGAAAAATTTAACCTCATTCGGACCGTAGGAGTAAAGATATCCCAAAATATAGAATATACAGTATGTAAAAAGTCTTTGGTTATATTTAGATGAGGTTGTATGATGCAACCATATTTATCTATAATTTTTCAGAAAAACTCGTTGTTATAACGGACATGCAGCTCGCAACAACGACCTCTTTAAATCATATGGTTAAAATATTTATTATTCGTCTACAAAGTATCTAGTCAAACATTTATTACATTTAGAAGTGTTGCAATTTACAAAATTTCGATCATCACTTTCGATCTAGTTACCCTTTCCCCAAACATTTTCTTTGATTAGAGAAGTTCTGTAGATAATAAAAAGAGGTGTAACTATTCTATATTATGGTATAGTTAGTTATACTTACACTATTATTTTGTATAATATATAGGTATCATTTATAAATATAAGTTTTATAAGTATTACAAGATTTCCAATTTATAATAATCTGAGATTGTTAAACTTGTATAACATTTTTTTGAAATGCTGTTAAAGGAAACTTGCAAAGTTTAAATCCCAAACTGAAATAAAAGCTGAGTCCGCCATAGCGTCCATTGATCGGCATAGCGGACACTTTTCCGGTACATGTACTGTCCGTTGAACGAGCTTTACCTGTATAATCTTATCGTTCCATATTTTATACTATAATAACTTCAGTGAAATTGGTTCGATACGATTTCGGTTGATTTTTTATTATTAAAGAACGTATTGTATTTAATAAGTTAGCGGCAATGTCTTGGATGAGATTAAATTTCGAAGAGTCTGCTACTAAGCTATGCATATTGTTAAACAACATTTCCAAGGTTTATTCTACAGATGCTTGGCAGATTCCTGTTTTTCACCTCATTGTTATCCTTGGGTTGAGTATGAAAATTTTATTCATGATGAATCCGCTTAGAAAGAGATCACAAGGTGTAAGATCGATAAATTTTGATGTCCATTTAATGTTCATGTCGCCATCTGAACCTCTGCCAGTTCACTTGTTTGGAACCTTCTCATTCAATCACTGTCTGACAGTTCTTGACCAATGAGGTGGGGGCTTCAACTTGTACAAGAAATTTTTCATGAATCTGGAAATATCGAAAAACAATCCAAAAGTCGGACTGGAGTAAATCGAGATTAATATCACCATTAACATTTGTATCAATGAAAGCGGAACTGAAAATATTCCCCCATCCTACATGAACGCTTCACGGCTATTCGTGATGAATTTGACGATAGGATACCATCTATTCCTTTACCTGCTTTATTTCCTTATAGCTTCATTATTTTTAACTTTCTTCATTTTCCTTACCTCCTTCAAATTACTTGCCTCCTTATAATTTTCTTACGTTCTTTATTTTCATTTAATACATCACTCTCACCTCCTCTCTCTCACCTCCTCACTCTCACCTCCTCATTCTCACCTCTTCACTCTCACCTCCTCACTCTCCCTTTCATTTTAGCTAGAGGCTAAGAGGTGCTTCAGAGTCTTTGTTCTGTTAGTATGGACGATGTAGAGTCGAAAGCCACTATCAAGAATAATATCACGACTCCATGCAATCAATATTCACTCCATGCTAATATGTTGCTACAAACTGCACCAACAATTTGACCCTAGGTTTTATTTATGCCTGCAGCAGGGAACGTTTATCAAGGATTAACCGGACACCGTTTGGACAGATATTGTAAACGGTCGTATGATTGACTTGGCTAGGCCATTTCACCCGAATTATCGGCGTCATAATGACAGCCATTAAAGCTGAAATACGACTGGCCATTATTTTTGAAGGTCTTTTTATGTAGAACTCGCGGTCAAGGCCGATACAGTGAACTGACGTAATCAAAAGGCGTTCATCCATGCTTTAAAAGCACTAATATTCAATTCTTTTTGTAGAAAATGTCGACGCCTTATTATTGGATTGGTTAAATGGTTTAAAGTTTATGCTTTGGTTATTTCAATTTTTCTATTCGCAATTCATTGTTCGTTTCATTTGGTATTAAACGGGCGGAATTATGGCTACAATTTAGCAGCACTTCCATTAGCTAGATTGCATTCACATTTCACTGCATTGCTGCTAACATTGCCACTATAACCTTAACGTATTCCTAAAGAACAATGCAGCTTTTTAACACTTAATCAAGATAAAATAGGTCCCATATGTTTATATTTCTGCTTAAATCATAGGTTTTTAATAAGCTGCTCGTATTAAAGCCTGCACAAACTGCCATTGAAACTCTTCTCTAATGTGATCATGTGAAGTAAAATGTAATTGGCAGATTTTGAGCTACGAGTTACCGTTTAGCTCGCAACATTTTATTGCCAGGGGCTTTCCAGGGATTTAAGTGGCGCATGCTCTGAATTCCAAATCAGTTTGGTAATCATTTGACTTACTTCCGATGTCGACTTCTCTACTTTATCTGATGCAGTTCGTGAGGGAGATTTACAGTGACACCCTATAATTGATATTTTATACAGGATAAGTTAGGAATTATCGGTCGGTTTCACAGTTTCGGTCCTAAAAGAAAAATGATATAATATTAGTATTTATTTTGATTGGTATCCATGATACCTGCATGTATCATGGATTTAATTGTTATTTTTCATGGATTTAATTTATATTTCCATTGGTATCCATGATACACCTGCAACCAATAAAAATTAAAATCAAATAATAATCATTGTGTCTTTTTTTCTTATATGACTGACACTATGAAAACCTACCGCAGTATACAAAAGCTCTCTTTGAACTGTATTTAATACATGTTGCCAGATTGCATGTTGTTCATAGTGTAACATACTTAGAGGCATGCAAACATGTTCAAACTCTCTGAAAGTAGCGAACACTTTGCGATCCTTTGTTCCTGCAAATAAAATATGTTTTCCGATGAATAATCCCGAGAATTTGAATATATGAATATTTCTATGAAGAGAATGCCTTGGAGGTACGAGAGCACTGAGAGCATTTACTGTGCATTGAGAGCATTTATTGTGCATTGAGAGCAATTACTGTGCATTGAGAGCATTTATTGTGCATTGAAAGCATTTGCTGCGCAAATTGAGAGCATTTATTATGTATTGAGAGCATTTATTGTGCATTGAGAGCATTTATTGTATATTGAGAGCATTTATTGTGCATTGAGAGCATTTACTGTGCATTGAGAGCATTTATTGTGCATTGAGAGCATTGAGAGCAATTACTGTGCATTGAGAGCATTTATTGTGCATTGAAAGCATTTACTGCGCATTGAGAGCATTTACTGTGCATTGAGGGCATTTATTGTGAATTGAGAGCATTTACTGTGCATTGAGAGCATTTACTGTGCATTGAGGGCATTTATTGTGAATTGAGAGCATTTACTGTGCAT
>CANNZV010000579.1:0-255422 GCA_947561585.1 Caprella mutica | reverse complement strand
CAAATACTTAAGACTATTTAAAGTTCCTAGTTAATCATTTCTTGAATAAAAACGTATATTTTAAATGGTAAAACCGATACCCAAATTTCAATGGCTGTAATTCAAAAACTAGTAGACTTACAAAAAATTGGAGGAATCACACTTTGTTTCTCAACATTTTTTCTATCTCTGTACAAAATATTACATGAATCGAATCAACGGTTTTCTTTTATCTACATTTTTAGTGACCGATACCAAAAACCTGCTGGCGCACTTTCAGTAAAACACTTATTTCACAGTTCGAATTGTTCAAGAAGCACTTACAGAAATTTTCAAATCACTGTAATAAAAAGTGGATTACATCTTACTAAATATACATTCAACCTATTTGTAACCTTAAATTTGAAGCGACATCCTACAAGATGTAGGAGCGATAAAAACTCCTTAAATACCGATCTTCCTCGGCGTTGAATTTTGCGCATTGGTTTTAGCAAAAAAAATGTCCGGTTTGTGGACGATAATGTCGTTGGTGATGAAACCTCTTTTCATTCGAATGGCAAAATAAATTATCACAACGTTCGCACATCTTCACCGAAGAACCAACCTTCTACTTTCAACTTTGACGTAAGAATATAGTGTTAGAAAGTCTGTGTGTGGATTGGACTAGGTACCAATGGTCGACTTGGCCGTGTCGTCTGTCCTTATTTTAACAATAATAATTTAAATGGAGATAGATACCTTGATCTAATAAATGATATAATGGTTTCAAGACTTCAAGAAATACATGGAAACAGAATCAATCGAACCAGGTTGGTTCATGACGGGTTCAGAACTGTTGCTGTAAGGAAAAACTAAATGAGCTATTCGGCAATACGCATTATCGCCCTGAATCATCGTAACGAATGGCCCATCAGATCGACTGAAACGATTAATAGGAGGAATAGTTTGATTGTTTTTTTTCGGTTGCATATTAATAAACGCATTTTATTGTTATAATAACGGTTTTTTAATAAACAATTTTAACAAACTGTTGAAAGTTATTAAAAAAATGGTTTTAATATAATAAAATTCGATGTTAAAAAGTACGCAAACAGGCTTTTGATATCGTTCACTAAAAATACTGAATAATGAAAATGGTTGAATATATTCATCTAAAATTTTCTACAGATATGTAAAAAATGTTGATAAACAAAATGTGATTTTCAATTTTTTTTTTAAATTAATAATATTTGAATTACAGCCATTGAAATTTGGGTATCGGTTTTTTTGGGACACCCTGTATATGTACTTCGTTCTTTGTCAAGTCTATTGGAACTTGAAATGAAATTACAGGAGAACTTTATATAGCACTTACATCATTTTTATCCTAATTATTATTTGTCAATATTATACTCTATTTATTTCCCACCCTCATCGCTCTACCCACCATGACTAGTCAATAATACGGAGTACAATAATGTAACATTCGTACTTATGCACTTGTAAGCTGTGCTTATTTGGAATTAAAATTTCTTACTTTACGTATTTTTTGAATTAGTTTAATCGATATATATCTTTTTTCATCGTCATACGTTACAGTTCTTCTCCGTGAAAATTATATCAGAATACGTAACTCTCATTCACTCATTAAAAGGGTCTCACTCCGACACTATCAGGTGTTTTACGGAAGCTGTCGAAGCGGGACACTGTACATTTTACCTGTTTTATACTATTAATTTGAATACTTTTAATTTTATATTAAGCTTCTCTGAGATAAACTTTAGTTTCTCAGAATTCTAGTCTGGTACACTTAGAGAAGTCTAGGCAGAAATTAGCACTTTGAGGCTCAGATATATTAAAGTACATCGCACTGAAATATTTTCACGCTCTTGAATCAAATATTAAAATCAATTAACAGGTAAATCCCTTAAAGCGGACGATCTATACACAAGCCAAAAATTGTCCCTTATACTGGACTGAAGAGTGCAGATAGCTATACAACGAGTTCTTTGAATCATAGTGTTTGACACATTTTTATCAGTCTACCAAGTATTTATTCGAACATTTGTTATATTCAGAGGTTTTACAATTTACAAAATTGTTTTGTTTTATTGTTTCAGATTGTGAGTATTTTGATCCAGTTACCCTTTCATACAATATTTTTTAGATTAGATATGTGTTATCGAAAAAAAGAGGCGTAACTATTCTATATTAGTTAGAATAGTTACAGTTGCACCTTCCGTGTTATTTTATTAATTGATATTAGTAAGTGTCATTACAAATTTTCATTTAATTAACCAAAATCTGAGATTGTTTACCTTAATTAACGTTTCTTTGAAAAGCTGGTAAATAAAACTTGCAAAATTGAAATTCCCAACTGAAGTAAAAGCTGAGTCCGCCATAGCGCCTATTAATCGGCATAACGGACCTTTTTCCGGCATATGCATTATCCCTTGTATGAGCTTTACAAGTAAATATTTATATAAAATAAGCGTAAAACATTTGGTTGTCAAATTATTGGGACAATAAAGTTACTCGATCCTTATTTCTCAATGATTTAGATATATTTTTCCATATATAATAAATTCAATATAAAGCAAACTAGAGCACGACCAAGAAAATACAAACAAACAGTGCATAGTTACAAATAAACGAGCTCTATCAACAGTGCTCTATCATTTTCTGGTAGCTTTGATATATCCTAAGTAGGTGGCGCTGCAATTGAGAATTGATCAGATATATTTTTCTTTAATCGACTTTTTGAAGATAAAATGACAAAGATTTTTTTCTACTATCAATTCCCCTTTATCGAATTACCATCAAAATTTAGTTAATTGGTTTGCCGTCCCTTTTATTCTATTGTCTCTTTCAGTTGATTCGTGACAAGTACCTCATGCCACCTTCCACTCAGAGTTACAACCTTAAGAAACCTAACATGGAGAATTCAATGGGACAGGCCCAGACTGTCATCAAAATACTCGGGGAAGATTACGTGAGTGAATGTACACTTTTGATAGTTTCTGAGCATTTTCTTCTCCCTTCGTATTCTCCATTTGTATCGTTACTAGGCATCTTTTTCGTGAATTTATAGGAGAACATTTTCTATTTTGAAACCAACTACTGGTTTCAAAGAATCACTTTTTGGTAAAACAATAACCTAAGTACCGATAAACATTCAACGACGAGTTTTATATATAAAATCTTGAATTTTAATCAGGATTACCACTCAATTACAGAAAACCCGCAGTAGTCGAACAGTGGACATTTACCAACTGAAAATGACTTGTCACTTACAAATCCGACAATATAAATCACATTATTACTAGTACAGTAACTGTTATTCAATCTTAATTATATTCTAATTCAAGTATGTATTATGGTACCAATATTCTGATTAAACAGAATAATCTTTCAATAGCCAAAATAAGAATTAATTTTTTCAAATGATAAATGTCAAGATTAATGTAGCCCGTAGTCATGGCACTGCCACAAATGAATTGTTTTCCTTTTAATACGTGTTTCATAATAAATTGGGACACACAGACGGACGCAGCTCTTATTATAGTAAAGATTAAACGTAAATTATTGAGAGATAATTATTTTATATTTTTTTATAATCACCAAAGTAAGTCGACCCAAAATTATTAAATTACTTTAAACTAATTTTTCATTATTGAATAGTTTTGGTTTAGTGTTAAAGTAGAAAAACGATTGAAACATATTGAATAGTTTTTCTCCTTGACTTTATTCTATCTCTTAATTTGATAGATTGATACATAATCTGTTGAAGTACATGTTTTGAAGCATTAGAGTGTGTTAATATCTCCTTTATGGAAATTAGTCGACAAAACGTCTTGTCGACGAAAAGTCCTGTCGACGAAACGTCTTGTCAACGAAATGTCTGTCGACGAAATGTCTGTAGGCGAAATGTCTGTCAACCCTTATTATTATTAATGAAAAATATAGTAAACACAATTTTGATTAAGGAAAAATCTATATTAAAAACGAAACATTACAATGACATTGATTTATTTAGTTTATCAAAAAACTTGGAAGATATAAATGATGAAATATAAATCAAATTATATTGATCAATAGTGAATAAATGAAATATTGTTTTGTTTTCTCGAAAACAGTTTGGATATTAATTTGTTTCATACAATGATGTATTAAGATATCATGCACTTACTTTTACTGAGTTAATCTTTATCCCTCTATAAAGAAAAATGGATTCTTCATAGAATGTGGAGGTTTGGATGGAGAAACGCGATCTAACACTCTGACTTTGGAGAAGATGGGATGGAAAGGTCTTTTGGTGGAGGGGGATCCTTCTAATTATAATCTTTTGCTGCAAAAACATAGGAAGGCCTGGAATGCTGGAGTATGCTTGAGTACCAAGCCTTACCCAATGGAGGTAAAATTTAATACTACCGACTAGATTGTGGATTGGATGGCAAATTTGACAGATAACTTATGATCTACGAATGGATGTAGGCAACATAAACATCAATCACCAAATAATTTCACCCACTCAATAAGCAAACTTTTTGAAACAAACCCAGTTAATCTATTTTGCTTGCTGTTCCTGGCAATTTGATTCACCTCAATAATGGGCATTTTCTGAGCTATTCTTAAGAAAACTCATAGAAATTTCATATCAACAATGTCAAATACTCGAAAAGACCTCGCTCATTTAATAACAAAGGATAGAGATTTATAAAGCTTTCAATCTTTGAAAGTCCAGTCATTCATTCTAACATAACATTGGAATAAAACTCAAATTTCCATAATTGTCTGTTTGATACTATGATAAATACGCGTTGTAGACAAAGTATTCATTATCTATGAACAATTTTTTTTCATTTTTCGATTTGTTCTCTTTTGATTTAAGTCATATAAATATATTTAAGTATATTCTAAATTTTCTTCGTTTTCTAGGTCTATTTTTCTCCACACTTTAACGTTGGTAAAATATCATCAATTGACGTAAAGTCATCTGAACATCGCAAAGGATCTGTGGTCGTTCAATGCATTCCTATCTACTCATTGCTATTGGCGCTAAACCAAACAACTGTCGACTACTTCAGTCTTGATGTTGAAGGGAATGAAATGGATGTCTTGGAAACTATACCTTGGGATAAGCTGGATATACGGGTGAGGAAATATAGATAAGGCTATTGATATTTAACAGTATTTGATTATTGATGGGATATATTTACTAATCAATATGGGTCATGATGATATTACTCTGTTGATGTTGTTAGGTTTTATGATGGTACAACTTAGGTGATGATGACTTGTATATAATGATATTTGGACCATGATGGCGGAACTTATAGGTCACATCGCTTATATAACGATTTTGTTGCTTTATTGATGTACCTCTTGATGGTCATGACACAGTAGTGACGTTTCTCAATATGACTCAGCTTCGATAAGACAAAGTTGTATTATCGAAGTTAAGTCATATTGAGAAACGTAGATAAAGTTGTTAAGTCTGGAGAGATGATGAACCATTTTTTTTTGAAAATTTTCACGATTTTCTACCGGATCGATTAGACCGATTCCTATGGGAGCACAAACTGCCAAGTCTGGGAACATAGGAAATGTTTTGACTTTTACAAATTTAAGGTTGTAAGTTTAACTGGCATACTCTTTGGTATGCCAGGTAAATGGTAAATATAGGTAGGAATGAATTCAAAACAGACTAAAAAACTATGTATTTGAAAAAAATTCAATATAGTCGAGCAAATATCAATCTCTCTTTTTTCCATATTCAGCACACTACAGTTACTACACTAGCCTTTCACTAGGTTCAAATTTCAATACACAAACCAATGAACCAGTCTGTAAAATTCTTAGAAAAAGATGGGTGATTTTGTGTAATCTATCAAGAGCAATGCCGCCGCCGCCCGCCCGGCCCAATGGAAGTTAAGGAACCCTTGAAATTGGCGAACTGATTTTTTTAGCAGCAAATTTCTAATAATTTCTATGTTCAGTATATCATCTGTACACAGTACATGTAATTATTGGAGAGGTGATGAGAATTTAGGTCATTGACATTTTGGAGAGAAATTTGAAAATCTTTAGAGAAATTGCCCCAAAAATGAAATATCTAGAGTGATTGGAACCAAATGTCTATCAGTATCACCTATGTCTTCTTATACCTATATGCTTAAAGCCAATTAATTGAATAAAATTTATGTGTAAATTGAGATACCTAATTGGCTAAATTGGCTTAAAATGTTGAATTAATTCCTATGTTCCTATGATAACTGCGGTTTGAAATCTTACAGTGAACAAAAACTGAATAAACAAAATTAATTTATATTTTGACAGCTTCAAACTTTTTAAAACACAGTGACACACCAAATATAAGACAATTAATTATCTTTAATTGACAATAAAATATTATTTGACATAGGTATTATCCAATAAGTATAATCTACCTATCTTAAGCCTAGGTAGATTCTAGGAAACAGGGGGATGAAATTAATTGCAATGGGTAGTGCAAACATTGGATTCCGGTACCATCAGTAAAAATTGGTAGTGTAAACATCCGTCGCGGACCTGTAAACGTTCAACAATATTCTCGGGTCCCGGCGTGATAAATGTAGCTAATAGTATTGGGTAGATCAAAAATTCGTTCGCTTTTAAGAGGCTACTGTTTTTTATGGAGTTAATATAAAATAATCCATTACATAAACCTTCATTTTATAGTAAAAATCTGAATCTGGAACAAAAAATAGTAAAAATACTCAGGTCAAAATAATTTAATTATTCAGTTACAGAAATAAAACATAATTAGGTAAGAAAAAAGGATTACAAGTAGAATCCGCACCACAGTTCATATTGGGGTGCGAATTATACAAGAATGAAATTATTGAGGTGTCGATTGTTCAGGAGGGATCTCTAATCATTGGAGTGCGGATTATATAAGAGAGAAATCATAGGAGGTGCAGATTGTACAGGAGGGAAATAATTGGGTTGCGGATTGTACAGGTTGGAAATCACTGGGGTGAAGATTATACAGGCAGGGAAATCATTGGGGGTGCGGATTGTACAGGAGGGAAATCGTTGGGTGCGGATTGTACAGGAGGGAAATCATTGGGATGAGGATTATACATGATGGAAATCATTGGGGTACGGATTGTAAAGGAGGGAAATCATCGGGGTGTGGACTGTACAGGAGTTGAATTCTTAGGGTCCGGATTGTGCAGGATGGAAATCATTGGGGTGCGGATTGTGCACGGGTGAAATCATTGGGGTGTGGATTGTACTGGAATGAAATTATTGGTGTGCGAATTGTACAGTAGGAAATGTATTGGGGTGCAGATTGTTCAAGAGATAAATCATTGAGGTTCAGTTTGCACAGGAGTGAAATCTAGCTTTCCGGCTCTTACAGATGATACTTGATGAGATGGTAATACTTTAGCTCGAAAAAATAATAACGAGATAATAATAGTCAGGTATATATGCGTCTAAATAGGATTTGAACGTGTCACGAAGGTTAGGGTAGGATTGTACTTTTTCGCACGGGTCCACAGAGAGGACCCTAAATCTTGTATAACCTCTGATTGTTATACATTATATATATTCATTTAAAAGGTAGGTAGTTGTCTCAGAAAATTTGAAATTGTCTATTAACTTGTATTATCTATTTATGTGAGGTCATGCACACTTATATAAAAATAATTTCATTTCTTAAATTGAATTATTGAGTATCCTTCCTTGGCCCGGTAGTAATTGTCACGCGGAGCGGCACCGGTCCGCGGACCGGAAGTTTCCGACCACTGCTATATAATACGGGTCGCCTGTGGCTGCTGTGGCCGTCACCATATTGACGTAGCTGTTGTTGAAGGCATCCTGTACCTGAATGTTTCCCCGTTAACTAAATCCATTTCCAGCTAAGTAATAATTACATATTGAGAAATAAATGAATAACTTAAAAATAGCTTAGTTTTTTCTAGGAGCTTTCTAAAAAGATAAGGCTATAATGAAAACATAGTATTATATATATTGGGTTAACTAAACTCTTTATATTCTGAAAACGTGTTTTGTTAAAAATGTAATACATTTATCGATTGCAAATCGCTTAGCAAAAAGAGAGAATTAGCGTCTTGCACTATACTACATGCATAGCTTACTCAATACGAGTTGATTAGCCAATGTAAGAGCCTCCTAATTATGTACCATAAATGTTAAGCAAAGAAGTACCTAAATAAAGTGTTTATGTAAAGAGAGCTGTGAGATTTTCACAGAGTTTAGAAGGGGTATACAAATTTGATGTTATACCTAGAGTGTGGTACCAGAGTCAAACTGGAATGGTTAGATTTCTCTGTATTTTCACACTATGTATTCGAGATTTTCTATCTAGAGTGAGTGGAGAATCAGAAACTCTACACTCACCTAGGAGACTCTCCCTAGTTATGTGCCCCTAGGCACAGAATAGTTTCAGTATTCTAATAGTACGTTGTGGAATTTTACTGTGCTGTAAAACATTTCGTCTGTATCACTGTACCAACTACTTTAAAGATAACAGAATTGTTGTTCTCATATTCACTTGAATCCTTCAGTCTTCTTATAAGTCCATACTCCATTTGCCCATATCAAGTTAAGAATTCCGTGAATCAAGCCTCTTATTCTTAATAGAGATATTATTAAATAAACGAAGACAAGAAACATTAAAGAAGTTAACATTACTGTTAAACATTAGTTAACATTACAGATGTTAACAACTGTAACCTATGGAACTCAAGAGTCACAGTGGGAGTGACTCTAATACTTCCATGGAGTGACTGGGACTGTAAGACATAGGCCGATAGGCGTCACTGTCACATAGGTTGCTTATATTACTAGTTACAGTGCCCTTCCTGATATCAGTGACATGTACTAGGTAGTACATTATACATAGGTAGGTAGAAATTCATTTATGGTTAGGTAGATAACTTGTGTCATGAGTAGGCACCTAGTTAATTTCATCCTGGGCAGAAAGTAAAAAGAGTACAAATTAGCTACACTAGTCTAGTATATAGCCTGTCTACTAATTTTTTCAATAGGATACATTAACCACTGAACTCTTAATAATTTATTGTACAAATAATAGATACACAAATTCACTTTCACCAATAAATTATTAACTTAAAAGCAATAAAATCACCACAGTCCACAGAACCTTATTATAAACTAAAAACTATTCAAAAAACGGCAAGTTCAATGGTTCTCAATTAAAAGAGATCCGATATTTTTCATCAGAACGTATAAATTTTTATACAAAATTATCCTATATATTTCATTTGCAACCCTGTTTTTAATAATTTTAACAGGGAAATGATTTTATTTTTTGATAATTATTAAGAATAATTGATTTTTCAATAATGATTTCGTGTTATTAGGTATTCTATTATTCCAATATACATATTTTAATGGCGCGGATGAAGGACAATACATGATTAATGTTTTAAAAATATTAGTATATGATGTTAACTGGTTAGTTATTGCGATTATTTTACTTATAATATTGAATTGTTGATAGATGATTCAGATTAATTTTTTATTGTAACTATATAGATGCAATATGCACTATATGTAATATACATATTGGAATAAACTTATTAAACGTAGGCCTATATCAGCATATGCTTATAAGAATTTCATTATCTATTCCATATATGATACATTTAATTTATTCTCACATGCCAAAAGTTTAATATAATGGATTTATAGTACTCAATCTGGAAAATAAATTGGAATTTTTTGAATATTACATAAATTAATTCAACAAATAATAACCTATATCAGGATGAATAATTACCTAATTGCTTCTAAATATAAAACATGATATGCAATGGTAGTTTCGTATGCTTATAATTTATCTTAATTGGCAAAATATTAACTCAGTCATATGCACGTACCTACATGACAGATGTGAGAGTCTGATGAGAGCTGTGTCAGTTCATTCAGTGAGAAGATACAGAAAAAACTGTATTCTGATAAAGCCTGATATCATCATTCTCAGCCTTCACTATTGCTTTGGTCTTCTATAAGTGTTACTTTAAAATATTTAGGTGGTTCACTATGACAAATGAAAAATAAACAAAAGTGCTTACAAATTAATCAATGATATCCGTGGTTAAATAAATATTGGGTAACAGTTGAGTTATTTTTAAAACTGATTGAGTCAAACCATAACTGAGTAGTGAGTAATATGTGCAGATAATAATACCTGACGAAGAGCAATAGTGATTAATGTATATTTTACATAAGGCTATCCACCAGTTAATTTATTGAAGCTATTATTATTAGCTACACTATCGATAAAGAAGTTGTATTTTTGTTTGATTATGATTCATGAGCAATATGGTGCTTCAATCTCTAGTGATATTAGCCAATATTATCGACTATAAACTCTGGAGATTTTCTATCCTCTGTTCTCCCTAGTTTTCAGCTGATAATAACGCGTCAAACCTCCGCAGATTATCTCGCCCTTATACTGCCGTGCCCTCCGTAGGTCGCAGTAACTATTTGTGGAACGCTGAGATTATCTGCTAAGCGCTGCTTAGAAATGCTGAGACTGCCATAAACTAAAGTAACACGTCCGCTATACTGCACACAATTTTAACTGGGTTGGTTTTACACATCATGATGCTGTCTGGCATCTTCATTGCATTTTGAGTTGGATTTCACGCCTGCAATATGTGATCAAGTGGCTATTCCGTCTATTGGTGGCGTCACCAACCGCAATGATTTTTTCATGTTAGAAATTCTTGATGGCCATGACATTTATATGTTCATCCATGTTAGCGACTTTCATCATCTATTCAAGTGTACTTTTTTATTATGTCACTCAAAAAGATTCTTTAGATTTCTTCCCTGCTGTTTGTCTAGAATCTGGAGGTTATCAGTATACTTTGCTCTTTGAATATATTTTATATTTGTTAATAAGTGTGATACCTGAATATTTTGAATAGTATAAGTCAACTCGAAAATAACATATATTGTGAGTTTGAAAAGTCTTTATATCATATTATTGATGTTGGATATATTTATTTTCTCTGGTATCAAAAGTTTAATATTTGTGGCCATAAGCAAATATTGATTTTTTTCATAATTATTTGCAAAATGAAGATTTTAGTACTGCTGATTATCTTAAATGAACATATTAATCTTTTTTTTTCAGTTCTAACTGAAGTCTTTCTTTTTGTACAATTGTAGGTTCTCTCCGTCGAGTTCGCACACGTGAAGCAAGGGAAGACAAATCTGAGGAAATTCATGGAGGTCAAAGGTTACTACGTTCACAGTGAAGTCACTGATTCTCGAAGCAGAGCCAATGATTTTATATTTGTAAAAGAAACTTTTAAACCGAAGTCTCAATCTTGAGACAAGTTAAATTTTGTTTTCTATTGAATGAGCTTTCTCCTAAATTTCTTTACTGTCGGTCTTAAGGAAGCAACGATAAATGACATATTTTTTGTAAACACTTTCAAAATAATTTTAAATTATATTTCAACTCTATCAGTATTGTTTGAGGGTATCATATATCTGGCTCTAGGAAAACTGCCATGAGGAACAACTGCTATACTATATAATATGATTATATATTGAGTGAATCTTAATGCACATTGCAACCTTAACCTTTCATGAATGAATATTAATTTGAAGTATATTATTATTTACTTAATAATAATTTATTCTTAACTGAAAAAAAATATTACTTTAACAAATTTTGCCTAGAAGCATAAAGATGACGGTAGTAGATTCATATTAGTAGTAGAATCATAAAAAAATTACTTTCTTTCAGATTTAACCTATTTAGCCTTCAGTTTGTTGATGGTTTTGTATCGTGTATAAGAGTTTAACACTGGGCATGTACGAGTTAATTATTATTTGTGTTTGTGAATCATTTTGCTACAATATTCAGGATTGGAAACTGAAATAGTATATATTTTATTTCTACGCTTTTTAATTGTATACCTCTGTTAAAAAACTTAATACAAAAAACACTTCACTAGATGACTTTAAAATTTCAATTTGTTTCTCTGTCGTTTTCCTTCCTTTCTACCTCTCATTAATCAGAAATCTATGCATTGCATGTCTTATTAATACTTAAAAGTGTCAAATTTTCAAAATTAATTGTTACAAAAATATATTATATTAATTAAATTAGTCTGAGCTTCTATTGTATCAATATATCTTATTAATTTAATGTAGCTACAAGAACAGACAAACTATTAATTAACATATATGTACCCAGTTAACATTTCATCAAAAATCCTTTGGCCAACGCCTTCGTAATTTTGACGTGGGGTTCATCTGAGAGGGACTTTCGCAGTGGGATACGGCGTGATCTAAAATCTTACGACAGCACGACGGCTATCCTACGTAATCTGCATATCGTCCCTTATGGGTAAACCACGGATATGGTGTACGAAGGGGGATTTTCTCCGTCACTTAGCCGAGGGCGTACAACGGGGGATTTTCTCCGTCATTTAGCAGAGGGATATACAACGGAATACGACATGGAATTTCCTCCGTCATTTAGCAGAGGGTTATACCACGCTGTTTGATGGGGGAACTCCTCCGTCATTTAGCAGAGGGATATAGCACGGCGTGCAATGGGGGATTTACTCCGTCATTTAGCCGAAGGATATACCACTAAAAATAACGATGATGAGATTAATATTTATTAACATAAGAACGATATAACAAGCACAATTTCATATAGACAGAAACTAGACCTAAAACTATTAAAATAAATACAAGAAACGTAAAGAAGCAGACCGACTCTAAAACAATTTAGTAATTTTACAATAATATATACAAAAACCTTAGATGCTCTTAGGGATCTTCTATTAATATGAAAAACAAATTTAATTAGAAATAGAATGGAACATATATAACAATAGAGCCTTGTACCCTAAATATTTTTTTTTGAATTCATGAGAGCTGTAAATTACAGCAAATGAATAAGTCGAAGAATACCGTCTTCAAATTTATAAATAACTTCTACACTCAAGAGTCTAATGGAGATGGAGATCCTCTGTGTTCAAAATTTTTTTAGTAGAGGTTAAAACATGTTTTGAAACTAATTACCAATCCATTGACTAAAACAGCTTGGAGAAGCAATCTGAAATGGTAGTTGCTTCTTGAACAGAGTCACCAATCTTTTTATTGGCCTCTAAAATCACAAACACTAAAATAAATCAATAAAAATAGTGCAAGTGTCCTCACTATGTGTCTGTACTAGTGTTAGTCATATCTTAATCATCACAATACACAGTTATTAACCATTATTCTATTTCAAATTGACCTAGTATGCTATTCAACTAATTTGTAATCAAAAGTTAACAGTTTTGAGCTTGAGGCTGAACACTAATGACCAATGCAGAAGAAATTTAGGACTTTTATACTGGGTGGCGCAAAAAAAAAAAAACATTTTCAAACTAGTTTATTTTACAAACTATCAAGCTTAGAAATTCTCTAAAAACACAATTATATTTGTTTACAAATTCTGCATCTATTGCGATAATCTGCTAGAAGTTACGACAAAAATTAAACATCCTGCAGCGAATTAAATAAAGGTAAATAAAAATGGCTTGCTCGAGGACGAAATATATGAAAAAATATTATAATAGATATAATTAATTTTTATGGATGAAAATACAATAAATTCTACTATTTTTTGTAACAAGTAAGGGAAAATAAAAAATGATTTACAGTCTGAAGTTAGTTTTTGGGATAAAATTGATATCCTTGTAAAATCATTTCGCCGTTCATTTTTATCTCTTATTCGTAACCCTCAATATGAGCTTTCAAAAGAAAAAACAGTTTTTGTTGTGACAAGTTTTTTAAACACTGGTAGCTTTACACAGGTTCAACCTCATTTTGAACAACGCTTTCAGGAAAGATTTCCACAAACTATAAAACCATATTGACAAATGTATTTAAACTCAAAAGTGAAGAAATCACTTTAAATTAGAACAAAAAGTGATCATGTCGCAGGAGAAAAGAATGAACACATGAAAACATTAATCTTTTTCATGAACAGTTTATTGTAAACCCAAAAATATCAATCAGAAAGTAAGGATTAGATATCATTTAAGTGACATTTCACCGAATTGTTAAACACGATGTGAAGTATCATCCTTTCAAGAAGCATGCATGTAAGGCTCGAAGTCTTTATAGAACTGATTCACCGCACCGTCTCAATTTTTCAAAATGGTTACTGCAAAGAAATGCACATTTTGTAGAAGGTATCGTGATTGGTGGTGGAGATGTATTCACATGAATGAAAGAGACAATAACAAAAATCGTTAATTGAATGAAAAATAGTATGATTTCATTTTTACTGCTACCATTTGGAAATAAATGATTCCTATTATGAACTTTTTTGTGTTTTTCGTCCTCGCGCAAGCCCTATTTAGTTACCTTTTTTTAATTCACTGCTGAATGTTTAATTTTTGTTGTAACTTTTAACAGGTTATCAAAATATATGCAGAAAAAGTAAACGAATAGAATTTTGTTTATAGAAAATTTCCAGGTTTGATAGCTTGTAAAATAAACTAGTTTTAAAATGGGTTTCATTTTTTTGCGTCACCCTGTACAGGCAATTTAGGTCTAATATATAACATTTAATAACTAATAAATAGTATTCACAAGCAGACATTTTAGAATACAAATATAGACGACAGTTTAGTCACATAGAAATGTGGAACATAAGAAATTATGTTGAGTTTTCCAATTTTAAGCCAAGTTAAAACATTGTTGAAGCCAAATGATGAGAGAAATTAATGTTGCCACATGACACGAAGAAGGTTGTTATTAAAAACTAATCACTTTGCATATATGTGATGAGCTGTCGGTGGATTATTTTTATTTTAGATGTTTATAAGTTGTCTCTATCCACTACGAGGTGATTCAAAGTGACATGAAGAGGAAAAGGCCTCGAAAAAGAGAGGGCAGGGGCATTATGCTCTCCATATGGTAGGTCGAATACTCCGCTACCGCAGGCAACAGTATCGAACCAGAATATAGATAATAGACAGTGGATTTGAGCGGTCGCTTGAAATGGTGACTTTTCTTCCCATCGATGCTTCTTGATTATCCGAATTCCTCAAAAGAACGGATGACCCATAATAAGCACATGCTGGATTCCTGAAAAAAATAGAGTTTTTATTTTTAAAATAGATCACAAATTGACGAAAAAGACGCAGGCACCTGTGACTGCAAAATCGTCTAGAAGAGGAAAATGAAGATGGTTTTGAATGATGCCTATGAGTCGACCAAAATAAATTTAATATTTCCTAGTTATATTTCAGTATTATCTGTCGGTAGCAGATAGTTTGATTGTTACAGAATCAATTTATCCTCCAAATCCAATACAAGATCTTAATTTAATAAAGAAAAATATCTACAATTGCAAGGTAAAATGTTTCTTCATTAGAGCAATGAATATTATACGTAGAATTATATTTTAATCGACATCAAACGGATATTGGGTGTAAAAGTGAAATTGGAGAGTTATTTCCGGTGAGGAGATAGACAGAAGAAGTCATAAGAGTTTGGACACACTGCTCTAACAATAAAAAACATGAGTTAATATTTTGAAACTGCCAGGTGGATCGTTTTTTTTAATTATTTCAAAATGAAATAAAATCGAGGATTGTGAGTTTATTATTATTTAGAAAATTATAATAAAGCATAATCTTTCTACACATGAAAAAATTATAATTCTGAAACAGTCCTCCTATTTTACTAGCAAAAGATATTTTGATTTTCAGGAAAATTTACAAAAAATTGTATGATGCTTTTGTTGTATGAAATTGTACTGGAAAAACATTCATATTGGTATCTAAATGGCGGATTCCTCTACGGTGGTCATAACTGCGTTGTTATCTATTCTCCACTCCAATTTAGTTGAGAATAACTACGTCCTGAATGGAGCAATAACAATTCAGAACAATGGAAACTCAGACAAACGCTTTTCTATATCGTCTCTAAATATTCAAGAAATGTAATTGAAAATAATTTCCATACTGTCAAGAATAGAAGAAAGACATTTTCTGAAAAAAAACACTGTTTGTTTCTGGTATATTGTACTGTTTGTCATTTTGATCAGCTAAAGTATACTAAAGATTTATTTGTGAACTTTATGCATGAGATTAATGTTGACTGTTGTTGAAGGACTGCTGACAGGATGTAAACTTTGTGTGAATGATTCTACTTATGATTGTACTGAAAGTTTTGTTGTTGTTGTTCTTATATTAACTGATACTAAATTCATATTTTCCACCGCAATTTAAGTTGAAATGAAAAACATTTCTTTCGAATTTAAATTTATGAATATCTTACCTGGAACATAATAACTTACACAGTGAAGTGGAAATAAACAATGAATAATAATTGCATAATAATACCTTCAGCCGTGGAGTACTGTATTATTTCCATTAAAATACCCTAATTATGATAATCATTGAAGTACTCGGTATTATGAATGAAAACGTTATACATTGGAAAGTACATTTGTACTACAAATAATAACTATTATTAGTTGTTTAAACTTTAGTCTTGTATCCGATAAAATGTGTGATGGTGAAGAAATGTGTTATCTTAGGTTATTAAAACACCATCACGAAGACACTAAAAATATAATTAACTTCTATTTTGAACCAAACATCAACCTATGAGGTAAAAATATTTAAAAAAAATTGAAACCCAAGTCATGAAATATCAATTTTCAAATTTCTGTATTCTACAAAAACATTTTTTATTGAGTATTTACATCACTTTATAAATTATTATCATTATTTAATGTAAATTTGAATTATTCTAAAACTGATATAATCAGAGTATTTCAAATAAATTGCCTATTGTTATTGCATTTTACATTTGGAAAAATAACTTATTTCTCATCCACCACGTTACTTTAAATAGTATTTAAATACTAAGTAAACAATTTCATATCACTATTATCTCTCTTTGCACTATGCAAATATTGCATATCACTATTATTTCTATTAGTATATGTAAACTTTTGCAAATTTCTGTTATTCTTAGTACTACATAAAGTTTTGCAAATTATCATATTTTGTAAGTATTGTATCGTGACACAGGCTATTGTAAGGGGACTACCATCATTAAACAGAGCAATGAAACAATAAACAATGAGTGACATTGTAAGTATTGTGAGACACAGGCTATTGTAAGGGGACTACCATCATTAAACAGAGCAATGAAACAATAAACAATGAGTGGCATTGTAAGTATTGTGAGACACAGACTATTGTAAGGGGATTACCATCATTAAACAGAGCAATGAAACAATAAACAATGAGTGGCATTGTAAGTATTGTGAGAAACAGGCTATTGTAAGGGGACTACCATCATTAAACAGAGCAATGAAACAATAAACAATGAGTGGCATTGTAAGTATTGTGAGAAAAAGGCTATCATCAGACTAATCAAAAAGTGAATAATAATTTTCTTTCCAAGTTAATTCAGTCCTAATTATATTATATGATATCACAGAAATGACCATGTTAATGTAATTACTTATTAACGTTACATTGAAATACTAACTAAATGCTGTGATAAACATTAATGTTAGAAAACATTTAAATAATTAGCAATTCTGTTATTGTGAATATTTTTCTCATTTGATTTGATTATAATTAATGGAGTGAAGTATTGATTATTTATTTGACTAGTAACGTGAACAGTCAATATACACACGTTTGACCGGCAGGTCATTTTAACATGCAAATTACTTTTCACTCGTTAACATATCTAAGTTAGTGAACCAATATGTATGAAATTTACTGACTTTTCATAATAGCCGAGGTCTATATTCATGAAAAAAAATGAATTTTGTTCCTAAATTATTTGAAGAGTTATTTTACCATTTACCTCCTAGGCCCAGCTGGTTATTCTAACCCGCTCTCATAAAATATCATTTTGACGTAAACTGGGGTGCTGCCCGATTGAGATCATGAATTTATAATTCTAAACAGGGCCGCACAATACTTGTATGATTATAGTTGAGCACATGCACAGTCATTTCAGTACTGTTTTAACGGCCAAACCAGTAAAAATGTTGTCAAGGAGGCTCACAAATGAAGAAAAAAAATACATTTTTTTATGGTGCCACCTATGTACGAATCAGAAGGCAAGAGCTTCGTAACTATTGATGAGCATCTCTTTTCAACAAATTGGCGATATCATTTCATGCAATACATGGCTGGTGAACCAAGTAATTCGGTAACAATTCAGGTTACTTCTTCTAATGTACATATATTTATTATCTAGGTATTTCATATTCTGATAGAAGTATTCTTTGAACTGAGTGTTACTAAATCTGTTTTACTTGGGTAAGTTACAAGCTATTGGACTGCTCCAACTCCCCGATCTTACAATAAAAAAATGAAATTAATGATAGTAAAACTTAATATTTTTTTGTATCCATGATTTCGAAATAAAAAACAATCTAATGATTATCATTTACCTCTTATTTTAATAATCATATGCTATTTCCCACAAAAACGAAAATGAGGAACCGTCCGATATATCGGTACTCACTCCAGTTGCTTCAATTTAATGATATTTTCAGTATAGAGCAGAGAGATGGTGTGTATATCTTTTTGTCATTGAATTAGTGGTTCATATTTTAACTTACTTTCTCGATTTGAAATTCTGACACGTATGCCATTCAATCAATAAATTTAAGTATTGGATATCACGAGTGTATTAATAAACTGAAATCTTTCAAATATCATGCTGAACTTTGATATCAAATCTGAGTGCTTTTATTCACATTTTAAAATAAATATTAAATAGTCCAATTCGGGTGCGCTTTTTTTCAATAGCAATACAGTTAGCAATATAGAATTATGCTATAACGTAATGTCTAAAAGAGAGAAGATGCCGAATTGATTAGGCCCAATTGAGCAAATTGTGATGAACGTTTCGCATCAGTCCTCACCTATAAATCATTGGGGTCTGAATATGTTTACTGAGTCAGCCACATGTCTTGAGGCAAACATCTTACCAATTCACTCTCAGCTAACTATGTTAACCATGCACTGTTCAGTATAGGGTGTTTAAAGTATAGTAAGTTTGAAACTCTATTCTGAATTACTATTATCCTTTGATATTAACTTATTATGAAAGAGATCTAAGAGAAAAGAAAAGATCTATAGGTAATAGTATAGTGAGCTAGTATTTGGGTATAGAACCTTATGCCAATAAAAGAATTGAGTAAACAGAATAAAACTAGGCTATTCACGTTCAAGTACTAAGTAGAACAGTACTAGAGTAAATAGATATAAGATAGGCCAGAAAGGGCCATATCACAATATTAGAAATATAGCATAGACTGCATTTAATTCTCTTTATTGACTGTTCGAAAAGAATAACAAGTCACGAATGGCAATCGTAACGAGACATGGATTCTTTTTCTATCAAATCACACAATTCTATTTTTATACCCAAATGCTCTTGACTAATTTGGAACACATGAAAGTGAAAGATGAACTGAATACTCATTGTGAGATTGGCTTCTATTATTCGATTCCGAATCAATTTGATGCGCTTTGTAGTGATCAAATATTTCGTATTATAATTTAAATTAAAATGTGGCCAATTCTCATTTAAAGATGATTTACAAATTAAAGAATTAAACTGTTCAAATTTACTGGCTCCATTTTCCGGTACATCATTTCCATTAGCTACGCAACACTTTGCTAAATATTTCAGTAGCAGTTCTAGCTAATAAACTGATAGCAGATAAGGATGAGAAATTAGGAAATATTTGGATTGGGGGAAAAATTCCAGAGAGAAAATATGGAACTTCAATTAACGTTGGACAAAATTTTACCAAATTATTTTCTTTGTCCAAACGGTTTGCTGAAAAATAAATTATGTAGATTCGATATTTAGCAGAGAATCATCATTTTAATTTCTTGTACTATTAATTTCATGAATGGAAACAAAAGAGAAGAGTTAAAGTGAGTAATGGAAAAATTTAAAAAAATTGAAAAGTGAGAGAATACTATAGTGGAGAATTTCAGAGGGATGAATTTTTCATCGCAACAGTTGAAATATAGTTAGAACTAATGATCTATTCATGTTTCTTCATATTATATTTCTCCTTCATTTGAACTCTCTAAAGCGTCATATTTTACAGAGGGGAAACAATGAGTTATTCATTTCCGTATTTTCCCTCTTTTGAAGTATACTAACGAAATTGACTTGGTGTACTATCGGACAATTCTATCAATTGTGACGTTTATTGATCTTCTATATTTTCAATCACATAGTCAAAATCTATATTTATTGACCTCCAGTTGTTTATACTAATACAGCTGAAAGATCAAACCCTTGAACAGGAAGGAAACATTCAAATGAATACCTTTAATAGTTCCTAAAATGACATTATGAATATTGATATCAACTCTACCTTTGTAGTAAATGGTGAAGCACAAATAAACTAATTTATCATTTCTTTTCAATTGTGTCAGTAAAGGTAGAACGTTACACAAACGAACTGAAAAAAACTCAAAATGTCTATTTACACCAACTATAGCTATAGGAGACAATAATGGTGATTGTGAAGGAGAAAATAAGAGTAAACTGAGCATAAGTTATCATTTCATTGAATGAGAACTGAAGTAATAACGGGTACAGAGTATGTTAAGTGTATAGTGAACACGATAGGCTATTTTCGCGTTAGGAATAATTCCCAGTCTTGTGATACACAAGACTATTCCAGAATTTTTCATTAGACTGCATTTTAGCAGAGACATAAATAGCCACTCCGATGGTAATTAGAGATACGTACTTTAAGTTCCGAACACTTTAATTTACCCATTTCTGACTAGCGGTACATGTATGGCACAGTAACAGCATGATACAATATTGCATCATTCATATTTTTCTGAGAGAGAAATGCCTAAACAAGGGCATTGTGAATGCTAATTAGATGTTCTACAACACATGTACACGTACAGCCCCTCATGATTCCCAAAATGTGCTCTGCTGTCACTATAGAAATACATGTTACTGTCATTGGACGAAAACATTGACTTCCAAGAAATAATGGGTATATTTACAAATTTCTCACAAGAAAAAGTTCCTTTGGCAGTTGCATATGTTTACCAAGGTCTGAACTGTCTTTTCTAGTAAACTTTCATAATTGTTTTATCCACTGATTTTTCTGAATATTATTTTTTATTTCTTGTTCTATATATGGCAGGCTACGCTGATATGTGTAAATTTTTTTCTGCACACATTTTTTATCAAAACCTCGTGAACCTATAACAATCTATTGGTGTGCTACCTCGTGTATCCTATATTAGTCTATTCGTTTGCTACTTCGTGTATCCTATAGTAGTCTATTCGCTTGCTTCTTCGTCATCCTATAGCACTCCATTGGTGTATTACCTCGTGTATCCTATAGAGAAAAAAAAGAAGATGTGCTGAGGAAGGATGTCAGAAGATTCTTTTGAGTCAGGACAGAAAATGTTATGAAGGTGTTTGCTTGGTATCCAATCTCTCATTTCATAGTAAATAAGTAAAATTTATGAGTTTCCTCATACTTATATGTTTTTTTTCGTGCATTCTAAATAAAAGTCCAACTTGAGGTAATGCGTGTTCTAATACAAAGATTATTCTTTATGCTATGTCTTGAATTTTTGTTTTGTTCATGTTATTTTACACAAATAGTATAAATTGTCTTCGAAATATCGAGAAGAATATGAATCTGAGGTAATTTTCGATTCAATCTAATTTAAGCGTTGAATGGAACTTGTGTATACATAAATAGATAAGTGTACTTTATTTACGGTCATTATTCTTTCAACATAAAAATTTTGAACTCGGATCTGCCTAGTGGTACATACATGTTATATGGCATATCGTGTTATATCATTAATGTTAGAAGGATATGTGAACTGATGACCTTTTCTGTTTATTTATGTAGAGCCAACATGAGGAAAAACTAAAAAAATACAATATTACAAAAAAACAATATTTAAATTGTCGCTTGCTTTATCAAATTGGGAAACCATTCCAAGAAATATTGTCCCGTAGTTGCATGATACTTTTTCAAACAAACTCAATTGCAGTTTACATGATAGTTTACAGTATAATGCTTGATAGAATACAATTTGATATACAAAAGGATAATAAATCAAGTGGGGTTATTTTGATTACAGTTATGAATGAATCGTAAAACCATAAAATAAGCTATGATCACATTACATTATTGAAATAATTGACCCTAAACATAACTTTCGGTTATTTGAGGTAAGTCACAAAACCTTGTTCAAATATTATGCTTTATGCTTTCAGAGAACATTGACATGAAATTTCGGTAATTATGTGATTATTGATTTTCAGGTAATTAAAATAACTTACCTTTATCGCAATATTTCTAACTCACTGTTGCTGATAAAGCATTCCATATCTTTCTTCTCTAATTCCAAAAGTCTCATAACAGATGAAACAAGTTTGTATGATCCATTTTCAATCATTTGTGAGTACTGCCATTGTTGTTAACTATTTTGTCTCATTTTTGAAGTACAGTAGCGGACAAAATATGAGGGTAGGGAAAAACAAGTTATCTAAATCTTTAATTTCATAACAAGTACAGATCATACATTATTGAAATTTTGCACGTATTTTTATATAAAGCTCATATGTATTCGTATTAAATTTCAAAGCAGTTGGACAAATATTCTAGGAAAAGTTCTATATTTTACTTCAAGCACTAAATTTTGCTCTGGTCAAAAGTTAAGGGTAGCCATCATAAACTTTGAAATATTCGCGTATATTGGAAATTAACTTAATAATTTGAGAATAATTCTTTACTATATCACTTCAATACATGTTCTACCACAAAATTCTACAAATTTGGCACAATATGAAGGAGTTATCCATCTTCTTTTCATTTTCGAGAAATGTCCACAATTATTCCACATTTCTTGTGTTTCTTCACTGCGTACAGTCTACAATTATTATCCAAACAATCTTAATTCGATTGAGGTCAGGACTCTGTGAAAGCCAGCTCATTAGAGCAATTTCTTCATCTTCTAATAGAGTCGTAACTTTTTTATCTGAGTACTAGGGTACGTTGTCCTGCTTGAAACTCTGTGGTTGAAGGTCAGCTGCTTGTTGATAGGGAGAGTATGATAACAAAAGATCTGTTTTATACTCCTGCAAAAACTCCTCCTCGTAGACGAACAATGGGACCAGGTCCAGCAGAAACAATGACCACCAACACCATCACACTACCACCTCAAAAATTAACCGTTTTCTTGACGCAGTTCAGAGTTAACATTTCTTCTTCTTTACGTTTAATTTGTACTTTCCTATAAGAATCAAAGACTTCTATTTTTCTTCCATTCATCACTAGAATGTACTTCCGACCACTGATCAATCGACCAAACGACATACTCATGACAAAACACAAGTATCACTTTCCGTTTCTTTTTTGAGATTTAAAGCTTCGATGCAGAGACAAATCATTGCAAACCAACTTGTTGAAGTCGAAGCGAAAATGTAGACTAGGACACCGTACCACCAGACTTGACATCTATCTCACGAAAAACTTGACCAGAAGTGTTGAAACTATCTTGCAAGCTACTCTGAAGACTTGCATGATCTTCTGTCAGCAATGCTTTGGGAAGTCTACCATTCTTCGGTTTGGAATCAACAACTCCAAACTGCTTATGTTGAGCCACAATATGTTGCACAATCGTTTTGGACCTTCATGTGGCAATAGAAATCTCTTGCAACGACAATTAGAGACTATATCAGAGGGGAAACTATTGGACATTTCTGGAGGATGAATAGAAGATGGATAACACTTTCATATTGTGCAAATTAGTAGAATTTTGTGGTACAAGATGTATTGAAGTGATATAGTAAAGAATTATTCACACATTATTAAGTTAATTGCCAATATCCGCGAATATTTCAAAGCTTATGATGGCTACCCTTTACTTTTGACCAGACCAAAATTTTGTGTTTGAAGTTAAAAATGGAACTATTCCTAGAATATTTGTTCAAATGCTTTGAAATTTCATTCGAATATATATGAGATCTATATGAAAATACGTTAAAATACGAAATTAAAGATTTAGATAACTTGTTTTTGCCTACCCTTATATTTTGTCCACTAATGTATATAATTCTTAACTATATTTCAGTCCCAAAAAAGGGCGGCAGAAAACTTCCTCTTTGTGATAATTTTATGTAAGTTAAGAAAAGTTCGGATACACTCTTCCCAGTTCCTGATTTTCATGTTTGTTTTCTCTGTTAAAAGTTAGGGTCAAGATAATAAAGAAGTTGAGATGAACCTACAAAAAGTTACTGTAAATTAACAAGCTGTCTGATTGAGATTATAGTAATTTATCCATAGGATATTGACGAATACTTGACCAGCTTACCTATTGGATAATAACTAAAGGTACACCAGTTCATAAATATTGAATATAAAGAGAAACCTACCACCAATTTATATATTGGGTATTACCAAAAGAATCACCAGTTTACCTATTGGATTTTACACTAAGAAATCTAATTACTTCCAGTTTTGGCAGAGCAATGGCTACTCTTAATTCAAATTTCTTCTCTTCATAGAGTAAATAAAGCTCTCTATATAAAGAAGTAAACCACTTCATCAAATCACTTAATCAGTGTATGTCATCCGAAATTGACGAATTATATTCAAGATTTCACGGCAGCATATTTTGTGATTAATTTCCGCACCATTTCCCTTTGTTTAATTATAAATATGCTGCAAATGAACGACTGCGAGTCTCGTATGTATTTTCTAAATTAGAGAGGAAGTGGAGGCGAGGTTAGAAATGTGATGGAGGTAGAGAATTAAATTCCTGAAGTGTTATTCAAACAATCAAAGAGATTTGTTGTCTTGTAATACAATATGGCTGGTATGCAATGCAGTGACTGTAGACAAAATAACAACTGAAGAGTCAATGAAAGCAATGGAGAGGTGAAAGATGAGAGAAATACTTTATCTTTAAAGTGAATAAATTGTTAATATAAGCAACTGTAACATCATTCTCAATAAATGCATTTATTACCTAACACTTCAGGTTTGTGCAAAAAGGCAAATATATAAACATGAGAAGTCACAAAGTTGTTCATTTACCTACAATATGACGGAGATCATTCAGTCAAGGCTCATCCTAAGGCTCTCGCCAGTGCCAATAAAAACAGAGTGTTCAATCAGTCCGTTTGTGTTTTATTCTCCATTGATACAATCAGAGATATTCTCACTGACGAAAAATATTAACAGAAGAATATTAGGTAATGAACAGAAAAGAAAACCAATTCGTGTATCTATGCTGAGCTATTTGTGATAACTGACATCATTCAACACTAATGGTAAATTTACGCTGAACTATTTAAAATAACTGTCAGCATCCAACACCAATGCATGTATCTATGCTAAACTATTTGTAATAACTGTCAGCATTCAACAGCAATTCGTGTATCTATGCTACGCAATTTGTAAACATATCAGCATTCAACACAAATAAGTGTGTCTATGATAAGTTATCTCTAATAACTGTCAGCATTCAACACCAATGCGTGTATCTATGCTGAGCAATTTGTAATTACTGTCAGCATTCAACAAAAATGCGTGTATCTATACTGAGTTACTTGTAATAACTGTATGCATTCAACACTAGAGTCGGACGGGATATTACTGCGCATACCCTTTTTATGGGGTATCACTCCGCACCCCTTATAATTTTGAAACCACTTGTTTTAGCCTAAATCTGATTACACCTTCATTTCAAGCATTTTTTTTTTCCCATAAACATCATAAAGCTCCATTAACAGATGGTATTGGGTAATTTTGCATTTGATGATAGTTTTTTTTTTCAATCAAAATTTTTAAAAATAATTCGAAAATCAAAATTCCGCTGCTGCATTCTATTAGAGAATTTCCTGAAAATTCTAATGCAACAAACCTCAATGCCATAGCTTCAAAATTGTGAACGCCAAAATTGTATACAAAATTGTACTTACGATACGGTAATTTGATTCATTTCCGAAATATAAATTGAAATAGTAACTAAAATATGTGAGTAATATACGTAGATTTGTATCAACAATCGTCAATTGTTAATATTCTGAAAAGCTATAACCTAATTATTCAGACTCAATCTGATAATTTTCTAAAGGGTTTTAAACTTTATAATCATGTAATTGATATTCAATCACAAATCAAGGAATTGGTATTAGGCTAATCTCATGTATCATGTAAGAGCACGAATTCGATTGCTATATTATTAGCTTTGTAAGATTTGTTTCTTGTAAGAACACGAATTCGATTGCTATATTATTAGCTTTGTAAGATTTGTTTCTTGTAAGAACACGAATTCGATTATATTCGATTATATTTAGCTTAGAGTTCATATGGCCTTTGTTCATATGGCTTTCGACAATCTTATAAAACGAGATGAGAAATTCATTCATTAAGTTGTTCAGTCCAGTTCAGTCAGTCCCTGCCTAGGATCGCGTAAAGTGTCCTGATCAGTATAAGAGTGTGTTTAACTTGGTGTGTTCTGCTATCTCAGTCCCGAACAATTGATAAAACTAACACTTGGGTATCATTCCCTAAAAGTTGACTGAGTACTTTTATTGAATGTGTGCCGATAGATAAAGATTCATAATATTTGAGCTTCACTAATATTGTTTCCTGAAAATACTTTCTAATTAAAGACATATATAACTTTGTTCAAGTGTAATAACAATTGATTTATTATATTAGAATTGTGTTTTATTTTCCACCTTTAAAGTTATTGTATTATCGCGTACAATATAAGAGCCTGGTTACTTTATAGATCTGATGAAGAAGTAAGTATAGAAGACAAAGAACTCGCAAGTATGAAGTAATGAGAATATGAAAAAGTTAATAATTTGAAGTGAAATAGTTTATTATAACCGAAATAATGGCCAGATTAGAACATAGATAACTAGATCATGTGCACTCGGTAGAGCGCATACTTTAGCCACCGCTTTTCCATTTGCTACCAAAATCTTAAAATCTGGTAACTGGATAGTGACCAATCGACTTACCAAGTTGCATGCAATGTAGTTCAATACCCTTTGAGTTATTGAGTTATAAATGAACTTAACCTTGACCTTTGAATTGATCGCTCCCAAAATTCAACCAGATGGTTCGTCGACATTTTTCAATCGTCCCATCAAATTTCAGACAATTTCATTCAATACTTTTTGAGTTATTGAGTTATAAATGGTATTGACTTCGACCTTTGACCTTTGACCCGATCGCTCCTTAAATCTAACAAAATAGTTCCTGTATATTGATCAATCGTCCCACCAAGTTTCATGCAATATGGCTCAATACTTTTTGAGTTATAAATGACCATGACCCTCACCTTTGACTGGGTAACAGCTAAAATTCTTCGAGCAAGTCACTGGACATTCACCAATCGATTCACAAAATTTCAGACAATTTAGTTGAATACTATTCAGTTTTGCAAATAACGAGATGATAAATAAATAAAAGCCGTTTATAACATAACTTTTCCGCATTCTGCGAAGATAATATGTAGGTGGAATATTAGGAGTAATACAATACCATAGATTTTATCCCATGTAAAGTAATGTAAATTAGTTTCTTGTATGTACACTATTTTTACACCATATAGAGTATAAAATGAAAGGAAATTGGTAGGTGTTGAATATTAGTTAGAGACATGGCTAACTATTTCCTACTTTTGATTTTTATTCAATGTTTGACCATATATGACAATGTTTGACCATGTAAGGCAATGCATGACAATGTATGACAATGTATGACAATGTATGACAATGTATGACAATGTATGACAATGTATGACAATGTATGACAATGTATGACAATGTATGACAATGTATGACATTGTATGACAATGTATGACAATGTATGACAATGTATGACAATGTATGACAATGTATGACAATGTATGACAATGCATGACAATGTATGACAATGTATGACAATGTATGACAATGTATGACAATGTATGACAATGTATGACAATGTATGACAATGTATGACAATGTATGACAATGTATGACAATGTATGACAATGTATGACAATGTATGACAATGTATGACAATGTATGACAATGTATGACAATGTATGACAATGTATGACAATGTATGACAATGTATGACAATGTATGACAATGTATGACAATGTATGACAATGTATGACAATTTATGACAATGTATGACAATGCATGACAATGTATGACAATGTATGACAATGTATGACAATGTATGACAATGTATGACAATGTATGGCAATTTATGACAATGTATGACAATGTATGACAATGTATGACAATGCATGACAATGTATGACAATGTATGACAATGTATGACAATGTATGACAATGTATGACAATGTATGACAATGTATGACAATTTATGACAATGTATGACAATGTATGACAATGTATGACAATGTATGACAATATATGACAATGTGGACAATATATGACAATGTATGACAATGTATGACAATGTATGACAATGTATGACAATGTATGACAATGTATGACAATGTATGACAATGTATGAAAATGTATGACAATGTATGAAAATGTATGACAATGTACGACAATGTATGACAATGTATGACATTGTATGACAATGTATGAAAATGTATGACAATGTACGACAATGCATGACATTGTATGACAATGTATGACAATGTATGAAAATGTATGACAATGTACGACAATGTATGACAATGTATGACATTGTATGACAATGTATAAAAATGTATGACAATGTATGAAAATGTATGACAATGTATGACAATGTATGACAATGTATGACAATGTATGACAATGTATGACAATGTATGACAATGTACAGCTATTTGTGACAATGAATGAGGGTGTAGATTATAGAATTTTTCTTTAAACCGTCCGTAAACACTGCAAAATAAATTGAGGGCAACAAGCATAATAAACAAGAGAACATTTGGACCGTAAGAGCTACGACGCTTCAAGGACAACCCTAAATGTGTTAAAAATTAGTCAAATAAATAGTGTTTTTCACCTTAAAAGTGACGCAATTCATGTTAATAGGATACCGAGCACCTGAACTGCTTAGGCTCCTCCCCCTTTTCACCAAAATAATCCACAGGAGTGTCCCAAGTTGTTTTAATTCCTAATTAGTTTAGAAGTCGTCTTAGGAACTGAACTACCGAAGTTATTCCTCATTTCGAGGGATTAAGAGACTTCAATTCAAACACTCATTGCATCACAAAGCGACTCTTTTTAGTCCGAATTAGATAAAAAAAAATTATTTTTATTTAGATAAATAAGTATGAGGTGAATTGATATGTTCAACAAATCTCAGCGTAAAGTTTCCATTATTCCAGCGTGGTGTTGCAATATTCCACTAACTTCTTGTGATATTGTGGTAAAAACACGGAAATGAGTTTAATTATTTCAGTTACTTTTAACTACTACTCTCAAAATGTATGGAAATCATTCTGTTGAGAACTTGTTGATGTTTTAGAAATTTATAAATCTACTTCTTGCAACTCAAATCTGTGAGAATCGAGAGACTTAATCAATGAATTGATAATATGTCCACCAAATAACTTAATTAGCAGTGTCTTCATTGCGTCTCTATTTCCCAAATATGTTGTCAGTGTAGCATGTCAGTCCCTCCCCAACACTCATTGGCTTCTAACACCATTGACGTTTTTTCACCGTCACTTCCTAACCAGAGTCTATTGAACTCACAACATTTAGAAATAAATTATTGTAATAGTAAGGAGTTAATCGTGGCGTTGAGGTCTTAGATTTGCAAATTAGGTGGGAGAAATAGCATTGTGAACTGATATATTAACAATTATTTTGGATTTTGACTGAAAATTAATACTAAAAGTCGACCAAAGCAAGAAAATCATATTAATTTTTCCGTTTCTCGAAATGAATTATATAAGGGACTTCAAATATTTACCAAATTATATTATACGATGTTCTCGTAAGGCTTCAGAAGATGAATTCGAAAGCCTCCAAATGATGCGTCATAATTCGAGATAATTAATCTCCTGAGGCAGTTTATATTTTGGCGTTGACTTCATTCTCATCTTTGCAACATGTACATCCTCCAAACTATTTAATTTGAGAAGGGAATTGAACCCTTAACGGCACATGTGAAGCCTTGACTTTAACATCAAATACCAGGGAGATTGAAATGAGTACTTAGAGTTGAGTGAATGTGGTGGAGAAATCAATGGAAATAAAAGATGCAATTCAGTGATTGGAATATCATACGTTATAGAATTGAGACGAGTTCATCATTGAGAAATTGGGGTATGAATTATAAGTTTATCAATGAAGTCCCGATGACATTAATAATTTTGAGATGTGATACAGGAGATTTCATCATTATTAAGATAAAGTATATATGCAAATGAAGTGGCTTTCCACCTCCATTTCCAATAACAGAATAACAAACACCATCTAAATGGTAAGAAAAAACTCTCCGATGAAGTGAAGGTGAGACAAAGTAATCCCCTAATTATTATAGTCATTCAAAAACCAAGAACCAGCTCTTTTTTTTTATTTTCCTAATGATTTGGATTTATGTTGGTTCAAGTGGCAAGTTTTATCGAGACTCCTGTATTCTCAATACGAGGTCTTCAGCCAAAACTCTGCAGATCAAATTGATTGATAATCGAACGCTCAAATGCCAATATTCACGATATGAATTCAGTCTTGCCTTTCTCTAAGATGCTTTGTGATTTGATTTCATTTGGAATATGTTAATGTTATATCATTTAATATTATTTAAGAGTTCATGCATGGTTGAAATGTTTGGTTCATTAAATGTAATGGTAAATTCGAATATATGTATTTTCAATGAATATATAAATGCAACTCTACTTAAAGATTATTAATCTCATTTTTACTCCATTAGCCTATCACGAATGGGTGTTCAAAGCCAGACATTGGAAACTGTGTAGAATAAACATGAGAGTTAATTGGTAATAGAGCCTCAGCAAGTGATTGAGAGGTCTGACAACAATAATAGAGACTCTTAACTCAATAGCATCTCTCTGAGCAGTGGAAGATTAACGAAGACCCACGATGAGATTACCCTATAGAATCAGTGGACTGTCAGGGCATTAGATATATTGTTACAAACAGCCATCACAATATGTAAGATATTAACAGTGAACAGATAACATGAAATTGATAAGCTGTGTCTGGAGAGAAAGGTAGGGTGGGGCAATAGAATATTGTGAGAGGATCCTTACATTACTCTCGTATGGCTGAAACTTAATAATAAAAGAGATAATGTGATTATTGAAGTTTATTCTACAATGTGATAGACCATGTAAGATGAGTAAATGTATAATATCGTCTTCGACTTCATGTCATAATACAAAACTTGTACTATTTACAATAAAGATGATAATAAAAATAAAAGGTTTATGATATATACCCTAAATAGTAAATG
Organism: Caprella mutica; assembly: GCA_947561585.1. Classification (NCBI taxonomy): domain Eukaryota; kingdom Metazoa; phylum Arthropoda; class Malacostraca; order Amphipoda; family Caprellidae; genus Caprella; species Caprella mutica. The sequence goes on along the minus strand of CANNZV010000579.1, from coordinate 223,933 downwards.
TGAATATCATCCTGTATTATCACTGTAATATCGCAGATGACAGGAAAGAATATCTCCCATTCATTACGGCATCGTCAGTTTGAAATAATGCGCTACGTGTTGGATTAAAGGGCATGAGGTCATTAATTTACTATGTGAGGTAATTAATTATCAAATTTTATTTCACTGCCATTATATCATGGAGCATAAACTGGCAAATCAAATTTAATAGGTTTGGAACTTTTGAATCTTTAGTGAATGTGGTTTAATAAATTATGGAGTAGAATGGAGTTCATTGTGATAGTAAATGGCAGTGATTTCATTGTAGTATTAAAAAGAAAACTAGGTTTAGGTTGCGTTTTATCTATAAATAAGATATAATATGTTAAAACTAACCTATATTTATCATATTGTCATAATATAAAATCATATCATTCCAAGAAAATATGTATACTTTATTTTAAATCTCCAAGAAATCAATTCGCAAAATATTTCAGAAGCAATTCGAGTGAAAATGTAAATATATTACAGTTAGACATTTCACTCCGCAATTTAGTAAATGACTAATTGAGAATAAAAAAGTATTTTAAATCTACATTCTCTCTCGCATGATGTAGTAACTTTTTTCTCTTTTCCATACATTTTCATCAATGGACGTTGTTTAATATTCTCCTAACGGTTCGCTCAATCCGATTAAATTTGCAAAGAATGTGCAATGTTTTAGCAAGTCTTGCTATCGAGTCTGCGTAAGTACTCATGACTCTAAAAATTTCATTAAAATACCATTAGACTTCCGGATATTGCGGAAGAAATATTATCAACGAATTACGGAAGCATAAAGCTCACGAATATTCCAAATTTTTCACTCATATCATTTTGAATGAATGTTTTTATATTTTCAAAGGAGAACTTGAACACCAAATGTTGTTGATGTATGACTAATACTTTCTTTATCCAAGAAAAGAGTTTGTCTGTAACATTTGTTAGGATATTAATCTTTAGTTATTTAAATATTAAATTATTTCAGAAGAAAATGATTTTGATGAACATGTTTTCCTCTTGTCATCACAATAAATTAGGTTAATAGTTTATTGTATGTATTGATTTTATCTTTAGTGTTTTTGTAAAGCTGATACAGAGTGAACACTGACCGATTTGTTGTTAGGCAATCCTCCAGATATAGGATTTCATTATCACAAAATTGATTTAGAGTCCCTGTCTTAACAACAAGAAAAAATAGAAGCTTTCTTTTCGAGGTTTGTATTGTTACTTTATTGGTAATAAATATTGAAGTTTGTAATCATTTGTACACTTTACGTCAAATAACAAAATTAAGCACAATACATTGGCGTTTAAAGGTCCTATCCGAAAAATTGTTTTATTTTCCAATCAACGAGGCTAATGTTCCTCATGATTTTGCTGCAAACCCGGTGAAATTATAATACCTTATAAATAATTCTATATGTTTTTAAATATATCTTGTAATCAAAGCATTAAAATAGCTGTTTCACATCAGACATACTAATTTTCAGTCCAAAGTAAAAGAATGTACATTGTACACAGTTTGTATCGAATGTTTGCAAGGTATGTACATTCAATCTATTATTAAATATTCGTTTGAAGGTATAAAATAGGAGAAACTTATTAAACGTTTATGTTCTTCAGGAAATAATTTACAATTACTAGATGAAAGCCGGACATTAATTATTTATTATAAAATTCAAATTGGAAATCAAGGCAAAGAGCGTTCAATCTATTTACTTACGTCATATAAGTTTTTCGGACTAGTTATATACGCAGAGTATTAAAAATATAATTAATTAACAGTTTGTAACGAAATATATATATATATATACATATATTGGACTTAATTTTATTCGGTTTACAGAATAATGATCCTCGACCTTTGTTCTATAATTTTATGTAATAAACTCATTATTTTCTCCAAGTATGGACAGGAACTTTAATATAATTGACGAAGTTTTTTTCACTTTTTTAGATAATGAAAATAATATTGAGCTAGAATTAATATCGTAAACTGTCCAATTCCATGGTTATCTGATTATATTAATTTATGGATCAAATCAACTATTCTAATTTAATTAATATTAGTAATACTCCTACATTGAAAATGATAATTCTAATTTCTCGCCATTATCACGACTCTTCCTTGCGACTGTCTCCATCGCAGCTGTCTCTCTATCTACCCTCTTCATGTCGACTCTGTAGACTCTCTCTCCATGTCAACTCTGTAGACTCTCTCTCCATGTCAACTCTGTAGACTGTAGACTCTCTCTCCATGTCGACTCTGTAGACTCACTCTCCATGTCAACTCTGTAGACTCTCTCTCCATGTCAACTCTGTAGACTCTCTCTCCATGTCGACTCTGTAGACTCTCTCTCCATGTCAACTCTGTAGACTCTCTCTCCATGTCAACTCTGTAGACTCTCTCTCCATGTCAACTCTGTAGACTCTCTCTCCATGTCAACTCTGTAGACTCTCTCTCCATGTCAACTCTGTCACCCAGAGAGTCCCATCTAAGTTTCTACTCTGTGTAAATTTCCTCACTATGGAGACCAAAACTGTCAACTGAACTAATAAAAACGTCTTCTCCTTAAAATTCACACACAAATCTTGCTTGTCTCAAGGAATTAGATTTATCAGAGTTTGAGCTTTGCATTGGAAGGTATTGTGTAAAAGTTATGACGAAATGGTTTGGAGGTGTGAATTGTTTGAGTTACTGATGTGAAGAGTCACTTAATACTCTCCATTGGTAGGTATTATGTAAAAGTTATTTTAAAATGGTATAGAGGTGTGAATTGTTAGAGTTACTGGTGTGAAGAGTCACTTAATACTTTCCGTTGATAGGCATTGTGTAAAAGTTATGGAGAAATGGTAGAGAGATACTGTTGTTAAAAGTTAATTATTACTTTCATACTTGCATTACAATTTTTCTGATTAAATTCAAAGATATTTTTTCGAAGGTGCTCCATCAGTATTTAATTAAATTTCTTATATACACGTTACTCAATTGAGTCAGATAAATACATCAATTAACTATCACACCAATTTATTATCTTTCGTAACTCTCATCTATAATTTTCAAATCCATAGGTTTGTACCTACCACTCTCCCTAATTTCTAACTTGGTGTTACGACCCAATTAAGTAGTGCGATTCAGTTAAGAATATTGTTTTTCATGCCTTATAAAACTACAATAAGATCGAAGCTACTCAGCAGACTATGTAATTCTTTGCCATTTAATTTCAATTCTTAGTGGAAATAAGCTTGTGAAACTTTTGATTCACTATCAAATTTTACACCAAATTAAATAAAATGTGACTTTTGAAATAAATTAGTCAATTAATCAATTTTCATCTTTTCCTTTATTTTGACCCTAATTATATTCCAGTTTGAGTTCTTGTGATGATAGATAATATGTGTATCTAAAATTGAACAACCGGTGCGTATCGAATCCATTTATTTTCCTTGAAAAACAAACACATATGTCAACCTTCCGAAAGGGCACTCTTTCACCCGTAACAAAATTTACGACTTACCTGGCATTGGAAAATATGGGACATCGACAAGAGAAATATTCTGAAGGAACATTCTTCTGTGAATGAACTACTAGAAATTCTGTGAGAAGTATCTGGAAACTGAAAAATATTCACTAACCTGAACTTTATGGTGTTAAGACTGTCTGTTGAAGATGATGAGCAACAGAATAGAGACAATTTGAGATGTACAGGAACTGAGAAATAATATCCACTGACCTGAACTTTATGGTGTCAGTGACTTTCTGTTGAAGATAAAACAAGATATACAATACGTGGTAATTTTGAGTTCATTTAATCATATTTATAATATTAATCTACATTATATCAGATTCAACTAATATCTTAACATTATTATATATAAATTTTACCTCCACGATAAATAAAAGTATGTGTCTCTAATATACATTGAACTGAACTGTAATCAAATTATTCTAGACTACCATAAGCCCTGACTTCACAATAGGTAGCATGCACTTAAGAAGTCTCTTCAAATTTTGGGTTTATGTTCAAACCAACATTACCTATATTGACAATAATGTGAAATCATTCTCATATGTATAAACTGCGTTCATCGCTTTATTGCAGATCACTATTTTGTAAATAATTTTAATAATATTAATCGTACAGTAGTGAAACTTTGGTCACTGGAAGATTGCTTCTATGTTAGTATCTTACTGAAATATTTTTTGAATCCATGAAGAAATTGGAAAGTTATGAACGTTTATGTATTTTGAAGGCATTTTAACTGTCCATCGCTTTATTGCAGCTCTGTGAAAAGGCCAAAAAATGGGCGATTAACTTCTACCGAGAGGGTAAAAATTGTAACAGGTCCTGCAGAAGGGATGAGTCTTCTATATTTAGCTAATGAATTTGGGAGGAATAGGAGAAACATAGTTTATATTGTGGAAGATCCCGACACCAAAACAAGGAGAGATGAGGGTACGAGGAGAAGCTTTTTCCCTTCAAAATATGCAAAAACTACCCAGGCAGGTTATAAGGCAGCCAAATAACACTAGTGCCTCCATTTTCGACAAGGCTGTCATTGGTTATTCGTCCAAACAGTGTCTTAAATGAGACGACAAGGAACGTGGAGCCCATTTCCAGGCCTCCTATGAACAAGACCAATGAGGAAAAGGGCATTAGATGTACACAGAATTACATGGAAACAAACTTCCTACTTGTTCTTTTAACAGATGAGGCAAGAGCCATCCTTGATTGTCTGGATGGATGGGTTGAAGGTTGGATCATACTGTAGCTGTTTATCCACACTGGTTTCGTCGTCAACAAGGAGGCTGTGGCTTTTTGTTTTAAGCGGGCATCATTGGTGAAACGTTAATTGGCCCTTTCCGAGTACCAGAGGGGTAAACCTAATAATCCAATCCTACATTGCCTCTTTTGTTGAGTACTTGTTCCCTTGGCCTAATAGTTTGCAATTATCTCGTTGGCAAAAGATGATTTTCTTGCATTACTTCGCACAATCTCATGCTTGAAGGGTTACAACTTCTTTCCTCATATCTCTGGGCATCAAGTGAGAGACTCTCATGACTTGATTGCCTTGTTCTCTGATCTTAAGCCCCATTGAGCATTTCTGACCGTTTCATTTGAGACATTACCTCAGGACTGTTTTGACGTAAGACCAATGACAGCCTTGTCAAAAATGGAGGCACTAGTATCATTTAGCTGCCTTATGACCTGCCTGCGTATTTTTCGCATATTTCGAAGGGAAATTCTTTTTCTCGTACCTTCATCTCTCCTTGGGTTTGTGTCGGGATTTTCCACAAAAGAAACTCTTGTTCTCTTAATCCTTCCAAGTTATAAAGCTAAATATAGAAGAGTCCTCCCTTCTGCAGGACCTGTTACAATTTTTACCCTCTCGGTAGAAGTTAATCGTCCATTTTTTGGCCTTTTCACAGAGCTGCAATAAAGCGATGGACAGTTAAAATGCCTTCAAAATACATAAACGTTCTGAAGGAACAACCTCAGTTGCTAGCTCCCAAGAGCTGATGCAGTGACGTCACTGGTTAGTTAGCCAAAGCAAAAACTAACTGCAATCCTAGTTGCGAGTTCCTAGAACCCTTGCACAGTCTCCAACCACCCCTTTAACTGGCCAACTCACACCTGATTGTACAACGTACAACCGTATGATGAGACAACCGGTAAACACTTCTTGTACTCACAGTACAAAAAGGTTGTACCTAGGAAGCAAATCACACAAAATGCAAACCTCAACTTGCGTGCTTAGGAAAGCAACTCACCACTACGTGGTTTACTTCCAAAGTAAACCGACGCTAGTACAACAAGTACTCCCAAAAACTACCTAACCGTTAGGCAAGTAACACGTTACTTACAAAAACACTTTTGTCACAGACAAAGCTTGAAACACTCACAGAAACACTTTACAGAACCAGCTCTCAAAACGCTACTCCCGTCACTTCAAAAAATCCTCTGTCATTATCAGTGGCTTGCCGCTTCCAACCATTTTTGTAATCACAGATTAGTACAGCAAGTTACCACATCCCCCCTAGTTCCTTTAAGAACTCATGGGACATAGTCGGCCAACCAACCAGGTTGACGACGAATCCTACCTGATCGTCTTGGCTCCTCCACGGGAGCCCTGACAACTTCACCGATTTCCTCGGGTCTATCAGAGTCTGACTCATCAGACTCAGCCATAACCTGCTCCTGCTCTGCCGTTAGAGCCTCTGGCTCAACCGTAGGCTGCACCTGGTCTGCTGATCTACTGAGAGGTTCAGTGCCAGCATGAGCGTCGTAGAACGTTGACTCATCTTCATCTGAGTCATACTCAGGAGTCTCCTCATTGGAGCCTCGACGTTTCCTAACGTCACGGACATGTCTAGGCATGCCATCCACACATATGACATGTTTGGATTGCACCTCTGTAACTCTTCCATGAGTCCAGTGCTTGGTGCACGAGGGTATCGCAGGCTTGACCCATACCTCGTCACCAATGGAAAAATTCTCATTTTTCCCCTCCACTTCAACCTTCTGGTTGATATCGTAAGGTACCCTCCAAGGGTACTTGAAAATCTTACGATACGGAACAGATGCGTCCTCAACACCTTTCCGAGGCGTGACATTATACCAAAATGTCGCAACCTCAGGGGAAATTTTTCCCCGTGCAGCGATCCTCTTGATCGTGCGATGGTTTCTCTCTACTATTCCATTTCCACTTGGGGCGTAAGCGGCACGGAATCGCAAAGAGATTCCCCAATCCCTGGCAAACTGCTCGACAGTTGCCGACCTAAATGCCGTCGAGTTGTCTAACAACAATTCGGCAAAAGGTCCGTGCTCAACAACCACTTGCTGGAGATTGGTCACAATACTAGCTGCCGTCTCATTCGACAACCTTCGCCATATTGTGAACCTCGACGGACCGCAATCAACGATGGAAAGGTAGTGGACATTGTTGTAGTGCGTAACATCAGCAGCTACACGATGCCAGTTCCCTTCCACGGCTAAGTCACCTCGCTCAACGAAGTTCTCAACCCTTCTTGAAGGATCTATACGAAGACACTCTTCGCATCCTTCGATCTCACGTTTAACTTGGTTGCGAGTTAGGTCCAACCTAATCTGCTTGCCAAGGTAAAGCGTGCGATCGACGCCAAAATGATGCGGCAGATGAGCCGCCCATATGGCATCCTTTAGCGTCTTTCCTGTCGAAAGAGCCGCCGAAACAGTCTCTACTGTTTCAGAGTCATCAGACTCTTGATAACTAAGCCATTTCTTAGTTACCCGAGTTAACTGGTCAGCCTTGTTTTCGATTGTCGAAACAAATCGAAACTCAACTGCCAGTTCATACTCGTTGATGATTTCCTTAATCACCGCCAAGCGTCGCTTGATTAGCATTTGAGCCGCTCCCTTCGTGCGCACACGAGAATGGCCCTCAACCGTGTTGTCTAGCCAGGACAACACAGTTCTGGAATCCGTAGCAATCGCGGAAGCTTTGAAGCCCCACGTGATTGCTAGGTTGATTCCACGCCCAACAGCCTCAAGCTCTGAGACGTTGATGTGGTGATGATCTGACTTCTTTCGAAGCCAGGTAGCATCTTCCACTAGTGCGCCATCCACCTGAATGACAACACCCATCGCTAGCGAACTAGCATCAGTCCAAACAGTAACATTACCGTTTGGATTGACATACCACTGACCCTTCACAGGATCTTCAGAGAGGACTCGACTCACCAGTTCGTCAACTAGCTTACGAACACACTCACTGACAGGTTCGTCCCAGGAACCGTCTGACCCCAATCGCTTCAGAAAGCTGCAATGAGGCCTTAGCCAACCCGCTACAGGGTAATGCCCTGTGAGCCGACCACACAGAGAAAACAAGTGTCTCTTCGTCATACCAGAAGATTCTGATATGTAAGAAGATAGCTCGGATCCTCTAGACATTTTCAAATGTCCATTGGGCACCTTATTCAAGGCAATCCCAAGGACTCGACCACCGTCAAGCCCTTCCGGTTCTTTCGATTCGAGTCCATATCGATGCAAGTGTTCCCTAACTCGAGAAGCACTAACAATAGACTCTTGGACCAAAATATCATCGATATAATGATCCGTGGCACGATCAATTTGATCGTCCATCGAAAGAACTTTACCGAGAATCATCGTCATGATCCTCGGTGCACATGTCAGGCCGAAGCCAAGACGTGTCAAAGCATAATGGACTCCATTATACCTGACAATCTGGTACTGCCATAGTTCCTTGGAGACATGAATCTGCAGATAGGCAGCCTTCAGGTCTACGACCTTTAGCTGACCCTGCAGTTGTCTCCACTTGCGTACCTTCTCAGCACACACTGCCGATTCCTCAGTATGAGATTCGACAAAAGGGTTAAGCTCACGGTAATCCATTACCGGCCTAACCTTGTCCTTAGTAGGCTGGACAACGACCAGCAGTGGAATGACACCCTTAACAGGTCCTTTCCACTCTACTAGCCAACCTTTGGAAATCCAACTTTGGATCTCCGTTGTGTACCTCTCGTGTACACCTGGTGTTCGAGTACATTTGTACTCTCCAACACCAGTCTGAAGCTGTTTTGGCTTGCCAGCAGCCCAGCGCCAGCTCACGGTCCATTTGCCGTTAGCAAAAACAGCATCGAAATCTTTATCAGAAATCGACAGTGGTGGAGCCACACCACATGCTATAGGACGTCTTTCTCCCTTGGAAAAGACTCCACAGCAATCAGTCGCATTAGGCTTACCCCAATCGACCAAATAACGAGAATCGGATCCTCTGCGAATCGTCACACCTCCCATGTGATCGACAACGTCATCACCTAGGAGGCAGTCAACTCCGAGATTTTCCAATCCTCTGTGGGCAATTGCACGTACACTAAAACAGTGTCCATGCAATCCCACTGCCACCCAGCACTCCCTTCCATTGGTGGAAGTTTTGCCGTCAGCTGTCATAAAATGACGGGCCTTTCGGCCCTTAAGTCCCACCACCACCCGGGTAGACACCATCGTGCACCCGCTGCCTGTATCAACCAGACACAAGACAGATTGGCCATTTACAATGGCCTTGACAACTGGCATCTCACGACTCGAAAGTCTACCAGCTGCCATGAGTACTCCCAGAGTACCCTTGGTAGGAGTGTTAGCCCCCACCACTACTAAGTCCCCAGGACTTAGCTTGCTGCTCGAAGCAGCAGAATCCTTCCCAGAAGGATCCATGGAGGATTTTACTCTTCCATGGTTTCTCCGATGGAGGTTGCGGTGCCCCTTACCACAGCCTCCTCGGAAAAACCCGCATCACCAGCGGATGACGCGACAGTCACAGGACTGTCAGGGCACTCCCGGGCAAAATGCCCGGGCTTCCCACAGGTGAAACATAAGTTTCGCCCATGTGAAGAGGGCTTGCCCGTCTGCATCACCTTGGAGCGACGTCTTTGGGTGCAATCTCTCACCCGGTGAGGACCCTGGCACCGTGGGCAAGAAAGCCCTTGCCTCCTGGAGGCAGTAGCCACTCTGGTGGCCTGGCCTGTCCCAGACTGGCCTGAGGCATCCCTCTGTGCGGACAATCTGTCACGCACCTTTGACACCAAAATGTCAAAGTCAGAGGTGTACGCCTCTGGGAGCATCACTGCCCACTTATGGATGGAGGGGAGGAGTCCTTCAAAGAACTTCACTCTGAAAACCATACAATCGGTTTTCACCTCCATCCTAGCACCGAAGCGCTGCAGGTCGTCAACATAAACGTCCACAGCCTCGCCAGATAAAAGCTGACGAGACGTGAAACGTCTGTACGCTTCCTGCCGGGACATACCATACTGAGCCAGCAGTACTCCCTTGACTACCTCCCACTGAGAGGCTTCCGACACCCTCATGGCACGGAATACTCGAGCGGCGTTGCCCTCGAGCAAGAAGTCCACGACCTCTTGGGGTTCGACCCGCTCGCTGCGACAGCGACGTTCGAAGTCGTCCAGCCACTCTGACACATCAACTGTGCCATCGCCACTGAACTTGGGGAGAGCTCTCCCCAACCGATCAATAATTGGCCCCTTGGCCTGCATTAAAATGCTTGCCAATTGGCCAATATCAATCATACCGGATGTCCCAGACATCCCTGGTCCCTCACTAGAAGAACCAGTATCAGTCTTGCCTGCTTTCTCAGAGTCAGACATGATGACGTCACAAAGATGTGATAAAGCCTAGATAGCTTGAAGGAACAACCTCAGTTGCTAGCTCCCAAGAGCTGATGCAGTGACGTCACTGGTTAGTTAGCCAAAGCAAAAACTAACTGCAATCCTAGTTGCGAGTTCCTAGAACCCTTGCACAGTCTCCAACCACCCCTTTAACTGGCCAACTCACACCTGATTGTACAACGTACAACCGTATGATGAGACAACCGGTAAACACTTCTTGTACTCACAGTACAAAAAGGTTGTACCTAGGAAGCAAATCACACAAAATGCAAACCTCAACTTGCGTGCTTAGGAAAGCAACTCACCACTACGTGGTTTACTTCCAAAGTAAACCGACGCTAGTACAACAAGTACTCCCAAAAACTACCTAACCGTTAGGCAAGTAACACGTTACTTACAAAAACACTTTTGTCACAGACAAAGCTTGAAACACTCACAGAAACACTTTACAGAACCAGCTCTCAAAACGCTACTCCCGTCACTTCAAAAAATCCTCTGTCATTATCAGTGGCTTGCCGCTTCCAACCATTTTTGTAATCACAGATTAGTACAGCAAGTTACCACACGTTCATTACTTTCCAATTTCCTCACGGATTCAAAAAATATTTCAGCAAGATACTAACATAGAAGCAATCTTCCAGTGACCAAAGATTCACTACTGTACGATTGATATTATTAAAATTATTCACAAAATAGTGATCTGCAATAAAGCGATGGACGCAGTTTACTCTCACAGGCAGTGAAAGTTACTCTGCTTCCTATAGTTTGTAATCTGCAAATCTTATTCCATTTTTTCAATAAACGAAATTGAATATCTAAAAACATTATAAAGGCCCAATATTGTAGCAACTTATCTCAGAATGATAAACTTTAAATTACAATCACAATAAAATGTCTTCAATTGAGGGGACCGCCCCAAAAATTTTGAAAAATTTAATTATTGAAGTTATGGTTCTGAAACCTTTTATGTATATATAAAATTGAATTATCTATCGTTTTTGTTCATGACATTTTTTCGATTAGACCCATAGAAAACGAGTTATTCGAATTTCGAACAAATTTCGAACCATTTAAAAAAAAAAACCACCTGTTTTTTGGTAGAAGCTAGAGCATTGCAGTTTTTTGCATTCGATTCTCCATACTGATATCTACAATATAATTGACTTTGATTTTTGATTTTCGAATGGGTTTTCTAAATATCGACTTTTTCATAAAAAGTAAAACAAAATTTCTGAAAATAAAATTTTGTCGGAAAAAAATTTTCTACAACAAATTCGAAAATCAAAAATCGAAGTCAATCATATTGTAGATATCATTATGGAGTATCGAATGCAAAAAACCGCAATGCTCTAGCTTCAACCATAAAACAGGTGGGATGTTTTGAATTACAAGATTTGTAGATATCAAAATTAGTAGGAATTTCCTTTCAAAGTTTGATGATCTGACACGCAGCGTCCATCCACTTCGAAGGTTTAGGAGCAACTGGCTAATCTCTCTTTGCAATCATTGGTGTGGGCGTGCTACACTGGTATGTGAGATACCAGATATAGCGATATTATTAATTATTACGAATTATAATTGGCTGAGAGATGGTTTTTGGAGTACATATTGACTCCCTACCCCACGTCCCACTTTTCCCTTTCTCCCTCTCCCCAGGGGGGTTAGAGTTATACGATACGTCTGGTATTTTGCACACACTATAAGAAGGTTATAAAGCAACTATTTACACAATAAAAAATAATGATAAAATTACGATATTTCTTCGGGGGGCGGTCTCCTTAAGGTAATAATAAAAACAGGAATGGTGTATTTCTAACTTCAGTATTTTACGAGGTTACAGTAAATTCACTAGCAAATCAATTGGGAGTTAATAACACATAAAATACACATTTTTCGTACATTTCATACACTGTTCGTTTGAAATTACAGAAATAAATTTCACACTACCCAATAATTGGAGAGCGAAAATTTCCACCATTAAGAATGTTCTAATATCATGTTTTCAGTCCAGAGATCTCGATTTACTGAGTTTATTTTTCCTTTAGAGGAGATCATCCAACTGAAGTGTAGGATTTGTTTTTGGTAATTCTTTTAATTGAAAGAACAGAGAAAAACAGAAACTTTCATCTCACAATAGTCGCTCTGAGGAAATTGAGTTAAAAAATATCTATGATGATAATTATTTGTAAATCCAAATGTTGAACTTTCTCTTGTTTTTGGGCTTTATCGCTGTGTATTTTATAATAAATCATTGTTTGTAACACATCTCTATTGTATTTCATTTTATTATATAGGGTCGGACGGGGTATCACTGCGCACAATCCCGCAAACTCTGTATTTACTCGAAAACATAATAATTACGATTTCATAATTACTATTTCATAATTACTATTTCATAATTACTATTTCATAATTACTATTTCATAATTACTATTTTCTCATTACTATTTTCTAATTACTATTTCATAATTACTATTTCATAATTACTATTTCATAATTACTATTTTCTAATTACTGTTTTATTATTACTATTTCCTAATTACTATTTCATAATTACTTTTTACTTTTTACTATTTCATAATTACTATTTCATAATTTTTATTTCCTAATTACTATTTACTAATTTTTATTTCATAATTACTATTTCCTAATTACTATTTCATAATTTTTATTTCCTAATTACTATTTCATAATTACTATTTCAAAATTACTATTTCAAAATTTTTATTTCATAATTACTATTTCAAAATTTTTATTTCATAATTACTATTTCATAATTACTATTCCATAATTACTATTTCATAATTACTATTTCATAATTTTTATTTTCTAATTACTATTTCATAATTACTATTTTCTAATTACTATTTTCTAATTACTATTCCATAATTACTATTTCATAATTACTATTTCATAATTACTATTTCATAATTACTATTTCATAATTACTATTTACTATTTAGTATTTCCTAATTACTATTTCCTAATTCTTATTTCATAATTACTATTTCATAATTTTTATTTCATAATTACTATTTCATAATGTTTATAACTGACAGTTCCACCATTGTTACGTATATTGATCTCCATGCAATGACATTCAATGAAAACTTGAGCCAAAATCACTTTTTGAATATTGATGTCAATTCTATCTTTGTAATAAAAGGCGACACACTTGAGACAGATTAAACTGGCAACAATAAAGTAATTTAACTTATTTAATAATTTCTTCCAATTGAGTCAAAGAAGTTATACTTTCACGCACTCTATTTACTGCAACTTGAGATTTAGAAGACAATAATGGTGATTGCAAAGAGAACATAGGAGTAAACTGTAAAATAATATTGATCGAATGAGAACAATAGTAATAACTCGTACAAAGTTTGCTAAACACGATAAGCTATTTTTCTTTCGTTATGAATATTCCCCAGTGCTGTGATACACAAACTTATTCCTGAACTTCCATTTTCATTAGACTGCATTTTAACAGAAAAATAAATTGCCACTCCGATGGTAATTAGAGATACGTGCTTTCTGTTCCAAACACTGTAATTAAGTTCTTTGCTTCTGACTGAAATTAAATATTATCTTGATTACAAAATGAAATACTATTCCAATTAGTATGAATAAACCTCATACTTTCTTAGTCCGAAATTTGAGAATATTATTTTAGGTAAATATTTCACCTAACAATATCATCAAAGTTAGTAAATACAGTGATTAATGATAGTCTTCCAATTGAAGATAACTCACATGTATCACAATATCTTCACCTCCCTATTGTTGATATAAAATTTTCTTTCTTCTTACCACTCTTCAATGTTTATCACAACAAAATAATTAACTACCTGTCTCACTGGAGAACTATCAGACCCTCTACGGAGCAAACTATCTAAAGAACACAGTCTTCTAACTAGAGCTAGGACATTAAAGCACTTAAAAAAGAGCAATAGTAGCGGTTAAAATGAGCAGTTGTAGCGCTACAAATATGCAGTAGGAGCGTTAGAAGAGAGCATTTTGAGCACTTATCGGAGCTTATGGAGCACTTATCGGAGCATTTGGAGCACTTATTGAAGCATTGCAGCACTTATCAGAGCATTTGGAGCACTTATCGAAGCATTTAAAGCACTTATCAGAGCATTTGGAGCACTTATCGGAGCATTTGGAGCACTTTTCAGAGCATTTGGAGCACTTATCGGAGCTTTTGGAGCACTTATCGAAGCATTACAGCACTTATCAGAGCATTTGGAGCACTTATCGGAGATTTGGAGCACTTATAATAGCATTTGGAACACTTATCGGAGCATTTGGAGCACTTATCAGAGCATTTGGAGCACTTATCGGAGCATTGCAGCACTTATCAGAGCATTTTGAGCCTTTATCAGAGCATTTGGAGCACTTATCATAGCATTTGGGAGCAGTTAATGTAGCATTTGGGGGCAGTTATAAAAGCGTTTGAGGCAGTCATTGGAGTGTTTCGTGCACCGAAAGAAAAAGCGTGTTATATATATATTTGTTTTATCCAAAATTAATTCATTTTAAAAGATCATTATGTAAATATGTAAGGCTCAAAAGTATTGTGCAATACTTGAAAAAAATATAATAAAAAGAACAACATATATTGGACCCAAAATGAACGCATAAAGAACATAACACAATTCAAATTCGACCATCAGTTTGTTAATAGTTCAGACATCAATAGCATGAAAGTATCATACATAATATTAGATATTGTTGCTGAGGGTAAATACATTAAATCTTTAAATAAGTGATGGCATTTAATGATTGTATTTCGGCATGAATGAAGTAGTTAAAGAGGAATTGTAAATGGTGCAGTACTGGAGATGGATTACTAATCACCTTCACATTTTAGAATGTTGTCAATTTACACATTTTGAAAGTACATATGTTTATTACTGTAAATACTTAAATCTTCCAAACCTTCAAGATAGGTTAGTGTAAGAAGATTAGTTGCGTGTTCTCCAGCTCACTAAATTGAAGGTTGTTATGTTGTCTGGTAAGATACACAGAGAATATCCTTTGAATTCTGCAGTTAGATTCGAGTGCCTGTTCATGACATGCAAATTACATGGAAGATGAATAACACATTCAAGATCGCATGTGACACCAAAAGTGAATAATATTGCTTGTAAGATAATTGAAAAGCGCCAGTAACAGCTCTATTGTCTAATAGGGTACGGAACACCAGAAATGTTTAGGCTCCTCCCACTTTAGCACCAAAATAATCCACAGGAGTGTCCCAAGTTGTCTTAATTCCTAATTAGTTTAGAAGTCATCTTAGGAACTGAACTACCGAAGTTATTCCTCATTTCGATGGATTAAGAGACTTCAATTCAACCACTCATTGCATTACAAAGCGACTCTTTTTAGTCTGAATTAGATACATAAGATCAGCATATCTCAGCATAAAGTTTCCATTATTTCATGATGTTGTTTAAGTTACTCCAGTAACTTATGATGATATTGGAATAAATCTATTGAAATGGCCCCTTGCATTGGTTTTGATTCTAAATATTTCACTTAGAATCTGTGGAAATGACTCCTGTGAAATAATTCCAGTAAAAGTTTCGTAATAGTTTTGTAATTGTTATCTTTTATTCTTCCAACTCTAATTAATACGAAATGCATGAATTGATTATTGAATTTTGGATATCTCCACCTTTATTTTCTGCATAAGTTGTCAATGTAGCATGTCAGTACCTCCATGCCACTCATTGGATTCCAACACCTTTGACGTTTCTTTACCGTCACTTTACTCATTTCAGAGACTGTTCTACCGCTTCATTTTCCTCATCAAATTCCTAACCAAAATCTATTTAACTCACAACATTTAAAACTGAAGAGAAAAAAAATAATGTAACAGTTAGGAGTTACATATTTATGGGGTTCAGGTGTCTAATTTGCACTTCAGGTGGAAGATATCAAAATGTGAACTAATTACCTAACAATTACTTTGAGTTTGATTAAAAATGAATGAAAAATGTTCATTAAAGATCTTTTTTTAAGAAATTTGTCAGCATATTAGAATAAATATTTAAAAAAATGCCTCCAACTGACGCCTCATAATTCCAAAGAATTTTTCTCATGAAAAATTTGATATTTTTGCTTTGGCTTCATTCTCATCTTTGAAACATCTTCCGAAGTATTAAATCTCTGAAGGGAATTGATCCCTTAACGGCACATGTGAAGCCTTGACTTTAACATCAAATACCAGGGAGTTTTAAATGAGGTCATAGAGTTTAGTGAATGTGGTGAGGAAATTGATGGAAATAAATGGTGTAATTCAGTGATTTTAATATTATATGTTGTAAATCAAGTGGAGTTTCGCTTTGAGAGAAAGGAATGAATATTCTTAGTTTACTTTTCAAAGTACCAATGAGACAAAGAAGCTTCTCCTTCGCACCTACAACAAACACCAACTAAATGGTATGAACAAACTCTCCATTGGAGCATGGATGTGAAAAGGAGTAATGGAGTTTCAAACTTACTATTGCCATTCAAAAATAAAGGCACAGAATTTTGGTGACCTTCATTGCCTAAAGAGTTGGTCTAATGTTGTTGTAGATGGCAATGTTCATCCAGACTCCTGCATTCTCAATACGAGATCTTAGACCACTACAAAGCGCATCAATTGTTTAAAGGTTAATCTTCATATTAGACGCGATTTGATTTGATTTCAAAGACGTTCAAATATATTCATTCTGATTGTGTATAAATGAATTATATAAATAAATTTTAACAATTGATATCTCTTCAAAGATGAGATTGTCAAGAAAAAGTCAATGTAAAGAACATTTTAATTTCAAACATAGTTGTGTGTTCAAAGCCTGACATTGGGTTGTGTGTGTAGAATAAACATGAGAGTTAATTGGTAACAGAGCCTCAGCAAGTGATTGAGAGGTCTGACAACAATAACAGAGACTCTTAACTCAATGGCATCTCTCTGACCCGTAGAAGATTAAGGAAGATCCACGATGAGATTACCCCATAGAATCAGTGGACTGTCAGAGCATTGGATATATTGTTACAAACAGCCATCACAATTTGAAAGATATTGACAGTGAACAGATAACATGAAATTGATAAGCTATGCCTGGAGATAAAGGTATGGAGTATCCAAATGATATTGTCAGAGGATCCCCACCTTACTCTCCTAGGTCTTAACTTATTAATTATTGGAGATAATGAGTTCGTTTGGAAATTGTAATACCAGATGTACAACAACATTCTATAACCGTAAATGATTATCGTTTGTGACATCATGCAATGCTGAAGAGCATGTATTCTTTTTAATAAAGATAATAATAAAATTTAAAATTAGTGATAAATAGCTTACATAATAAAATTGAATATATTACTGTACTACAACAATAACATCGCTGATTATAGGAGAAAATATCTCCCATATAGTACATCATAATCAGTTTAAAATGATGCGCCACGTGATGGATTGCAAGGCATAACGTCATTAATTTACTACGTGAGGCAATTAATTACCAAATTTTATTTCATGGCCATTATATCAGGACGCATGGAATGGGAAATCAAATTTATTAGGTTCGGAACTTTTGATGCTTTAGTGAATGTGGTTTGATATATTATTGAGTAGAAAGGAGTTCATTGTGAGAGTTAGTTGCAATTATTCCAAAGTTAGAAACTCAATTCTAGGATTTGATTGCCTGGTTCTATGCTGAAACTAAACAATATTTATACAAATTTTATAATGTGAAAACACATCATCAAGAAAAATATAAGTTCATATATTCGATATTTTAGAATTTTCGGATAATCAAATATTCCTTAAATTTTTTTTTCCATTCGTGACTCTAACTATCCAATCAATTGAAATCTATCAGAATTTAGTCAACAAGTCAGCTTATTCAATAGCCACGTCACAGCTGCTGATATAGTTTAGTTTATTGACTATGTAATGTTTTCTCCGTACATGTATACATTTCACTTCTCAATTTAGTAAATGACCAATTGAAACAAAAAGAGTATTTCATAATCTCGTTATCTCCTGCATGATTCTCTTTTCCATACATTTGCAGCAATGGACGTTGTTTAATATTCTCGTAACGGTGCGTTCAATCCGATTAAATTTGCAAAGAATGTGCGATGTTTAAGAAAGTCTTGCTATCGAGTCTTCGTAAGTATTCATGACTCTGAAAATTTCATAAAAAGATTAATAGAGTTCTGGATATTGCGTAGGAAATATTATCGAAGAATTTCTGGTGGTAGAAAGTTCTCGAATATTCATAATTGTACGCTCGTATAATTTAGAATGGACGATGATAGATTTTCAATGAAGAATTTGAATATTTAATGCATAGAATTGAAAAAATATTTTCTTTATTAAACAAATGGAGTTTATATATCAAAAATTGTTCAATTCACTATTTTCCATTATATTTTATCCAGTTACTAACTTGGTTAGTGTCCCATATAAAATACAGTACTTACTATTTACTCCATAATATCACATTTTAATTTACTAACTGCTAAAGTATCCAATAAAACTTTTAGAGGCCTTTACTTCATTTCGGTGGATTTACCGAGTTAGTTTCTCATGACTCTGACTGACTCACTTCAAATCTAGGGAAGTGTTTCGTCATATTCCAGAAGAGTTCTCCCTTTCACAATGAGTCTTAGACACGAACATCTTTGACTCTGTGGACTGTGCTGGAAAATATTAAACTACCTGAGGTGAGCTGCTGAGGAGAGATGAGTGAGATGTAGATGTGTGATTTGGACGACAGAACCGGAACGGTGAGAGGTAGCTTCATTGTTACACTTGGTAAGTTTTAGCTGGTACAGGTTTGTAGGTATTTTTAGGTAGTGCAATAGTTCAAATAATCAGTTATTTCATAAGTTAAATATGGACGATACCAACAGTAATTACTATTTAGATATCATTTAGAATATTAGCATCACCTCATTGTGCCTAACGAAATACAATTCACCAACTCTTGTTAAATTAAAAGATTTCTTCTTTCACACCTCGTTAAGAATCTCAACAACTGAACTAAGCTACTGGTAACTCATTTTATTGTGAGTAGAAACTCTCCTATCTGTCACCAAAAGAACCAACTCATTTCATGGTGAGTAGAAACTCTTCTAACTCTCACCAAAGTAATTAACTCATTTCATGTTGAGTAGAAACTCTTCTCACTCTCACCAAAGTAACTAACTCATTTCATGGTGAACAGAAACTCTCCTCACACTCACAAAAGTAATTAACTCATTTCATGGTGAGTAGAAACTCTCCTATCTCTCACCAAAGTAACTATGTGTTCTGACGTCATACCTTCTTATGGTGAACACACACAGTTTACCATTTAATGTTTACAATATGCAGTGTGTGTAGTGTTATGTTTGAGTAGAAAGAGAAATCTTGAACGGAATTATCTTGCACCTCTGAGGAGAAGATTACCTACAGGAATGAAGTACCCAAAATTTGAATTTCAGTTAAGTAGAGTGAAGCCAGAGGTAGGGATTAGCAACTGGAATATACCTTTCCAGTGTGATTACTGTAACTCTTTAGTTAATTAATTCACTAACAGATTCTGTAGAATCCTTTATTTGTTTTAGATAAATTCGTTCGTAATAAATAATTCAGTATTCATAGTTAATTTCATTTATATATTCACGGTTGTTATTTTGGATAGGAATTTTATTTGATATAATATACCTACATGAAAGACAAGATAGAAATACATCGAATTAGAACCTTCATAATCCAATTAATCCTGATGTAATTACAATTAAATAATCACACAAATACAATCGTGCGATTAAAATGTAATCAGCTTCAGATTATTCAATCAGGAAACTGGAATTGGGATTTTAGGTTACCATTAGACTTGAGTTAGAGTATTTATTAAAAATAGTAACGTAGAATAATCATCTATTACAGTAATTAATCTAGAGATTTCTACCTTCATTACATTCTTCATTTAATTTCTAATACCAATAGAGGCATAACATAAGTTACACTCCCTCTATTCTACCTATAATACATTCTTCATTTCACTTCTATTGCCAATAGAGGTTTACATTGATATTTACTGGTAACAAAAACTTAACTTTTAAATCATCTTTAAACTTCAATTCAAATATCAAAATAAGAAACAAAACTTTAGATTTCACTCATTATATTGTCTAAGCGCATCTCATATTTTCAGTAATTACAATAATAACAAGCTGGAATTTTGATTGCAAATAATATTATGTCTAATCAATTATTTTAATGATAATTTTTTTCAATTGTATAGAAAACTCCATTTAAATCCAAATTACTAATGAAATGGAATATTCTTGAGAATTTTTTTCGAATTTTGAGAAAAATAAAAATAATAGTTCAATTTCAATAAAACAAAACAGATAGCTATTATTTTACATTCATTCTCCTCGTCAATTTACAATTTGGATGGGTGAATTTTTTCAAAATTTTGAAATGCTATTTATTTTAAGTTAAAAAATTATTTTTATTAAACGCCACATACTATTGGTACCATCATGTCTTGGTAATAGTAAGTTATAGTAAGTTTCTCGACATTATTTAAGTTATAGTAAGTCTCTCGACATTATTTAAGTTATAGTAAGTTTCTCGACATTATGTACATATTCACATTCTTCTAGAGAAAAATATAAATATTCATATAAGACACTAACATTTTACGTGGCTTAACCCAATAGGCTCTATTAATTATGGATCTAGGGAAAAATACCCCTGGAAATACATATGTCCCGAAAAGAAATTATCCACATGACAGAAATGGAATATGTGAAAGTAATTTTTATCCTATTTTTTCCTATTATGCCTACTAAAAGAGGAAAAAGATATAATATCAGAACGATAATCGAGGATTCAAACTAGGGATATACAACTATCAGTAGAAAAAAAGCTAAACAATGTTTTCAGGGGAAATATTATCCGTGGTGATTTTTTCTGCCGGGAGATATTTTTTCTTCGTGAGATTTTTTCCGGATACCCTTAATTTTATGCACAATCATGTCAGTTAAACACATTAACTGTAACTCTGATCTATGTTCTTCTCAATCTTGCATCTATTTTCTTCACCCACCCATAACCCTCATGTCTAACTCGATGTTACGACCAGAGTAGTCCAATTCTGTCTAAAATATTATTTTTTATGCCCTATAAAACTGCAATAAATTCCAGGGTCACGAGAAACTTTTCAATGTTCAATGTAATGCATTGCCTTCTCAAGTGCATTTAAAATAGAACTTTGTTTTCATTTGTAATTTATATATTGATTTAAATCATAACAGGATATCACCTTATAGTTTTATTTCAGTGTTTTATTACCTAAAAAATGTATATATAATTTTAGTTCTTTCAAATAGAAATATAAAATATATAAAAATAAGAGGATCTACTAAACGCATCGCAAACAGCAGTTTTAGATTAAAAACACATATATTGTCAACATTTCGAATGAAACTCTGTCAAACGTTACAAGATTTACGACTTGAACGGCTATGGAAAATTTGAGATATCAACAAAACATATTCCGTAGGAATATTTTTCGGTAGTTTGACGTCTAGAAAGTATGTGAGAAGTATTTAAATGCAGAAAGAAATATTCACTGACCTGTACTTTATTGAATTAAGACTCTCTGTTAAAGATGATGAGCAACGGAATGGAGACAATTAAAGATGTATAAACACTGAGTAATAATATCCACTGACTTTAACTGAAATCAATTTATACACAATAGAAAACATGAACTATGCTTCAGCAGTCTTTTCGAAGCTTGGAATAATGTTCAAACAAACACATACGATATCAGCACTGCGATGGTTTCAGTCACAGTTTCCCTCAAGGATACTCAAAAATACTCTGTATATATAAATATTTGTCGTATAATTGAAATTGAATGTCTCCTATTTATAAGTCTTTTGAGAGATAAAAATTACAGCATTAAAGAAATGATAACACTTTAATTTCATTCACAACAAACATATCTTCCTCTAAGTTAGTAAGGAAAAAGAAATGATAATTGGTGACTTGAGTATTTTGATAATGTCAAAGAACTAAAGAATCTGTTTCATTGACTATAAGAACATTTAAAAGTTGATCACGCATAAGCTATATAATTTTGTAAATTATAAAAACTGTTAGTCTGATATTACAATTAAAAATAGTTATCTGACTTGCTTACTTATTTTGTTTATAGTACTGATCCTCTAACTCTGAAGCAGTCTCCCTTCTTATCCTTTAATTCTCACCGTAATTATTTTTCAGCCTCTAACTAACTGCTTATTAGTAGACTCGAGATTGCTGAGGAAGGAAAATTATGTTGTCCTGGAGTCTTTAATTCAACTTACGGTGATCTGTGTACCAAAGAAGATAGTCTTGGATTACCATTCGCAACTAGAAACGCATTGTTAGACGAAAAAACTTTCAATCAAAACTTGAAAAAAACTTTAAAATTAGGGAAATCGAAGTGGCGATGGTTGGATTTGGTTGGATACAAATTTTACATTCATCTTGCTTATACTTTATTAATTTAAAAGTTGTTTATATATATTATTTAAAAAATAAATGAATTTTTGTTTTGAATTTTGATTTTTTTAAATTATCTGAAAATTAACTTGGAACAATATGACATGATTCTCATATCTCTAGCTCAAAAATTGAAAGAGGTGAAACATTTTGAATGCAGGGTTCGAAGTCTGAAAAGAAATCGAATTTATACCTTTTTGTCATAAAGTGACTCCTCATAGTCTCCTGGAAACTTGAAAAAGAATTTAAGATCAACCTAGAAGTTCTTTTTTTATCAATTTTTATAAAAAAATTCTGAAATTTATCTCTACAGATATATTGCTTTTTCAGATTTCAATTAGTTTCTCCTCCGTGAGTTTTACTAATATAGAAAAACTTGTTCATCATACACTTTGATATGAAATATATTGCGATTTGTTAATTTATTTTTCCCACTTCAATTATTTTTCTCTATTTTCTCATTTTTTTCAAAAAAAAAATTGAATAATTTCGTTTTTCAGAAACAAATTTTGAATAAGGTTTTATAAAATTGCAGTGTCGGATTTTTTGAAGAAAATTGTGTAATCGGTTTGTTTCTATCTAAAAAATATACAGAGGAGTTATACGAGTTTTAAAAAAATCCCTCTAATTTTTTTCGGAGGGACTTGGTCGTTTGGGACTTATCGTGAAATTCAAAAGTTATATGAGACAATGGTTGTTCTGAAACTTAAGCTATATTCACAAAAAGAACTTAAACATATTTACATCAACCTCTTAAACCTATAAGTGGTAAGACTACGAAAGTCTTTTACGAACTAAAGATACAGAGTCTCGACCTTGTCTGAAGTTAGACAGATGATGATAATTATACTCTCACTTTTTGTATTTTATTCGTAGTTTCTAGACAGTTTAGCTTTTAAACTTGTTATGTTAAACACAAGATTAGATAACTAATTGAATTGTTATTTATCATATTTATTGTCGAAGTTCCCAGAATTTAGCAAGGTACGTTAACTTCCTCCGGCATCTTCAATAAATTCCAAATTATTCAAACTGTCATCGGTAATTCAGAACATGTTAGTCCAAATCTTTGGGAGTTGTATGTCTAAAGTTTCGGACAGCAAAAAAACAGACGATATTTTCATATTATCTGACAGAATAGGGAGAGAATGCATCAACATGTTTATTAGCTAAGATATTTTTTTTTTCATTTATTAAAATTAAAGTCACTCACATGAAGTGAAAAGTGACGGGACAACTCTTTCACAGTTCATGTAGCTTTTATTAAGGTAAGGACTTATAACCGAGTAAGCTTAGAGCTTCAAAGGTATCCATTTTGCAGAATAATAATTGAATGTTTAAACTGCAACTCTATTTTGGTTGTTTTTACATGAAAAAAAAAAATCAGGAAAAACGTTTATTGTGTTCGGCTGAAAATATTTACAGGATAAATTAGGAAAATTTCAAGTTCGACATCACTTCAATTTTACTGAAACTGCTATATGGAAAACTATATGAAGGTAATATTTTCTAAATAACATAACAAATGCCTGTAGTTTCAGTGTGACAAATTTCCTGTAAGTCATCAAATAGTGACTTCCAGAGAATACCCAGTGATATTGTTTATAAATTCTCTCCGAAAACTGATGTCGAATGAGTTTACACTTTTAGTTTGGAGAGATAATCTGAAGAGTCGCATCCACATCTTAATTGCTAACACTAGTAATAATAACTTTATTCGATTGTGTTGACGGACAATTGGCCGAATGACACTTGGCAGAACACATTCGGCCGAACGGACGTTTGGCTAAACGGAAATTTGGACGAACTGACATTTGGCCAAAATATCTTTATTTTGAATAAAACTGGATAATTGAATTGTTCAATATGATATAAATAATAAGTTTGAATAATATAATTACCGATGATAACAATTAAGTTCAAAAGTATGAGGAGAAGCTTTTTCCACCAAATTTGCGACAAAATCCATGATTATGAACGAATTCAACTTGTTGAACAATATATGCTTGCAGTTCGTAATATGGATACACATTATGTACATATGGAAATTAATTTCTTTATTTTTAAATAACTTTAAATTCGATTGAAATAAAAAAAACATTTATTGCATCAACGGGAGTCTGTAGTTTGTAATATAGATACACATTATGCAAATAATAAAATTGAATTCTTTTTATAAAGTAAAATTTAATTCCTATGGAATAAAAAAATAATTAAGTTAAACGGAAGCTGCATTTCGTAATTTGGATTTAAATGAATAAAAGCCTTCCTGACAAATTTCCGTTCGGGTAAAATTACTCTAAATCTGCTAAATCTAAGTGGTGAGTCAGTTGCAAAAAATAATATCGCGTTTGCAGGACGCTAAAATCCTTTTTTTTTGGGGTCACGTGACTGGCAATCTAGCGTCAGTTTAATGGAGAAATGATATAACTGAATCAAATAAGGTTTTACACCGTCTTTTTTAGCGTCCTGCTATCGCTGCAACACTTCCTCTCACTAAAGTAGTTTATCATAACTCTATGGCTAAATCTATCAAATGTCCTCCGACCAAGTGTCCATCGGCCAAGTGTCCATCGGCTAACTGACCATTGGCCAAGTGTCATTCGGCCATGTGCCCGCTCACTTCTTTTGTGTTGTTAGTGTCAACACATTGTTAGTTAGGAATTATGGCTCTATAACAATGAATAAATTTGTAAATATAGGCTAAATCGTCATGAATATGAATATTATGATTTAAATTGAAATGTTGCCAACTCTTATCTTAGAGATGATTTACAATTAAAAAATTAAACTTTTCAAATTTACTGGCTCCAATTTCCGTTATATTATTTCCATTCCCTACAAAACACATTGCTAAATATTTCAGTATCAGTTCTAGCTGATAAACTGATAGCAGATAAGGATGATAAATTAGGAAATATTTGGATCGTAGGAAAAATTTCAGTGGATAAATTTGGAACATCAATTAACGTTGGGAAAAATTTGACCAAATTCTCTTCTTTGTCTAACCGGTTTGCAGAAAACTGAATAATGTGGATTCGATCTTCAGCAAAAAATCATCATCTAAAAATTCCTGTATTTTAAATTCCTTGAATGGAATCAAATGGAAATTAAGGAAAAGTTTAAAGTGAGCAATTGAAAAATTTAAACAATTGGAAAAGTGAGAGAATATTATAGTGAAGAATTGCAGAGGGGTAAAATTTTTGACATAGTAATGGACATAGTGATGCACTTGGGACAGCTCAAACGTGTAACAAAAAGATAATTTAACGGTTCTTTCCAATTGTCTCAGTAAAGGTATAACGTTACACAGGGGAACTGAAAGAACTTCAAATGGTCAATTTACTGCAACTAGAGCTTTAGTACACAATAATGGTGATTACAAAGAAAAAATAATAGGAGTAAGCTGTGCGTAAATTAGCATTGCATTGAATGAAAACTAAAATAAAAACTGATACAGATTATGCTAAGTGTATGATGCACACTATGAGATATTTTTTTTCTTTGGCTAGGAATATTTCTCAGCGCTGTGATACACAATCCTATTCCTGAACTTCTATTCTCATTAAACTGTATTTTAGTAGAAAAATAAATTGTCACTCTGATGGTAATTAGAGATATGTACTTTCAGTTTCAAACACCCTAATTAAGTTATTTTGCTCATGACTGAAAATTAATTGTCGCTTACTTCATTGAATTTGGAAACTATTCAAATAAATATTATTTCGTGGTTGCATGATACTTTTTCGAACAAATCAGAAATGCAGCCTACCTGATATTTTACAGTATATTGCCTGATACATTTACAGAACATTGACATGAAATTTTGGTAATTAAGTGATTATCGATTATCAGTTAATTAATAAAATATATTTATCACAATATTTCTAACTCACTATTGCTGATAAAGCATTCTCTATTTTTCTTCTCATATTCCAAAAAGTCTCATGACAGAAGAAACAAATGTGTTTCATCCACTCTGCGTAATTGGTGATAATATTAAATTATTTTCGGCTGAGTTCTCTCTCATATGTTATTTCTCAATCATTTGTGAGTGCTGTCACTGTTGCCTTTGTTCGGTTTTTAGTCACAATAGATGATAGTTATCTCTGAGGTAACATTGAGATATTCCCGGAATATTCCCTTCATATATATATATTTCCTCATTATCCGCTATCGTTAAATGATATTAAGGGAATATTCTAATGATTTCTGAAAATTAATTGATCCCCAAACAATATCGAGGGAATATTCCCAGAACTAGTGAAAATTAGTTGATCCCCATACGATATCGAGGGAATATTCCTACGATTAGTGAAAATTAGTTGATCCCATAAAGATATCGAGGGAATATTCCAAGAATTAGTGAAAATTAGTTTATCCCATAATGATTTCTAGGGAATATCCCAGTAAACTAGTGAAAATTAGTAAATCGCCTAATGATATCGAGAAAATATTCCAGGAATTATTGAAAATTAATTTTAATCCCTTAACGATATGGATGGAATATTTCTGGAATTAATGAAAATTAGTCGATCCCTCAACGATATCGAGGGAATATTCCAAGAATTAGTAAAAATTAGTTGATCCCCAAACAATATCGAAGGAATATCCCAGGAAAGGGTTTAAATTTTGTTGATCCACAAGCGATATCGAGAGAATATTCCAGGAATTAGTAAAAAAATATGTTGATTCACCAACGATATCGAGATCGCGGGAATATTCCAGGAATTAGTGAAAATTAGTTAATCACCTAAGGATATCGAAGGAATATTTCAGGAATTAGTGAAAATTAGTTAATCACCCAAGGATATCGAAGGAATATTTCAGGAATTAGTGACAATTAGGTGATCCCCTAAGAATTATAAAATGAACGATTATAAAAGAAAGAAAGAAAGAATCTTTGATAAATGACACAATATTTATCGATGATAACTTAAAGATGCATTTGAGTTATCATACTGCATGTATGTCCAGGATGGTCGAGTGGTAAGCGTCGCAAACAGGAGTCAACAAGGTGCCAGTTCGAATCCTGAAAACACCACTTCATTTCATTCTCAATTTCTTTCCATTTAATTTGTTTATAACAATATGTATCATTCAACTAATTCATATAAAGCCAAACATACACATACATATGCACTATATGCTAGGAAAAATGTATTTTTGGTATGTTTCTTTTTATTTCCCTGTTTTATTCTTGATGTCCAGGGAAGATTCAAGGAATATTCTGATTTGAACCCCCTGATATTATCCCCTCAATATTTTATTTTCATCCTCTTGTTATAGAGGGAATAATAATTACGGTATTACTTGTCCTTCCCTTGATATCGAGGGAATTTTCCAAGGATAAAAACGTCAATCTAGGGCATCCCCTCGATAACACTAATAATATCAAGAGAATAACACAAAAAATTTCCCTGGAATATCCCAGGAATAATTTTTGTTACCTGGGAGCTGTTACCTGGGCGTCGTCCACTTGAGATAGTGTGTCCTACAACCAATCACAATCAAAACTATTTGTCTTCATTTTGAACTATATAATACTTGACAATATTGCAGTTCCAAAAAAGGGCGGCAGATAACTTCCTCTTTGTGATAATTTTATGTTAGTTAAGAAAACTTCAGATACACTTTTCCCAGCTTCTGATTTTCATGTTTGTTTTTCCTTTTAAAAGTTAAGGTCAATATAATATAGAAGTTGAGATTTACCTACAAAAAGTTACTATAAATTAACAAGATGCCTGACTGAGATAAGGATATGAACAGGAAAACTTTTAATTTATTCATTGAATATAGACAAAAAAAATTCCAGTTTACCTATTGGTTATTAACTAAACATATATAATTACTTATTCTTCTACTTTTGCCAGAGAAATAGCTAATGTTAATTCCTTTTTTTTTTCTCTTCACAGAGTGGATAAACCTCAATATATAAGAAAAATATCACTTCAGATAATCAGTGTACATCATCCAAAATTAAGGAATTATATTCAAGATTGCACGCCAGCATAATTTGTAATTAATTTCCACACCATTCCCTTGTGTTAGTTATAAAGAAGCTGAAAATGAGCGACTGCGAGTCTCGTATTTATTTTCTAAATTGAAGAGAAAGTGAGGCGAGGTTAGAAATGTGATGGAGGTGGAGAATTAAATTCCTGAAGAGTTATTCAAACAATCAAAGCGATTTGTTGTCTTGTAATACAATATGGCTGGTATGCAATGCTGTGACTGTAGACAAAATAACAACTGAAGAGTCAATGAAAGCAATGGAGAAGTGAAAAATGAGAGAAATACTATATTTTTAAAGTAACTAAACTGTTAATAGAAGAACTGTAATATCATTCAAATCAAATGTATTCATTACCTTATTATTACCTAACAACTATTTCACTGATATAACTTCACTTTTTTCTTCAGGTGTGTGCCATAAGGCAAACATATAAACATGAGAAGTCACAAAGTGGTTCATTTTCCCACAATATGACGAAGAACATTCAGTCAAGGCTCATCCTAAAGCTCTCGCCAGTGCCAATAAAAACAGAGTGTTCAATCAGTCCGTTTGTGTTTTACTTTCCATTGATACAATCAGAGATATTCTCACTGAGAGAAAATATTAACAGAAGAATATTAGGTAAAAAAAAAAAGACAACCAATGAGTGTATCTATGCTGAGCTATTTGTAATAACTGTCAGCATTCAACACCAATGAGTGTATCTATGCTGAGCTATTTGTAATAACTGTCAGCATTCAACACCAATGCGTGTATCTATGCTGAGCTATTTGTAATAACTGTCAGCATCCAACACCAGTTTTCATTTATTGAATTTTTGCATTTCTGCACGATAACAGTATTTGTCATTTCTGAATGATAGAATTTACATTAAATTTATGTTAATTTTAAGAATAACATATAATTTAAAGATAAGATTACTACCTTCACAGAGTGCAGAAAGGTTATATTTACACTGCATTTATTTATTTATCATCCTGTTATTAGCTCAACTGAAAAGTACTCAACCAAATTGTCCAGTAACTATCTGGTACTATTTTGAAAGTGATAAAGTGCAAGGTCAAGATCAAGGTCATATATAACTTTAAAACAATTCAACCATATTGCATGAAACTAAATCGTATGTTATTTTAAACGAAATTATAAATATTTTCTTTCGGTTCTAGTAAAAATTATAAGCCGAATTATATTTTATAAATTCTGATGTTTAAAAAATTAATGACAAATAAATGAGTTGTTTGAGAGAAATATAATTTTAAAAAAATTATAAAATGCATGTTAATATTCGCAGAAATACTGACCTCGATTCCCTTTTGATATGTTGTGTTATTATCACAATGTTTACTTATAAGTACAACTTAACAACCCATTCCAGATACTATAATGAAACAATTGCGAAGCATGATATTTATGTTGTTATTTTTATTTTAGTTCCACAATTTAACACTCGATGGGTTAATTTTACGAGTTCTTCTAACTCGAATTTCTCTTTTTCAGTTGATAGTTCGATCCTTTAATATTTATTGCCAGTCTTTGTAACTTTCAACTAATTTTACTCCCTAACTAATTCTGATATAAAATGTCTTCCCGTGTAAATTTTTCGTAAGTGTATAATTTAAGGAAAATATTTATCGTCTGAAGTAAACTTAGGAACTTGAGAAACAAAAATTCGTTGTAAGAATTACTGAAAACAAGGAATTTAATATGATAGAACCATATTAAATATATTATTTTTATGACAAACACTATTGCCAAAATGGGTTTGGTCAGTTTGGTAAATTGTAAAATCTTCAACGATTTATGTTAATGATAATGACAAACGATTATTATTTCTAGTGAATTTCATTTAATCATGCACAATCTTTTTAAATTTAGTTTTATTCATTTTTTCTAATGTTTTCATGATTCAAGACATAGAAAAAGAAATTATAATATTATGCAATATCTGTTGATACATTTTTATTAGTATTTTCAAGCTTAATGAAATTGGAAGGAAAAAATGCGACGCGAAACGAAAATTATAAGAACTAAGTGGGGAGAGAGATTTTATTCAAATTTTTGTATTAAGCAAAATTAAGAATGCATTAATTGACAACAGTAAATCATTAATTATAATAGCATTTGATATTTATTTCCCTTTTCATTCTCTCACTAAAATAAGAACGAATTTCGATTCATTATTTTAAGAAGTTTCCAGAAGAGAATTTCACACGGATTATTATAAAGTTTTGGTTGTTTTTAATTAGTTATTTTGAGGTGAATTTACTCCGGAATGAGGGTAATTTAAAACTTTCCCTCTCATTGCAACAGTTCCAAACTTCACAAGATTTATTAGTGAGAAGTTTCCCCTCAGTTTTTGCCTCTAGTGTCTCTAATAAATGTTACATTCTTCATCTAAACTGACTGTTGTTTGGTACAACTTCTACAAATGAAAGAATCTACAACTAATCACAGTTGATAATAACGACCAATAACCGCCAGATTCTCTCCACAGCACTGCCATTGCTACTTATTCAAATATAATCTAACAACTCGATAACTTTTTTCACATGTCATCACAATATTTACAGTAAATTTTTTTGCTGATGAATAATTCGATTGAAATTTTCTTAGTTTAATCTTTTCCCTAGCTGTTAATTTGGTAATCAATCGTTTATAAATGTCCTTACTGTTCATACCTGTATAATTAATAATTCCTTTATATAATTTAACTCTGCATTAAATGTTTAATTTAAAAATATATAACACTACTTGGTTAAACCTCATTATGGACAGAAGGCTAAATGGATTTAAATCTAAGATGTGTAACAGTATGGCAAGACAAAAATAATTAGTGATTGATTATCTCATTACACTTGAAAAAATACAAAAAATAATTCATCAAAGTCAAACATAGGAACAAAGTACAGCGTTTTGAGCGTTTAAATAATACAATATATTGCAATAACACAAACCAAGCGTGTTTGTTTGATGTCATAAACAAACTCATTACCATGTAATTAGCCTCTTGTTTTCTTTGTTAAGTTATTATTTTAGTAAGAACACGTGTGCAATTGAGAGACATTACTTATGAGGTTTATAAAGTATTGTTATATCTAAATCCCCATTGAATTTAAGGAGGTCTCGGGTACCAGTAATATTATCTGGCAAATTTACTTTTCAAAATTACCTACATTTCTTCATTTTTTTCAAATATATGGTATCAGTAATTGGAATAATATGAC
Organism: Caprella mutica; assembly: GCA_947561585.1. NCBI lineage: Eukaryota > Metazoa > Arthropoda > Malacostraca > Amphipoda > Caprellidae > Caprella > Caprella mutica. The sequence continues at coordinate 191,936 of CANNZV010000579.1, read as the reverse complement.
CTTTGTACAATAACCTTTGTACATTTATAGGCGAACTTCTAATTAGTTTCTGCAGCACCATTAATTTCTCTGCTAAAATACAGTCCAATGAGAATGAAAGTTCAGGATTAACCTTGTGTATCACATCACTGTGAATCATCCCTAATGTAAGAAAAATATCTTATAGTGTCATGAGTGAGATAGAATAAAAAAAATAACTTAATATTGTCGTGCCTGGGAAAATAAAGTAGAGAAAAAAATGTCCAATCGTATATGCTTGCTTAATACTGTAGCTAAGTTAATTTCAATAGTATCACATTTTTTGTATTGTATATTTTATCCGTTTTAGAATATTTCATGAATTTTATTAGACATTGTATGAATTTAATTTCCATAAAGAGTGCGTCGTTTTCATTTTCAACAATATTCAGCAGTGTTCATGAAAATAATTTGATTTGAAGCCTGCTGTCTTGGAATATTTTTATGTAGGTAAGTTTTATCAAATTAATTAGTTGTTCAATGTTTGAACTTGAACATTATATGTAGAATAAATGCGTCAGATTTTAGTACATCTCTCATTTTATTTCGATTGGAAAAGTATCACTTTCGCTTTGATCAAAACACTAATAATTATACGTACATTATTTCGTCTGTATCTTTAAACTATAATTATAGATTAAAACTTCAGCACTACGAAACATAATAGTCTGGTCGGAATAACTAAGTTTTTTCTTAATGTACTATACTTATAGTCCAAGATTCCTCATTTCAAAGACTCTCTCCTATTTGCTCACAGATACAAAAGAGAATATGATGACTGATGATGACCTGACTCTAAGATCAGACAAAAGAGTAAATGAAGAGCTCTATTGAGTACAAACTACGATAAGGATAACAAGTAAGATAATAAATACTACAGTGGAGGAAATCGTGATGTGTACTGTATATCCTATGTAACTTTCAACATTTAGGTAAATGGGAATAAGAAATACTGAGGTACTAGAGATGGATTCTTAAATAATATTTACATTTTGAATGTTGTCAATTCATTCTAATAAAAAGAATATTTCTGTAAAAAACTGGAATCTTCCAAACATTCACAAAAGGTTAGTGTAAGAAGATTGGTTGCGTGATCTTCAACTCTCTGAATTGAAGTTGTTTAGTTGTCTGGTAAGAATGAGAATATCCTTCAAATGCTGCAGTTAGATCAAAGCTTCTGTTCATGACATACAAGTTACATTGATGATGAATAACACATTCAAGATCGCATGTCACACCAAAGGTGAATAATATTGTTTGTAAGATAATTGAATTATGTCAGTAGCAGCTCTATTGTCTACAGATTCGAAGTATTTCTTGTTATTTAACAGTCAAACATGATTTGTATTCAATTCCTTGGTCAGAAATTTTCTCTGATACAATTGAAAGAATACAAAACAGCAAATATGACTAATGAAGTTTAATTTTGCCCATTTTTATCTAACGCAATCAGAACTTAACACTTGGAAAAAATTGCAAGTCAACCTGACTCATCGCTGGAGTCAAGGCAGAAAAATCTTCCATATTGAAGTGTTTTCCCTTTATCGACTCTTCCTGAATAAAAACATATTTTTCTCCAGTGCAGTTTACACTTCACCCAAATCATAATTACCCTCTTCCTTCTTATGCATCCCAATCTCTCTCTCCTCTAACCAAAAACATCCCTTCTCTCCCTCTCAATTTACAAACTGCTGATCAATGAAGCCTCCAATTAATTTGACTTCTGCATCTATGGAGAATAGGAACCAATTTTTCAGACTTGTGAAAGGTTCTCTCCTCCGGTCCATTGAACGGAGAAGATCCATTTTGGATCTTCTTTACTCTGTCATTAATTTGAAATGTTAAAGTAATCTCTGTTTTGCAGATGTGCTTTGTATCCATCATTTATTATGACGATAATAATGAAATAAATCGTATTTTAACTTATTTAGTTATCGTTATATCAAAGACAATTTGTTTAATTGGCAGTGAAGTAATTTTGTAGAATCTCATATCTTATACTGACACATCAAGTAAACAGAGTTTAACTAATTAGATACAGGGAGGTTTTTAACTTCAAAGTGATGTAATTAGAAGGTTCTAATGCCTCTTTAAATAGTTCTAGTTAGTGAGTTAAATTTCCAGTCATGGTTTTAATTCGTTCTGCTGAAAGAGTACAGTCTGTTAAAAATGCCTTTCTAAATATACAAAACTTACAAAATTATACAATCATGCTATTATTATTAACACATTTCTGTCACAGGGGAAATGATGTACTAATAAACAGTTACTTTTATATAGTCACATGCCAATATATTACCTGATATAAAGAGTAGCTAGTGTAATTAAATGACTAACTGGCAACTGTCTCCTGCTGTAATATATTACATTCATTGTTCCAATAGCACTTATTACCTAAGAACTTCTATTTTATTACATTAAATAAGAAGGCATAATATCTCCTCACTGAAAGTATAACAAAGTAATTAGGAATACTATACATATTTGGAGCTGTTGCTGAAAATTTGAAAACATTCAAATACTCTGAGATAAACAGTGAGAAATTAGTGTAATAGTTAGGAGTTATTTATGGAGTTGTGGTGATTAATTTGCATTTTAGGTGGAAGATATCACATCGTTTACTAATTAGCATATAATAACTTTGTAGTTTGATTTAAAAAAAATGTAAATCAGGGAAATATCATCCTATAATTTGGTCAGTTATTCCAATAAAAATATATTACTTAGAAATTCATAAATTTCCCAAATAATATTATTCGACGTTCTTGTAAGTCTTCAGAATATTAATTCGAAAGCCTCCAACTGACGCCTCTTAATGCCAAAGAACTAATCTCTTGAAGAATTTGATATTTTGGTTTTGGTTTCATTCTCATCTTTGAAACATTTTCCAAACTACTTAAATTCTGAAGGGAATTGAACCCTTAACGGCACATGTGAAGTCTTGACTTTAACATCAAATACCAGGGACTTTGAATAATTGAAAATGAAAATGGTATTTCATATTTTCCTTCTCTCTCTCACGATGTAATATCTTTTTTTCTCTTTTCCATACATTTGCAGCAATGGACGTTGTTTAATATTCTCATAACGGTGCGCTCAATCCGATTAAATTTGCAAAGAATGTGCAATGTTTGTGCAAGTCTTGCTATCGAGTCTGCGTAAGTATTCATGACTCTGAAAATACATTAAAAGACTAATAGAGATCCGGATTTTTGGGAGAAATTTTTTTTCAATGGATTTCTGGTGGTAGAAAGTTCTCGAATATACATAATTGTACGCTCGTATAATTTAGAATGGACGATGATATATTTTTGATGGAGAATTTGAACATTCAATGCATAGATATGAAAAAATATTTCCTTTGTTAAACAAAAGGAGTTTATATATGAAAAATTGTTCAATTTACTATTTGCCATTATATTTTATCCATATTTTCACTTGGTAAGTGCACATATAAACTACATCACTTTTTATTTTACTTCATAATATCACAAGTTAATTTACTAACTGCTAAAATATAACGTAAACTTTTAGCGGGTCTTTACCTCTTCTCCGTGCATTTACCAAATGAGCGTCACATGACTCTGACTGACTCACGTCAAATCTAGAGAAGTATTTCGTCATATTCCAGAGAAGTTCTCCCCTGCACAACGAATCTTTGACACGAACATCTTTGACTCTGTGGACTGTGCTGGAAAAATCTTAAACTACCTGAGGTGAGCTGCTGAGGAGAGATGAGTGAGTTGTAGATGTGTGATTAATTTTGGACGTAAGAGCAAGGAAGGTGAGGAGTAGCTTTTTTGTTACAATTGGTAGATAAGGAGGTAGTTGTACAATTTGGAAGGTATATTTTGATTCGTAATAGTTGGAAAATTTGTTATTTCGTAAGTTGAATAAGAACGTTGCTAAAAATATCAACAGGTTAGTTATCATTTAGAGCATTTAATCACTTCTTACTTCATTAGTCTTCGCCAACTTTAATCTGTTTAAATCTTTCACTGGTCTGATATTGAAAGGTATCTTCTCTCACACCGGTACTCAGTTGATGTTAACTCCTTCCATGGTGAATAGAAACTCTCCTAACTCTCACCAAAGTAACTAACTCATTTCATGGTAAATATAAATTCTCCGACCTCTCACCAAAGTAACTAACTCATTTCATGATGAGTAGAAACTCTCCTAACTCTCACCAAAGTAACTATATGTGTTCTGACGTCATTCCTTCTTATGGTGAACACACACACAGTTTACCATTTAATGTTTACAATATACAGTGTGTGTATAGTGTTATGTTTGAGTAGAAAGGGGAATCTTGTACGGAATTATCTTGCACCTCTGAGGAGAAGATTACCAACAGGAATGAAGTACCCAAAGTTTGAATTCCAGTTAAGTAGAGTTAAGCTAGCGGTAGGGATTAGCAACTGGAATAAATATACCATTCCAGTCTGGGTACTGTAACTGTTTAGTTAATTAATGCACTAACGGATTCTGTAGAATTATTCATTTATTTTTGATAAATTCATTCGTTATAAATAATTCAGTCTTCATAATAAATTTCATTTATATAAACACAATTGTTATTTTAGATATGTATGTATTTTATTTATATGTAATAAACCTACATGAAAGACAAGAGAGAATACATCGAATTAGAACCTTCATAATCCAATTAATCCTGATGTAATTACAAATAAATAATCACACAAATACAATCGTGCGATTAAAATGTAATCAACTTCAGATTATTCAATCAGGAAATTGGAATTGGGAATTTAGGTAACCATTAGACTTGAGTTTGAGTATTTATTAGAAATATTAACGTAAAGTAAATAACTATTTCAGCAACTTATCTAGAGATTTCTCTCTTCACTACATTATTCATTCCAATTCTAATACCAATAGAGGTTTACATTGATATTTACTGGTAACAAATACTGAACTTTGAAACCATCTTTAAACTTTATTTCAAATATCAAAATAGGAAACGAAACTTTTCATTTCACTTATTTTATTGTCTAAGCGCTTTTCATGATTTCAGTAATTATTATAATAACAAGCTGGAATTTCAATTGCAAATAATATTATGTATAATCAATTATTTTAATTATAAAAAATTTCAGTTCCATATAAAACATCATTTAAATTAAAATTGATAAGGCAATGGAATATTCTTAAATTTTTTTTTTAATTTTTGAGAAAAATGAAAAAAATAGTTGAATTAAAAAAAACATTATTAACAATAATTATGAGATCAAAAATAAAACAAAGCAGATAGCTGTTACTATACACAATAGAAAACATAGACTATGCTTAAGCAGTCTCTTAAAGCTTGGAATAATGTTCAAACAAACACAAACGATATCAACACTGCGATGGATCAGTCACAGATTCTCTCACAGAGACTCAAAAATACTATGTATATATGAATATTTGTCGTACAATTGAAATTGAATGTCTCCTATTAATAAGTCTCTTGAGAGATACAAATTACAGCATTTTCGAATTAATAACACTCTAATTTTAATCACAACAAACATTGTATCTACCTCTAAGTTAGTAAAGAAAAAAGAATGGTAATTGGTGACATAAGTATTTTGATAACGTCAAAGAACTAAAGAATCTGTTTCATTGACTATCTGTTTCAAAACCATTTGGAAGTTAATCATACATAAGCTATATAATTTTGTACATTACACAAACAGTTAGTCTGTAATTACAATTAAAAATAGTTATTTGACTCGCTTACGTATTTTGTTTATAGTACAGATCCTATAACTCTGAAGCAGTCTCCCTTCTTATCCTTTAATTCTCAGCATAATTATTATTCAGCCTCTAACTAACTGCTTATTAGGAGACTCGAGATTTCTGAGAATGGAAAATTATGTAGTCCCGGAGTCTTTAATTCAACTTACAGTGATAAGAGTACATGTGAAGATAGTCTTACTGGTGCAAAACTAAAAAGCCTTAATTCAACTTACAGTAGTATTTGTACCTGTGAAGATAATCTTGGATCAACAACATTCGCTACTACAAACGCATTTTAAGCCGAAAAAAATTCAATCGAATCATGGAAAATGAAGTGACAATGATATGGAAAATTAGGTTAGATATATATTTCACATTTATCTTGCTTTTATTTAATAATTTAACACGTTTTGGCACTGAAAAAGAAAAAGAAAACCCCCAAAAATAGCATAAACTGTTTATATTCTGAAAGTAAAAACGGGATACTTGGCAGATATTTTCCCCAATATTATTCATGTTAGTGGTTCTATTCTACAGACATCAGTACATTCCATATACTTCAGCCTCTCCCAATGAAATAACTAACCTATAGTAATAAATAGCTCCTCTGCATACTAACATTGTTATTACTAATAAGCTCAACAACGGCTAAAGTAGGCATTGTTATGAAAAACAAGCATCATTATCCTACACCAGCAGATATTAATGAGAAAAACAATTCTATTTTTCTATCAGAATTTGATATCAGAATGAAGTACTTATACAAACAAAATTTGGAGTTAGATAACAGATAACTTATTTTATAAGTAATTTAGTGAAATGTTATTATATTTTTGTATATAATGAAATATAACTATAATTATCTATTATAACATAATTAAAGTATATAATATAACTAAGACACCTAGCAGAAGCATTTGCACTCATTAGTATGTACGTGAGTATGTTTGCGGTTTTCATATTAATTTATGTATGCAATAATCAACCTTTGTTTGCATCAAAATGATGAAAAGATTCAAGAGAAGAATTCATAGTTTAAAAATAAAGCCATCTCTCCACTCGGGCTAGAATCTAGATAGAAACTTTTCTCAGTTTGTTTGTTTACAAGATGGCGCCACTAATTGTGGCTCCATCTACCGTTGGCATTTGTTGAAAAATTAATCATATGTAAAATGATTATTTCAATTATTAGATTCTATTAAGCATAAAAATTCTACATGGATACTTAATTTATACCAAGCAATAGTTTGAAATTAAAAATAATACAAAACATGACTATACTGCCCCTTTAAAGGGGACCGCACGTGGGAAAATCTTATAATTTTATCGTTTTTTCTTATTCCGTAAATAACTACCAACTACCCTTCCTAATGTTTTGGTTAGATATCAGAGCTCTAGAGTCCGTATAACCCACTGGGGGAGAGTAAGAGGGAGAGGGGAAAGGGAAGGATTGCGGTCGAGGTAGATGAACTCCCTATCAACCACTAATAGTTCGTAATAATTAAATACATATCTCTCCATATCGGGTATAGTTCTTGTTACTGAGACCATACACAATAGCATTTAGCTCCAATACCGATCAGGGGTACTCGATATCTCATAACTCATAAGGGGAAGATATTGGGTGTTACAGCGCAGCCAGGTACACTGCATCTTTGAATGCGTTTATCTACCACTTTTCAAAACCGAAAAATTTAGGTATTCAAAAGCCTAAGGCTTTTAGAATTTTGAAGCAACGGCATTAGATTTTTTTTGCTTTCGATTTTACAGGAAATTCTTCTGAGCTGTAAATTCTTGTTTTTTTTTTATTTCAATTTATTTTTCAAATATTTAATTTTCATAAAAACTAATTTTGATGGTAAATCTATAAATTTTATTAATTTAGAATTTACCCATCTACTAACTTTAATAGCACTTGATAATTCTTATTATTTATCGAGGTATGAGTTATTAAAAGTAATATTTTTTATTTTTATTGGTTATTTATTTTAGATCAGATTGTATGTATTCAGTATATTTTCTCGTTCTAACATAACTTTATTTAAAATCTATGTATTTTGAAATAATTATTCCTGTCCCAACACAAAAATGAGGTGAAGAAGAACGGAGTTGGGATTAGGGGATATTTCGAGTCTGGACAACGTGAGTTTTGATGTCGGAAAGAGTTATGTGAATAACACTTTATCAGGTGAATAACCTCAAATATCTTTAACATGTGAGAAATAGGTAAAATATTCCAAAAAGAGTAATGATATTTGAAAATAAATCCCACCCCCACCCACAAAAGTATTGGGAGAGGAAATTATTGTTTTGGAGTAAACATTTTTTCAAATTATTATTTCATCATCTCTAATTTAATCCTTCATGAAAAGTATGCATTTTTAAAGGTGAAACAAATATTATATTATCATTTCAATATAATTTAGAGACACTGCTCTATCTCATGAATCAGCGAAAATATCAATATTGCAATTTGATAACTCGAGTGAATGATCTGAATAGACTTGAGAAAAGATAAAGAACTCGAAATGACAGCAGATGTTTTCAAATTATAGGACAAATATCGACTGTCAAACTTCACATTTCAGTTCAAATGTACATGTGAATAATATATTACACTGACTGATTATTTAGAAAATAGCTAATTTATATAGTTAAAATATATATAGTTACAAGTTATATTTTACTACTTAATATCCAGAACAAAAGATCACCCTATTGTCTTTTGACCAGATAATACGCTAACGTGATGATTATTATATTTATTTGTTTTGCTAATAATTTTATTTTCGAATTATTTACAAAATAGTTATTTTCAACTGTTTACACATTAGTTTGCAACAATAATGAGTATATTCAAGAGTCCACTGACCACACAATGCTTAACAACAACAATGAAATGAGTAAATACATATCAATTTATTCAGATCCTGACCATAAAAAGGTACGTTAACTTCTTTACCTCATCTTCCATAAATTCCAAATTATACAAACTGTCATTTATCATTCAGAACACATAAGTCCAAATCTTTGGGAGTTGTTTGTCTAAAGTTTTGGACAGCAAACAAACAGACGATAGGTTCATATTATCTGGCAGAAGAGGGAGAGAATGCATCAACAAGTTCATCCCAGAGTCATTTACCATTGTACAGAGTAATAGAGGACACTTTGGTGCATTAGATTGTTAGTCTGAAACTCTATTGATTGATATTACAAGAAAAAAAACTTGTAGAAAATTGCTGTATTTGGCTGAAATAATTTGGAAGATAAAAATAGAAAATATCAAGTTTAATATAATTACAATTTTGAAACCCAGTTATATGATGCTAATATTTTCAGTATTTCCAGAGAATACCCCGTGATATTGTTAGTAAATCCTCTCCGGAAACTGATGTCGAATGAGCTTTCGCTTTTAGTTTGGAGAGATAATCCGATGAGTTGCATCCACACACCAATTGCTGACACCAGTATTGATAACTTTGTTCGATTTTGTTGTGAGTGTAAACAGATTGTTAATGAAAGATTTTAGCTCTCTAACAATAAATGAATTAAGTGGATTAGGTATAATTTATTGGATTGGTATAATTTATCTGATTGGTATAAAACTATGCAAATATCAATTCAATGATGGTAAACGTGGTTAAAAATACAACTGACCAAATTTGGAGATTCATTTCAAGGGAATATCTTTTCTAATAGTTACATAACACATAAATAATTGTTCTTATAATAATTTCAGTTGATAAGTAGATTGCAGATGACGAAAATACTTTACGATTTCTTTGAACTGAAGACAAATTCTTTACTCTGTCGAAAAGGTTTGCAGAGAAATCCGTTTATGATAATTCGATCCCAAGGATAATTTTCTGATTTTTCAATTCTTGTATTATGAAATCCTAGAATTGAAACAAAAGATTAAATTAAAAGAATTAAAAGAGAGTAACGATAAAATATTTAAATAAATGGAGATGTGAGAAGAAAATTAATGATGATTTTTTGAAGAGTTTTCTTTTTTTCATCAAAATAGTTGATTTTTAACTAATTGTAATGAAAATGAATAAATTGAGACTTGATAAATCATATACATATATCAACAAAAGGATATTTTCTCTCTGTTTGAGGTTTCGGTTTCTGTAGAGGGGAAACATTTGGTTATTTACTCCCATATTTTCCTCTTTTAAAATTATTCTGACGCAACGGACTCCATTGACGTTCAGTGACCTACAATATACTTTATTACAATCATTGACCTCCAAAGAAACAATTATTTATTACCTCCAATGTTCTCAAAGGAGTTCCACACCTTCATATCACCACTGCTGAAATTACAACTAATGTATATATTCATATGAACATTTACTAGTATGAAAATTGAAGTCAATTCTCTATATTATTTCAAGTAAATGGTAATAAGCTTGAATCAGTTTTTATTGGTGCGACAATTGGATAATTTATCAATTCTCTCAAATTGATTTAGAAAAGGAATAACGTTCAGATATATTAAAAATGTCTATTTACAGCAACGAGAGCATAAAGAGATGATAATGGTGATCGTAAAGGAGAAAATAAGAATAAACTGTTCGTAAATTACCTTTCATTCGAAGGAGAAATGATACAGGGTATGCTAAGTGTATGTTAAACACGATAAGCTATTTTTCCTTCGTTTGTAATGATTCCCAGCGCTATGATACACAAACCTATTCCTGAACTTCCATTCTCATTAGACTGCATTTTAGCAGAGAAAGGAATTGCCACTCCACTGGTAATTAGATGTACGTAATTCCAGTTCCAAACACTCTAATCAAGTTCTTTGCTTCTGACTTAAAGTAAATAGTTTCTTGTTGAACTAAAGAGATAGTATTCAAATTAGTATGAATTACTATTATTCTTTCTTTAGCCCAATGTTTGTGAACATAAATGTAGATAAATGATACTCTTCCAATTTCAAATAACTTTAATGCTTCACAATATCTTCAACTCCCTATTGATGATATAACATTCTGTTCTTCTTCCTATTTTTCAAAGTTTTTAATAACAAAAAAATTAACTCCTCTATCTTGCTGGAGAAATATCAGACCCTGTATGGAGCACATTATCTAAAGAACACAGTCTCATAACTTGGTATTTGATTCCAAATTTTTGATATTTATTTTGGAAATTGGTATTTGGCTCCAAATGTTTCTTGAGAAGTGTCTCCCGATTTTTAAGGAAGAATAAATAATTTGTTCATTTGTAAACTCATAAATTAAATAAAGATTGTATAGTATTCAAAATGAATTTTGGTTCAAAAATCATGTTCGATAGTAAAATTTAGTTTATTTATTTAAAAAAATAAATGTATGGCAATGGCCCTCTTCACTCCATATTTCTTTTAATAATAAATATGTGTCAAACCTATTGGGTACCAGACTCTTGGCTCTTGAATTAAGGTATTGTGAGAGGTTGAATAAATAAATAAACTAACTAGGGTTCGAGGGAATGATTTTCTTTATTTTTTTTTCTTTATTTAACAATCTTAGAGTTCTAAAATCTAGTATGCGTGTAGAACAGGACAAATGAACAGGTTTCATTTCAAGCTAAAATTTGGCTACAGTCAATAGAAAACGAGTTATTATTAGAGAACGAATATTCAACACCAAAGCTTTATATCAGCTTTTTCCATTGGACGAAAGAGATAGGATTGATTTGAAAGATGAAAAGTTGTTTCAAGACATAAAATTAAGATATCTGAAACTGAAAGTTTAATTTAGAAGTAAGATTTTTATTTATCAAATATTGATCATCACGTCATATCGTAAGTTGTTATAATAGTAGGCGAACTACAGTCTGTTATAAGCTTTTGTGGTTAGAACAATCAGGACATCTCTTAGCCTGTGTCTCCTTGTTACGTATGTACCATCAACTCGTGATCAATATTAAAGTAAAGTAACTCTGACCTTATAACTAGTATATCACATATGATAAACATGTCTGATTGTTTCGAACCTTGAGCATTCCTTTCTTTACCTAGTAGATAGGAGTAGTTCATACAATTAGATAAGTTATCAATTATAAATGAAAACTAGTAATCTAACCTACTCTAGAATATTGCATGGGAGTAGAGGAAAGTGGAAGTGATTATGAAAATACCACTTCATGTGGTATTCAGCATACTACAATATATGTTATCCAGTATACAATGATACCGCATCAGTGGGGCACTGATTTCTTATATGACACAACGGATGAAGTTGACGTTATTTTCCCTCAAAATCAGCTTCCACACTCAGCCTGAGGTATGCGAGGACGGAAACACGTCTAGCCACCCCCCCCCCCTCCCCCCTCCTCTCCTAAAACTGTACGTGCTACAGACAAACTATAATTATAATAATTACAGAGTATACTTAACAAATTTGTGTTAACTATAACTACCTTATTAGTAGTTACAGATTCACCACTTTAATGATAATTGCAAGTGTACCACATTAATGTTAACATAACATTTCACTAGTAGACTTGTTTATCCACATTAGAGATGTATCAGCCCACCTGTATACTGGTTTATCCAAATTACAGGTGAATCAGCTCACCTGTACACCAGTTTATCCACATTACAGATGAATTAACTCACCTGTACACCAGTTTATCCACATTACAGATGAATTAACTCACCTGTACACCAGTTTATCCACATTACAGGTGCATCAACTCACTTATACAGCGGTTTAACCACTTCACTCCGGTCATTTCTCATAGTAAAAGCTACCTATGACTTTGTGTGATAATTTATAAAGTTATGTCCTCCATCTGTCAAAATAAACTCTTGTGTAAATGCAGCAAACAAACATCAAGAACCTTGAATAGAGCTGAGTGTTTTGTTTCTCTCTTTCTGTTTGCTCTACAAAAAGGTCAGTGTGCCAGTTGAGTGAGAGGTAAATTTTGATGAACTGGAAGAGAAATATTTAATTTACTTCTATTTATTTTAAGAAAATTTTATTTTCTTTGTAACGCCTTTTTATAATAATTAGCTAATGGTGATAATTTATTATTTTATTATTTTATTAATATTTGAAACTATTTGTAATTTAAAGACACATTAATCAAAAAGATTTTGAATTATCTACTCACTATAACATTAAAATATTCCAAACCAACTGTTTCTTCAAGAATATACAGTTCCGGTTTTTTGGGGACACCCTGTATATTTGAAAAAATGATCATAATATCGTGTGTAATTATGTTGAAAAGTGGAAGTCATGAAAAAAGTGCTTCCAAATCGTTCAGAAAGAATAAAATCAAGATTAGTACTGGTCCGACTGCGCCACCGTCTAGGTTACTATGATTAATTCCCGTCCGTTAAACAAAAATTGCAAATCTTCAGATACTGTTGTATTCACCTCAAAATAATGTTTTTTCTATATACATATGTATGTTATTCGATATATAGTACAGTGTTGGGCCATATGGAACTATGTCTAACAGAACCCTCGACCCTAGACCAAATAAGCAGAATAGGTTTAGCTGTCACGAGGTTCAGATCTTTCCTCCATAAGGTACTGTTCCCATTTCCTGTAAATGAACTGACAAGCATTATTCCTCTTAAAAAATGTTTTTTAATTATGAAAATAGAGAAGTATCAATCAGTTCTGAAAGATAATTCAATTTCAAATACAATCTCTTAAAATCTGGAAGCATAGTATACTGTGTCTTTTTTCAAACATCCCGAAAGATTACATAACATATGGTAAAAGTTCTGTCTGTATACTCTTTAATCACAATTGTCAGATAGGTCCCTAATCTTCCTCCATCGGTAATTGCATCATATATTAGATAGATCCCTTATCTTCCTTCATCGGTAATTGCATCAAATATTAGATAGATCCCTTATCTTCCTTCATCGGTAATTGCATCAAATATTAGATGGATCCCTTATCTCTCTTCATTGGAAATTGTATTAAATGTTAGATAAATCCCTTATCTTCCTTCATTGGTAATTGTATCAAATGTTTGATAGATCCCATATCTGCCTTCATTGGTAATTGTATCAAATCTTAGATAAATCCCTTATCTGCCTTCGTTTGTAATTGTATCAAATGTTAGATAGATCACATCTCTGCCTTCATTGGTAATTGTATCAAATGTTAGATAGATCCCTTATCGTTTTCTCTAGGTAACTTTGTGAACTTTTGTCAATCCCAAACTACTGTTAATTCCAAATCAATAGACAGAAGTTATGTATCTCAGAACTATGCTAAGTAAATGTCAAATCGATAATCTGTTACCCATGAATGAATTCGTCATTATTCATCGGAATAAGAATGAGGTATTGGTATCATAATATGAAATTCGTGATCATTCATTACGAGGAGAATGAGGTATTGGTATTTTAATTTGAATCATTATCTTGAACACACTTCTTACTGCTAGAGTACTTAGAGTTTGATTTATTTTAGTCATTTCTTTTAAATTCGTAAGTAACTATTCCTTTTCCAGCTTTCATTACACTTTTATACTCATTTAGTCTCAGTTTGGTGGATCAGTGTGGGGTGCTCAGTGAGTTCGTACAAATTTTCTCATAATTCACTATATATAGTTTTTCTAATGTCATCACATCCTGCAACTCACATAACATTCAATGTTGCATTAGTTATGCATGTGATAGTGTGGACAGAATGTGAGGCAGACACATTCCAGTGATGTCATAAATCAAACAAAACTGTTAATAAGTGATGACGTCTGTGATTTATTGGACTAATATGAGAGTCTATTATAATTCCTTGTTGTTTTGTTACAATAAATTTTTATATCTGTCAAGTGATTTTTGGGACACACGATACAATACATATTGTACGCTATTGTACAGGATATTGTTATGTTCTCACAGTTTTACACGGTTTATTTATATATTTTACACTGGAATAATATTTAATATTTTAAATGATGTACAAGATATAAACATAAACCATAAATATGAATGAGAACTATTTACTTCATGAAATGTCAGATAGAAATTGTGGACAAGATATAAGATATTAATAAGCTATCTAGCTTTATTTAGAAAAAGGAATGTCAATTTTATGCTAAAATATTTACCAATGAAAGGTAGGAAGGAAGCAAGACTTTCACGTCATAAAATCCAAAAATGAAATATAGCAAACGTCAAATACCAATTCCAATGTTTGCCTTTTCAAAAGTAATTCCAGAACAGGAACGACAGAGTCAGGTAGGAATGGGAATTTTGTTTAGAATCTAAATTCCCGTCAGTAAAAGCGAGACATCAGAGCATGACGATGTACTGAATACTGAAACAGTGGAATGGAGAGTATTGAATACCCAGTACAATGGAGAAAGTAGTAAATACCCAGTACAGTGGAGAGAGTAGTGAATACCCAGTACAATGGAGAGAGTATTGAAGACCCAGTACAATGGAGAGAGTAGTGAATACCACGTACAATAGAGAGAGTATTGAAGACCCAGTACAATGGAGAGAGTAGTGAATACCACGTACAATAGAGAGAGTATTGAAGACCTAGTACAATGGAGAGAGTAGTGAATACCACGTACAATAGAGAGAGTATTGAAGACCCAGTACAATGGAGAGAGTAGTGAATACCACGTACAATAGAGAGAGTATTGAATACCCAGTACAATGGAGAGAGTAGTGAATACCACGTACAATAGAGAGAGTATTGAAGACCCAGTACAATGGAGAGAGTAGTGAATACCACGTACAATAGAGAGAGTATTGAAGACCCAGTACAATGGAGAGAGTAGTGAATACCCAGTACAATGGAGAGAGTATTGAAGACCCAGTACTTTATGGATATTTATATTAATATATTTATATTATAAAGGTTCCAATTTAAGCTTTCCAAATCACATTCTTCAAAAGGACTTTAGATCAAAGTACTGTTGCATATTTTAAAAGAATTAGAAAATTAATTAAAAATTGTTAATTTTCGTTAAAGTATTCAGTTAAAATATCTCCCAAATATCTCTTAGAAAATTTCTATGAAACTAATCCACGTGACTATAGCCCTGTTCAAAATATTCTCCCTCGGTTACTATTTATATCATGCAATTACCATTTTATTTACTTAATAACTAAAAGATACAGACTGTAATTTATAAGATAATGAAATATTAAGTTTAAATAACTTAGGAGAAAGAGGCTCTAATTACTATTGCATAATGCAGAAAGTTTATATTATACACGGCATTTATTTATTCATCCTTTTGTTATTCGATTAACTGAAAAAGTGTTCAACTAAAATGAATTAAACTCGGTGGGACATTGACCAATTGCCTTCCGGCCAAATGTCTGCTCGGCCAAATGTCCTTCAGCCAAGTGTCCATTGGCCATAAGTCATTCGGCAAAGTGTCTGCGCACGATTCAAATGATATGAGAAGGATGAACAATCAAATCATTATCAGTAGTTAACTCGTAACTGATGCTAACGAGTCACGGGACGGGTAAATCATCACCCATTTATTTACGCTGAGTCAGCAAAAATTAGAACCTATGATCAGTTGAGATGAGCTCTGATTGAACAATGATCAGTAAAACAAACTGATAATCATCGTGACTATCTAGAGAAATGGAGGTATCACAGATACAGCCAGTTGTCAATTGGAGGTATCACAGATACAGCCAGTTGTCAATTGGAGGTATCACAGATACAGCCAGTTGTCAATTGGAGGTATCACAGATACAGTCAGTTGTCAATTGGAGGTATCACAGATACAGGGTAAAATTCGGCGAACACAGTTTTTACCTATATACATATTTAATTTATTTCTCAGAATATTCTGAATCTGTTCATTGATTTAATCAATGGTTTTGAAATACGTTTCGTGATTTTCATTTTAGTGAAAGTCAGTTTTGCAGCTGACGTCACACTTGATTAACTTGTCAGACCCTATCTTATACTGTGACAGATGGAAAATTCAGATAGAGAAATGAAGTCTCTTCATTTAATGATTCCATAATAATTTAATATTATTAAAATAGAGTTGATTTTGGTACTCTAAGTGTGAAGTCACTTTCAACTGATAAATATTTGTACGTATATTTTGAATAGAAAGCCCTAATGAGTTTGACTGTCAAAATCAAAGGGAGAATTTGACTATGTGTTAAAAATAGTCTTGTTTACATACCTACGTTTCTGTATTTTTTACAATTTGTTAGTATAAATACTAAACTAATGTGTACCAAATTTCAAGTAAAAATATTGAACATATAAGGAGAAATAAATACATGAGTATTTAAGACATTGGCAACTGAAAGACCAGAGCTGTGATTGGGCAGAGTGTGACCCAATCAAAGTTTGTGCATATATCTAGACTTGTTGAAAATGGGAACAAATTATTGCGTATTGGCTAAGCAAACTGTATTTCTAGTTTGCCAAATGTCACCAAATTACAATTATTTCCATAATTTACGTTATTTACGGGCACTTACGACGATACTTAATTTTTTTAAATTTTTAAATACTAAAATATATTTGGTATTTATGTAGGAACAAATTCAAGAAAGGCCATCAAATTTGAAAGAATGACATGAAAGATATAAAGTAATTTTAAAAAAGATGTGCCTAAAAAACAAACGTCAAACTCTTTAGGGTTAATTATCACTGGATATTTAAATGTGACATACTTCTATAGTTTTATTCTATTCTGATGCAATTCTGTTTATCTTATTAACATATTTACATGAGCACAACTAAAAAAGATCTTCTTCTAATATCTGTTTATCTTCCAAATCAAATTTTAAATACTATTTTATTCGACAACATTTTCCCTCTTGTCCATTTATTTTCATCAAAGTTCAAATGTGTGCCCATTAATTGTAGAGTGAAAGTTCCGCCATTGAGATGGTTCTGCTCTCATGTTTTCAGTCCAGAGATCTCGAACTAAGTCCATCCAACTGAAGTGTAGGATTTGTTTTTGGTAATTCTTTCTAATTGAAAGACCAGAGAAGAACAAAAACTTTCTCATCATAATAGTAACTCTTAGGAAATTAAGATAAAAAATATCACTGCAGATTTTTTTTTTTGTAAATCCGTATGTTGATATTTGTAATATGAAGCTTGGGAATATTTCGACATTTCATATTGGAATGAAATAGAGTTAGTTTGGAAAATAATTTTTATGTTTCAGTTAAATCTCTTCGACATCTCAAAAGAATTTTTTTATAAGTTTTAATGGTTTTTTGTTCGAAGGTTTGTATCAGATAAATAGTCGAAAAGAAGGAAAACAGAACGTTTTGATTTAATAAAAAGTTGAGCAACAAAATATACATTGTAAATTATACAGTAATTTCTGACGATGGTTTGAACCAGTTTGCTACCAGTCATCATCTGTTAACAATAACAATGATAATTTGAATCCTCCACCTGGAGTGTGCTATATTATTCTATAATTTTCATTTTAATAATGTGCTATATTTCTGTGGCGATAAATTAGCATCTGTTGGCATAATTTTAATGAGCTATAACTTTTTGGGGTAACTTTTGTTGGAACCATTGATTTTGGGTAATTTCCCTGAAAGTTACTCAACCTAAATAGCAGGGAAGCAAGCAGCACATTGACACCAAAGACTTTCACCATGAATGACTAACAGCGTCGATCACCTAGCAGCGTTCATAATTGCAGCGTCAATGATTCCAACGTCTGGCAAAAAGAATCGGCTGATCGAAAGGGTTAGTCACTTTCTTGGTTTTTAACTCCTTAGTCACATTGGTTCCCCTGTGATATCTACCTAGACTTTTAATCTCTTTGTCAAAAAACTACCAGAAATTAAAATCCATACATAACAGTAAAAATTCTAAACTGTAATTTTTTGTAAATTGTTAATGTTTTCAAAGTTTAAAATCAATTCATTTATTTGTTAAAATTTCTATTAAAATATTCATGCTTTTAAAATAACCTTTAAAAATTATTTATGATCAAACTGAAAATTAATTTAAAATACTTTAAAAAATTACTTTGCGTCAAAACTTTAAAAATAATTTTATCGCCACAGATTTTTGTTTTCAACTTCATTTTCCATTTAGGATTACCCGTTGAAACTCTGTATCTGGGCTACTTAAACTTTTGTTGCTGAGAACTTCCTAAAGAGAGCTGTTTTTTCAAAATCTTTATATATTTGGTAATTGAGCCTTTTTAAAAACTACTATAAACTATATATAATTTTCTTTTACAAAATGTAAACATCTATTATTTCTTTCATAGCAACCAAGACTACCAATCATCTCTCATCAGGTAGTGGACGAAGAGAGAGAGGAAGCTGCAGGTTGGTTGCTAAATAAACTACCTTCAAATTAATTCTGTGTGTGTTAGTACTCCATCATTTTAGGTTCTTCTGTACATTATTATTGGGAAATCGAAACTA
Source organism: Caprella mutica (assembly GCA_947561585.1). Classification (NCBI taxonomy): domain Eukaryota; kingdom Metazoa; phylum Arthropoda; class Malacostraca; order Amphipoda; family Caprellidae; genus Caprella; species Caprella mutica. Next base: position 172,801 of record CANNZV010000579.1, on the reverse strand, counting down.
TTTTTCTGTACTACACGTTAAATAATACATATTATAGATAAGGGCTTGAATTTCGGATTATTTTCGTACTGTATAAAATGGACGTTTGACAATATTTCTATTGAAATTTTTATAAAATAATTTTGAAATATTCTCGTAGAATGTATATTTATTTTCATATTTAACTCTTTGAACAGCTGATGAAAATCTTACAGGTATGGACGATCAGCTTGGACAACTTTAAATGATATGGACATTGGACAACTTTAAATTCAATTAACAACTCTAAATTCAATGGACAACTTTAAATTCAATTGACAACTCTAAATTCAATGGACAACTTTAAATTCAATTGACAACTTTAAATTCAATGGACAACTTTAAATTCAATGGACAACTTTAAATTCAGTGGACAACTTTAAATTCAATGGACAACTTTAAATTCAATGGACAACTTCGAATTCAATGGACAACTTCGAATACAATGGAAATATTTACTCATTAGATATTAGATAAGTCTTTTTTTCTCATAATTTGAAAAATAATGTGAAATTTTCCCAAAGACTTTCAGCTGACGATATTCTTCACTTGAGCAAAAACTAAAGTTTAGTTACGGAAGCTAACTCGATTGTCAGTAGTCGGTAACAAAAGTTACGGAGACTCGAATTTGACTGAAGTTAGACAGCTGATGATCCAAAGGAAGATTGTACAATATTTATATATAAACTTCCTGTCTATTTATAGTCTAACTTCCTGTATTTTCTTTTTATAGTCTTATTTCGTGTTTTTGAAGTTTTATTTTCTGCCTTCTCATAGTCTTACTTTTCATCTTTATTATTATCTTATTACAGTCTAATATTTGCAATTTGTCTACGGTTGAAAAAACTTTAATATTGTGATGCTGGTTGCAAATTTTAGATACTGTAATTTGTGTAAATAGGTAATAATGTTTCCTTGGAAATTTCAAATTTCCATTCTATCAAAAATAGAAGTATTGTTACTTACAATATTAAAAACAAAAAAATTATGTTACAATTCCAGAGATAAAAGTATAGACTGGCGACACTAGATCTCATCTTCCAAATTTTCATCACAATATTGTCTAAAACCTGGTAAATATGTCTACATTTGTCTGCAAAATATTCACCATTGTGCAGGGTAATAGTGGACTCTCTCGTTGCATTGAATGGTTATCTTAAACTCAATAGATTGCTATTACCTGTGTGCGGACACTTGACCGAATGATACTTGGACAATGGAAATATGACCGAAAGAAAATTGGCAGAAAGTAGATTTGTTGTAAATTTGGCAGAACAGACAGTTGACCAAAAACTTTTATTCAATATAAATCCATTTTTCGAGCTGCAGTTCCCGGTTATTATACGGCCAAATGTCCTAAGGCCAAATTGTCGTTCAACCAAAATTCCGCCAACCGCTATCACCAGACTAATAATTCAGATATAAAAATAATTGTTTTCGGTTGAAATAATAAGGAGGAGAAAAATATGAGAATATTCAGCTTGATAGCAATATAGTGGTTCTAGGAAAACTCAGTCTCGGAAAATTCGGTATCATTTATATTAATTTCTATCAAAGAACAATAATAGACAAAGTTAAATTATGAATATTAAAATGCGCAGTATACTTAATACTTATTAAAAAGGGTAACATCGTTTGTTGTACAATAAAACTTAACAATAGTAATTTTTATTTATTCATTATGAAGTTAGAGCAAAAATGCAGTATGTGAATAGCTATTCGTTCTCGGAATATCCGGTATGAGGAAAAAAATAAAACTCCAAGAAATAGATGTATTGGAGGGAGTGTTACCTGTAAGTCATCAAATGGTGAAATATTTCTACAGAATATCCCCATGATATTGTTGATAAATCCTTTGGGTATTGTGCCGGACCTGAACCCTCTGGATTTTGTGTGTGATCTATCTTGAGAAAGAAGCGTGTGCTACAGCTCGTGATGGTACGAAAACTCAGGAGAATTCCCTCGAGCGACAATGGGCCAAAATTCCCCAAGAAACTTTCCGTGCCGCAGTAAAGAGCTTCAGAAGTAGACTCGAAAGAGTAATCGCCGCCAATGGTGGTCATATAAAAAAATAATTCTGTTAAATGAATTTATTGAGATATTGTGTAATAAGTTTAGTTTTATTTCATCCATCACAACTCATTAAATTAACAGTTTTATATGATCGGAGACTTTCTCCGAAAAGGAAAAATACGAGTAAACTGTGCTTAAATTAGCATTGCATTGAATGAGATCCGAAGTAATAATTGGTACAGAGTTATGCTAAGTGTATGTTGAACACTATTAACTATTTTTCTTTTGTTAGGAATGATTCATAGCGCTGTGATACACAAGACTACTCCCGAACTTCCATTCTCATTAGACTGCATTTTAGCAAAGAAATAAATTGCCACTTCGATGGTAATTAGAGATACGTACTTTCAGTCACAAACACTCTAATTAAGTTCTTTGCTTCTGAGTGAAATTTAATTGTCGCTTGCTTCTTTAAATTGGGATGATATTACAAGTGATATTATTCCATGGTTTCATGATACTTTTTCAAACAAATCTGAACTGCAGCTTACCAGATATTTTACAGTAAAATGCCTCATAGAATACAATTTGATATACAAAAGGATACCTATTTGACCACAGTTATGCATGAATTGTAAAATCATTAAATAACCTATGATCACATTATTTTTTTGAAATAACTGACCCTAAAAATAACTTTCGGTCATTTGAGAAAAGTCACCAAGCTATGTTCAAATATATTGTTTATACTTTCACAGAACATTGAAATAAAATTTCGGTAATAAAGTGATCATTGATTCTCAGTTAATAGAAAAAAATTACATTTATCATAATATTTCTAACTCACAATTACTGATAAAGCTTTTCCTATTTTTTTCTCGTATTCCAAAAAGTCTCATAACAGACGAAAGAAATGTGTACCATCCATAACATTAAATCAAATAACTTCTTCTTTGTGATAATTCTCTGTTAGTAAAGAAGAGTTTGGATATATTCTTCTTAATGAAAGTCAAGATAATAAAGTAGTTGAGGTTTACCCACAAAAAGTTACTGTAAATTAACAAGATGCCTGATTGGGATGACAAAAAGGGACAAGAAAATTATTAATTTATTCATTTGATATAAATACAATTTCTCTAAGTTTACCTACTGGTTATTAACGAAAGGTACCACCACTTTACCTATTGGTCATTAACCTAACAAATGTAATTACTCATTCTTCCAATTTTACCAGAGCAATGGATAATCTTACTTCATATTTTTCTCTTCACATAGTAGATAAACCTCTCAATATATAGAAATAGAACACTTAAAATAATCAGTGTAAATAATCCAAAATTGAAGAATTATATTCAAGATTTCACGCCAACATAATTTGTAATTAATTTCCACGCCATTTCTTCCCTTTGGTTAAATAATGAAGCTGAAAATAAGCGACTACGAGTCTCGTATTTCTTTCCTAAATTGGAGAGAAACTGGACGCAAAGTTAGAAATGAGATTGAGGTGGAGAAATAAATTAATGAATAATTATTCAAACAATCTAAGAGGTTTGTTGTCTTGTAATACAATATGGCTGGTATGCAATGCATTGACTGTAGACAAAATAACAACTGAAGAGTCAATGAAAGCAATGGAGAGGTGAAAGATGAAAGAATACTTTATCTTTGAAGTGACTTGATTGTTAATATAAGCAACTGTTATATCATTCTCAACAAATGTATTCATTACCTTATTTATTACATAAGAACTATTTCTTTGATACAACTCTCACTTTTATCTTCAGGTGTGTTCAAAAAAAGCAAATATATAAACATGAGAGGGCACAAAGTGGTTCAATTACCCACAATATGAAAAGAACATTCAGTCAAGGCTATTCCTAATAGTATTATCCAGATCTAAAAAATGTCTTTGGTTTAGTTTTTAGAAGGTTACAGTTTAACTTATTTTAGTGAGACATTCATCCATATGTTCTTACCACAGTAGTGCATATCTTTCCTGGAGAGAGTTCTGATATACAGCTAATAAATGCTCATTATATGAGTATCTTATCATTTATCGCCTTCTATTTTTCATATTCGTACGTAAGTATGTGAAAAAGTAAGAGTCAAGGAAAGACTGCTTTGAAATTGGTTTATAATTGAAGTTTTGTTTAGAGGGCTAGTTCCTCAGAGCCAGTAGTTAGTCTATAAGAGTCAACCCGAATAGTACTGAAAAAAAGAGTCATAATGGATCATCTTCAGTTTTCTATTTCTATCTTCTAAAATAATGTAAAGAGCTTTTTAAGATTGCAAGACTTTCTATTATTAGAATTTGCTCACATTTTGCTATTATCATTGTTATTTATTTTTATTAGTTATTAAATTATGAGCATTTTTCAAATTAGTTACTAAGCAATTAACGCATCTGCATAATTACCATCACACAGCTTATTATTTAGCACAGTTAGTGCTAATGGTGTTACAGTGATAGCACCGCAACTTAAATGAATATAAATATAATGAAATTTTTCGACTATTTTGAACAGGAAAATAAATTTATTTTGATTCAACTTTATAAGTTTCAGTCTAAGTTTGATAGTGTAATATGCTTTACCATAATAAATAGAGCCATATTCTCTGTATAACGTGACATTCAACTTTTATAAAATGTTTATCAAGTCTCATCTTTTTTATCAAATAATATTAATAGGATCTCTTGATTTTATAAATTTGGAATTCTCCCATCTTCTAAGTTTAACAGCACTTGATAGTTCTTATTATTTATTGAGGTATGAGTTATTAAAAGTAATATTTTTTAAATTTAATTGGTAAATTATTTTAGATCAGATTGTATGTATTTAGTATATCATCTTGTTCTATCATTATTTTAATTGAAATCTATATATTTTGCATAACACCTTGAAATTTTAATACCACAATGGTCATTTGGTCCTCCACCAACGCAAAAAATCAGGTGGAGAAGTGCGTGGTTCGGATTAGATGATATTTTGAGGCTTGATAACATGAGTTTTAATGTCGGAAAGAGTTATATGAATAACTCATTATCATGCGTATAACTCTAAATCTATTTAACATGTGAATAGTAGGTAAAAGATTCTGAAAAAAAAGTAAATCCATTTGAAAATAATTTCCACTCCCACCAACAGAAGTATTGGGAAGGAAATAACTGTTTTTGGGTTACAAAATCTTTATCAAGTCATTATTCTATCGCCACTGATATCATCAATCATGAAAAGTATGCATTTTAAAGGTGACAAATATATTATATGATCATTTCAATATAATTTAGAAACACTGCTCTAACTATCAAAAAACATGAATCAGCAAAAATATCGATATTGCAATTTGATAACTCCAGTGAATGATCTGAATAGACTTGAGAAAAGATAAAGCTATCATCAATAACCTGATAGCTTTTTCAAAAGTCCATACTGAAATTGTTATACAACTAAACCTATAACACATCCTTTATATTAATTATAACTATTTAAGTTTATCGCTATATGCTACCACTATTAAGATAACTGTAATAATCAATTTCCATTCTGAACTAGTTAAATGGAAGGCAAGGAATAATGTTGGGTTTCATTAAGTCATCCTCAATTATATACTAAATGAGCGATATAAATTCATCAATTTAGAACCACCGTAATCCAATTAATTCTGAGATGATTACAATTTAATCATCACACCATAGTAATCATGGGATTAAAATGTAATTAACTTCAAAATAATTAATCAAGAAGTTATATCTCAGTTGATCGGTTTAGAGTACATTATGTGAATACAACATTCTCTCCACCTTGTCAATATCCGATCAGAATTCTGTACCAAGCTAAGAGAAACTAACTTACAATGAGGAAGAGTTAGTGGAACCTTATCTCCACCTTTTTTAATATCCGTTAAGAGTTCTGTATCAAACTAAATGGCCTTTAAGACGTGATACATTTTCTATCAGCAACATTGTATATATAAGAATATGGCACAACTATTTTTGTATACGGCTAGCAATCTGTTTGGACGAGAATACGGTGTGAGGCAACTCTAGTGTCGCACAAGCAGCTGTATATAGTTTAAATCACATTTTATTGGCAATATCAAATGATTTGAGGATGGGAACTGAAAAGAAGAGAACGAATTCAATCATAATTTAGAACATTATTTTGTAATTTGTTCACAGATCTTTTTGACTTTTAAAACAATGCATATAATAATAAACGCAATGAAATAATAAATTGAGAAGACGCCGAAACTATAATTTTGGCTTTACTTCTTATAGTTTCTTGTAAAATATATATTCAATTATATTAAAAAAAGATGAATCTGTGCGTGATTGAGATATTTTGTTGAAGGTAGCAGTGAAGCACTCATCTCCCTCTGACAGCCAATAACACACTGAAGATGTCTGTATACATTTGTTGCCGCATTGTTGCATGACACCAACTCGCACTGGGCTAATCGAGAAATGTCGTGAAGAAAATGTGGCTAATACACCCGGGAGTCAGTTCTGAAACGAATTGTCGCGCAACATTGTGAAAATGCATCACGTCTAAAAGGGCCTTGAGAGAAACTAACTCACAATGAGGAGGAGTGAGGTGAACCTTTTCTCCACCTTTGTTAATATCCGTAAAGAGCTCTGTACCAAACTTAGATAGACAAACTCACAATGAGAAGGAGTTAGTCAATATCTCTCCACGTTTCAATATATTTTAAAAGTTCTGTGAAATGTGCACCTATTTTAATAGTGCAAGAGATAAAATATTATCTTCCGAGATTTTATTGTGAAAAACATAATTGATTTTGAATACTAATCACATATTCCCATTTTAAACAAGTCTTTGATGAGTTTGTATGAAAAATTTAAATATTTGATAAGAGAATATTATTTCATATACAAGATACTAAAATTTGACTTTTCCTGATAATGTTCTACAATATTGATTTGATTTTAATATTTTTTATATAAAATTGATTTTAATATTTTTTTATAAAAATTTGATACTAATGTTACTGAAATACAAACTAAATAACTAAACATTAAAAGTAGAAAGAAATATTCTCTGTATACCAAATTTCTTTTTGGCAAATGTAGAACTCTCAAAAACAGAAGGAACGTATATTGCAATAATGAGACTCAGAGAGACTAAATTGTTGAGTCTGAAATAAATTAGAGAGAAATATTAATATTACAATCATAAAATAAATTCTAAAAATAATAACCCTCATTTATCTACAATTTTCATGTTACTAATCAATGTTCATAAAATATATTACAATATACTTATACAGTGAATACTGTTTAATATATTCATTTGTATAATTCATATCAAGTTACTTTACATTGCCATCATTATAAGAGAAAGTGAACCTAGAGACGTCGTTAGACTTGCTATGTAGTCGTGGAGAGCAATTTGTGGTAATGGCCACAGTCGAAAATAACTTCCGAACAAATTGCCAGTGTGAAGTTATTCGAATATTTTGACTTATTACTTCACACGAGTTAATACAGACTGTAGTGGGCTATTATACTTCATACGAGTTGAAATAGACTGCAGTGAGTTATTCTACTTCACATGAGTTGATCCAAACTGTAGAGGGCAATTCTGCTTCACATGACTTGATACAGACTGTAGTTTGCAATTCTATACGACATCAGCTGATAAAGACTATGTGGTATATGTGTTACAGTAATGTGGTGATTTTTACTTAAAAACTCAACTACATTCTTGTGTTCATTGCTGATACCAATAGAGCCATAACAAAAGTTACACACCTTTTATTTTACCTTCACTATATTATATTTCCCTCTGAGTTATTTTGAATTACGTACATGATTTTATAATGTTTTCTTATCCTCTTCAGTGTATACAAGCGCTAACATTCGCTCGAAGATAGAAACTTCAAGATATAAATATCAGCTACATTTCGCCTCTTGTCAGCACAATAAATGAGATAAATAATTTATTGTTTGTGTTGATTGTATCTTTAGTGTTTTTGTAAAGCTGATACAGAGAGAATAATGGACGATTTGTTATTATGATTTTGTTATCGCCAAATAGATTTGAAGTCCCTATCAAAACAACGGGAAATAATAAAAGCTTTTTCTTCGAGGATTGAATTGTTACTAACTGGCAATAAATACTGAAATTTGAAACATTCTGAAGACTTTACATCAAATAACTAAATTAAGAACACAACATTACAGTACTAAAATGTATGTTTCATTCACTATTAAATCCATAAGTAAGTAAACAACACATAACATAATCAATTATGTTCATTTCACACAGTTAGTTTTAGATTATCGTGAGACCCTCAGACTCTGAAACAGTCTCCATCCATTAATTCACAACATAGTTATTATTCAGCATCAAACTAACTGCTTATTAGGAGACTCGGGATTTCTGGAGAAGGAAGATTAGAGTGTTTCTGAAGTCCTTAATTCAACTTACAGTGATAAGTGTACCTGTGAAGATAGTCCTACTGGTGTAAAGCTAATTAACCTTAATTCAACTAACAGAGATAAGTGTACCTGTGAAAATAGTCTTACTGGTGTAAAGCTAATTTACCTTAATTCAACCAGCAGTGATAAGTGTAATTGTGAAGATAGTCTTACTGGTGTGTGGCTAATTTGGCTCTAGAACAACTGGTGCCCGGACAACTCGTACCCGGACAACTGGTATACAGGACAACTCGTACCCGGACAACTGGTACCCGATTTTTTATCTGTATTTAACGTAGAAGGAAAAAACAAACTAATAAAATTTGATACATTGAATAATAAACACGATTTTTTCAATTGTTATCATCAATTATTAATTGTTTTTCTGGCAAATTATATGCATTAGTTTGAAATTGATTTGAAAAAACGATGTTTCGTCCGTAAGCTTCAGATGTTTTCAAGTTATTATTTTGAAAATATGAATAAAGACAAATAAAAAATGAGTAATGATATGCACGAACACCCACACACCTTAATGTCATGTTGACTTAATTCGAACTAAGATTGGCCGGCGTAAGATTATGTACAATGGATGGTATTAGAGCTAAATATTGTGAATGTCGTGGAAAACAGGGAGCGCCTGGTAATAATATATAATCAAAACAAGTTTTTCAATTGTATCTTAGGCACCTACCCGCATACGTCATTTAATTTATAATTATGTACATTTAACTAGATTTTGAAAATCGGACTTGTATTTTATTCAGTTATTATAATTAGGTACATTTAACACGAAATTATGGAAATCGGGTACCAGTTGTCCGGGTACAAGTTGTCCTGTATACCAGTTGTCCTGTATACCAGTTGTCCGGGTACGAGTTATCCGGGTACGAGTTGTCCAGGTACGAGTTGTCCGTGCACCAGCTAATTTACCTTAATTCAACTTACGGTGATAAGTATTATGTTTAGGGTGAAGAACTCAACAAGAAGTAGTTTTGAAATTTCCCAAGCTTTCAGAATCCTTCATGATTTCTGTCTTCAGGGGTAACATTTATAGAAATGCAAGAGACTTATAGTCTATCTACTCGTAATCATAATACATGTCCTAACTTCTATATTTTTCTAAACATTTCAATTTTAATTTTTGACAATCTTATTAACTATAGGAAATATTTACTAAGGGACTTTAATGATCTATTTAAAGTGTTATCCTACCCATTTTTGTAATATGCTTCTATTTTTTTCCTATTAAAAGTATGCTAACATTGTTACAATATCCTAACTTTATCAAAATCAAAACTATGGCCTGTATCTCTATTATGTTAATATATAGATGACTATTCTACTCTCTTAAGTACATTGGATTGGATCACCCTAAACATAATGCAGCAACCAAGGAATCCTCTATTTGCTTTTATCAGGTGATAAGTGTACCTATGAAAATAGTCTTACTGATGTAAAGCTAAATAACCTTAATTCAACTTACAGTGATAAGTGTACCTGTGAAGATAGTCTTACTGGTGTAAAGCTAATTAACCTTAATTCAACTTACAGTGATAAGTGTACCTTTGAGCTAATAACTTCTAAAAAAATATATAAGAGATAGTTTGTGAAAAAAGTGAGATATTTTTATCATTATAAAAATGATCTAAAAATTATTAATTTCAAAACGTACGCGAGAAAAGAATTTTGTAGGGAAAAAAATATAATTCGTAGTTTAATTTATCAGAGTTAAAAATAACATGATATAATAGTCTCATTCAAATTACTTGAGGATATTTATGACTGAAAATTTTTTTCAAACCATTAGATAAATCTTTTCATATCCTTCTTCATGTAATTCGGACTCTTTCGCCGAGTAAAATGAGGAGTCTCGGTTGATTTGGAAGTATTAAAATCAATACAATTTCGTAAAACACTATTTGAAATCAAATTTTAATTGAATTTTTTCGGTCTAATCAATAATCATGAATTATATTATTTCTTTTTGGAATTGAAAAGGTATTGTGATCATTAAAGGCCAGTCTATCCACATGTGATTAATAAAAAACAATTATTTCTCTGAAATTCATTTTAACGGACGTACAGTACAGTGCTACACATTATGATGCATTATATTTATATATGAGCAAATATTGCTGAGAAATTGTTCAAAATGTCTCCTTAATATGTATTCATTGGTGAATGAGAAAGTTTGTAACTATTTCGTAAATCCAAGTCGTTAACTCTCCCCTCTGACATTTTAGTTAAAACTTCAACTGCCGAGAAAAACTTAACTAACCTTCCAAAAACTGAACCAGAGTCATTTTTTAGGTCTGGATATACTGCCTATGGAGAATTTAAATGTTTGTAAGAAAAATAATTCATACATGTTATTCATGAAAGCTTAACTGCATTTTAAATGGAAATGTAAATCATATTCGGCTTTATTCTCGCTGGAAAATACTATAAATGATTTTCTTTTTCACTTAAGTGGAGCTCAGGATTTTATGTATATTATCGAAATACGATTATATTGTATTTTTGCGCAGTGGATTATGGTATTTATATCAAAATTCAACTAATTTTTTCTTTATACAATATTATTGCTATAGTATACAGTTGCGATCAAAACTAAGGGACAAAAATTTAAAAAGCTGTATCTTCATAAATATTGGTTTTAAAATCATGAAATTTCAGTATGTTGTAAACATATTAGTATAGTACTACATACTATAAGCACAATTGATTTGAAAGACAAATAAAAAACTTATGCCATTATTAATTTTATTTGTGAATAAGAAACGTTCAAAACTAAGGGACACATTGTTAAAAATTATTGAAAACAGATTTTGACATCCGGTTTTCTGTTATTCAGAGTAAGAAATAGATGTGCCAAATCATTTGTAAACACTCTGTCTCGATCAATCATGGCTAACAGGCAAAAAGTTGATGATGCTCTCCGTATGACTATTATTAAGTTGCACAAACAGAATTTAAGTGTCCGAGAGATTGCAGAAAGAGTTAATCGTTCGAAGAGTGTCATTGGAAGAATTGTGAAAACTTATGAAGATTCTGGCCGTGTCCTGAGTCCTAACAAGATTGGCCGACCCAGGAAAACGTCTGCTAGGCAAGACAGAGCCGTCCAACGCATAGTATTAAGGGAACGTTTCACAACCGCTGCAGCAATTTCTAGGCAAATGAAAGATACAAACACTACTGATGTGGCCAGATCAACTGTCTCGAGACGCCTGCAGGAGATAGGCTTATTTGCAAGAAGGCCTAGGAAGAAACCATTGATAAGTCGAAAGAATAAAATGGCGAGGTTACAGTTTGGAAACAAACATGTGAATTGGTCTGAAGAACAGTGGTCAAAAGTGTTTTTCAGCGATGAGAGAAAGTTTAATTTGTTCGAAAATGATGGGAAAAACTATGTTAGGAGGTCTGCAAGTGAAGTATTGAACCCAAAATGTACGAAAAAAACGGTCAAGTTTGTAGGTGGAAGTGTGGAATGTTTTCAATTCAAGGTACGTCTCCTCTTGTTCGTTTGAATACTCGAGTCAATGCTTCCATCTACAAAAATCTATTGGAAGATCATGACGTAGTACCCATTATTAACAATTCAGGCATAAATGGGGCAATTTTCATGCAGGATAATGCACCGTGCCACAAAGCTAAGAGTGTTTTGAGTTTCCTACAACAGCAAGATTTCGAAATAATGGATTGGCCAGATCAAAGTCCTGATCTAAATCCCATAAAAAATCTGTGGAAGACACTTGGAGAAAAGGTGATGGCTCGAAACCCAGTTAACACCGATGATTTGTGGGACAAACTTCAAGATGAATGGACCAAAATCTCTGTTAATGAGTGTCGTAAACTTATCCAATCCTGTAGTCGCAGATGTGCTGCAGTGGTCCAAAGCAAAGGATTATTCACAAAATATTAATTATTGAGCTTACTTTCTCGTTCAATGTGTTAATTTCCCAAGTTTTCAAGTTTGTGTCCCTTAGTTTTGAACGTTACTTATTCACAAATAAAATTAATAATGGCATAAGTTTTTTATTTGTCTTTCAAATCAATTGTGCTTATAGTATGTAGTACTATACTAATATGTTTACAACATACTGAAATTTCATGATTTTAAAACCAATATTCATGAAGATACAGCTTTTTAAATTTTTGTCCCTTAGTTTTGATCGCAACTGTAGGTTATATTACTCCCGCACAATAATATTACAATATCAATAATTTTTGATGAGTACACTTTGTCTACAGAAATTGTTCTGTGAATGGATCTTCAAATGATACTGCAAATGGCCCTATTACTGGAAATGAAGTGGCTGGCAACAATGTTTAAATCCAGGCAAATAGTCACAACGATTCCCTCACTAGCTCACTCTCTTATCTTATACACTCTCAATCTCTCACTTCCTCACTTCCTCTTAACCTCACCCTGCTTTCTAAATCTTCTTTCACAATATGTTTCCTCTTCCATTCTCTTTTAAACCTCTTTTAATATTATAGAATTATCTTTAAATTTGGAATTTGTAAGCATATTGCTGGAATTTCCACTCTCTTTTTGTGATATGATAATTATTGTTTACAGTGAAATTATTGGATGAATAATATTGATATGATGATCGTACCTATCAGTTGAATCAATATTATTAGTGTTCATGATATTGAAAATCATTTTCCACATTTCATCCTTTTCCTTTCGAATTCGTAAAATTCTCTTACGAATTCGATTGTATTCTTTTACGAAAAATTGTCTTTTTTATTTTCATCAGCTATTCGATCGGACTCGAGAGTTATCTTGCATTGACTTCTTGTGTTAGTGAAGTTTTTTAGGTGAAGTAACACAATCAGAGCCTCATTATAGAACTGAATATCTTCTCTAATTTCATGCCACTTCTCACCTAACTATTAGATACCTAGTATAATTAATATAATTGAAGAAATCAGCATAGTCATTGATAACAAAGTAATTGATTCTGTTCCTTATGCTAAATTAGAAGAGAACCTAGTGAATGAAAGACTAAAACCAAATATATAGACGAGAATTCGATTACAGATGAAATTAATGAATGAAAATACTAAGAAGAAATAGTGTACTAATCACATGTATAAAATATACACTAATTATGTGATTATTTTTATTTTCACTTCTCCTTAATTTTATCTTTTGATGATATTCATCTTTTTTCTTTAATACAGCCCAAATAAGCGCATAAATTTTAACTCGTCGTTTTGCGCTTACTTGGGCTACAACTAACCGCCGCAAGGCAGATCTCTTATAACAGCGACAGCAGTCAGACATACCTTCTTGCTGCTCTGTCATCCCCATCCACTCTAAACTATTCATATTCACTGGAGCTATCTATCGTCCAAAACTAATAACACCATGCTATAGTAAAAACTACCCCGGGATCCGACTGGACTAATGAGACGCAACCCTGTATAGGAATTGCACCTTAAAGCTATCTTCCTCGCACTGGTTCATCTTATCGAACAAATTTTTGGCAATAAGTAAATTGAATTTGTGGTGGTTAATTTTTGTCTTTCATATTATATTTAGTTTGTTTTACCAAAATCAATTAGTTTATGTTTGATTTATTTTTGGCAAACATACAAATGTTCCAGATGTTTGGCTGCCCATTCGTAGGATAGACTATGTTCCTCCTCTTTGTTTTCCCCTCGTATCACTACAGCCTTAATCATACCAAAATATACTGCCAGTATCCTGATTACCCAAAATTCCGGAAAGCTACGCCTTTTGCTAATTTATTTTCCTATCTTAGTTATCCTTATTAAAACTATTATCTGTGTATTTGATAAATCTATTAAAATTCCTAAACTACCCCAATTAAGTGCTTATTTTTCTTCACAACCGCGACCAGCAGAACCTTTGGAAAAGTCTTTCCCAATAAAAAGCTTTTTAAGATCATGCACCCCAGTGAAAAGCTTGTAAAGATCATGCACTCCACTAACATCTGGGGTGCATGATCTTTTTATATGATCCAATATGTTCTTTCTCAAAATAATTATTTTTCATAACAAGAAAAAAAATTTCATGTACAGAAAGTTCTTTTTTTTAAATATACTCAATACTATATTTTTTTAACAAAATGCATATTGCCCAATTCTATGAGGGCCCAATAATTGTTGGTCCACGATTCTACCATACTAATTAATTATTAATTAGCCTTGTGCTACTGGAGTACTCCTCATGAGCAAAGTTTCGAATATTCACGGAATATTTCCACAAACTTCTGCAATATGTTACCCATAGTTATAAAGCAAAGAGAGAATGCCCAGACTTTTTATCTAAAGAACATTCAAACCATATAAAAGGAATCAATGAAAGTATGTTTAACAATTTGAGTGATCCTGGCTAAGGAAGTTAGAACTGTAGATGAGTAGAAACAGTAATTTTGATGCCTAAATTTTGTATTTTATTTCACTTTTCTTATAGCTTGAAAAGAACAGGAAAACAAGATATACAATAGATTTAGAAACAGAAAATTGATGGTCAAGCCATTCACGATTTGACAAGTACAAGCTAATCAATGTAAAATTTATTATAGGGTCGGACGGGGTATCACAACGCACAATCCCGCAAACTCTGTATTTACTCGAAAACTAAAAGTACTAGAGAAACTCTTTTTCCCGTGATGAAATGGTCATGAATGAGGATGGTTCTCAACCAGTTTCGAAATAATAGTTGAATAAAATAAAATACTTATTGGCAATTTTTTATGCCTAACTTTTAGTGTATCACTGCGCACATGAAGGGGTATTACTGCGCATTGCATAAATACAGCACTTCTCTCTCCTACGAAATACCTCCTGTCCCCATTTTAATGCCCCTCCTACCCCCTATCTGAACCCCTTCTTTCCCCATTTAGATATCCCTCTCCTACCATCTTACCATTTTAATCACACTCTCTCCTCATCGAAATCTCCTCTCTTCCCCATCTAAATCCCCCTCTTCCCCATCTATTTCCCTCTCTCCCCCATATATTTCCCCATCCCCCACAAATAAATCCTCCCCCTCCCCCCATATAAACGTATTTGTTTTCTTCTCTGCATGCCCTCTCTCCAATCTACTTGTCCCTTACTTTTTAAACACATATTTAATGAATCTGCAACAAATTTAACACTTAAATTTTACGCAACTAGTTAACTACTTATATCAAGGATATAATACGATCGTAGGTTTATTGTTAATCAATATATATTTGAAAATCTTCTCACCCCCCCCCCCCCACTAAATTTATAATTAAATAACACCTCATTTAATATTTATGCCTTTATTAAGAGGTAATAACTCAATATTTTCATATTTATTTACATACAAATATGGTTAATAATGATGCGCATTGATACCCCTCATTCTCTAAATTATCTGGGGTATCACTGTGCACGGTTGTGACAGGAAAACCATTAAACCTGAGAAGTTTAAAATTTGACATAATGTAACTTTTATTGTTTGTGCTATCATGTTAAAACAATATGAATATATAAATCTTGGTAGTAGAGTTATTGGAGAGTTTGTGGGATTTAAAAATCATAAGCGCAAATTTTTTTCAGATCGTTCTGAGAGCACTACATACATCGCAACCTAACTCTAGAAATACTAATAGGATAATGGTGCTTCATGATGTTAATGGGAGAAAAGAAGATTCTTGAAATGATGGTGCAATCAGATTAAGGCTAAAACAAGTTAATTAAATTAAAAGGGATGCGGAGTGATACCCCATAAAAAGGGTTTGCGCAGTGATACCTCGTCCGACTCTATAATTTATAAATAACTTGCATTGAAATTAAGAGAGAGTGATCTGGTAAAGGGAAATTTTCCACTATAAAATGAAACATTAGAAAAGTCCCCATCCATTTTCCCGTTACTATCATTGATTTGAATGATGGAATTAATGGAAAAATAATATAGGAAAGATGACACTCAGAGAATGGCGACCGATTATTTCTTCATGAATTTTGTTTGATCTTCTGAGTATTCCACAGTGAACCTTTGCGTCAATTCATTACGTTAATGTCGTAGTTTTTTTTCGATGAACTGCTGGTTACGATCACGATTTATATTATTTATGAAAAACCAAATAAAAAACTTCTAATTTGATAAATACATTAGACCTATGTATGGTTCTTCAATGTTTTATATTTGTAGCTCATATACGAGATTGATAGATTAATTAAGTTTTATTACTGAGAAAAGTTAGGAAAGTATCATTGCAAGAGAACATCTAATTACAGAAATGATAGAGTGATATTCATTCGAATATTGTATTAAATGTTATCAATATTATTTTCAATGCGAGTTAATTTGAAAACTTTTTTATTAATGAAGCTACGGTTCTGAACTTGATACTCATGTGTAAAATTGAATTCTCTTTCGATTTTGTTCATGGCATTTTTTCGATTCGACTCATAGAAAACGAGTTATTCGAATTTCGAACGGATTTCGACCCTTCTTCCAAAGGCATAAGGCTTCATTTTGGTTGAGGCTACGGTATTGCAGTTTTTTACATTCGATTCTCCAGAGGATGGTCTAGAGCTGTAGTCGAGTTTTGTTCGAATTTCTGATTATTTTTCGAAAGATTGATTTTTTTTTTAAATTCAATATTTCTAAAAAATAATTTGAAATTTGAGCAAAACTCGACTATTTTCTAGATAAAATCCTGAAGATTCGAATGCAAATAACTGCAATGCCGTAGCTTCAACCAAAATCAAGCCTTAGATGTTTGAATACCAAAATTTTAGCAATGTTGAAGTGCCTCAAAGTGGCATTCAAAGTTATTGGGGGTACGACCATGTTTTTTGAAGAAAAAAAATTACTAATGAAGCTATGGTTCTGAAACTTCACATTCCTTATAGTTTTTGTTCAAGGAATTTTCTCGATTAGACCCATATAAAACGAGTTATTCGAACTAACAAAGCGATATACCCTCCCCCCTTCCCCCTCTCCCCAGGGGCATAGCGTCACACAGGCACACTGTAGAGTTCTGATTTTATGTACAATCATTTATAAGGTTGTTAGGTACCTATTTATGAAATACAAAAAAAAATGATACAATTTAGAGATTTTTCGATGGTCGGTCCCCTTAAGTGAGCAATGAATATTATACAAATATCTTTTTCTCGACATCAGACGAATATTGGGAGTAAAAGAGAAATTGGAGAGTTATTTCTGGTGAGGAGATAGACCGATGAAGTCAATAGAGTTTGGACACACTGCTCTAACTATCAAAAACATGAGTCAGCATTTTGAAACTGCCAGATGTTTCTTTGTTCTTTGTTTAATTATTTCAAAATGAATGAAAATCGTGGATTGTGAGTTATTAATATTCAGAAAGTAACAATAAAACATTTTTTTTCTAGACATCAAAAATATGATTCGGAAACAGTCCTTCTAGTTTACTAGTAAAAAATATTTTGATTTACAAGAAAATTTACAAAAAATAGTATGATGCTCTAGGAGTAATGGAAAAACCTTCTTATTGGTATCTAAATGGCGGATTCCTCTACGGTGGACCTAACTGCGTTATTATTTATTCTCCACTCCAATTTCGGTGAAAATAACTACGTCATGAATGGAGCAATAACAATTCAGGACAATTGAAGCTAAGACAAATGCTTTTCTATATCGAATATAAATATTCAGGAAATGGTGATTGAAAATAATTTCCATACTTTCAGGAGTAGAAGAAAGACGTTTAAAAAAATTGTTTTTGGTATTTTATATTGTTTGTCATTTTGATCAGCTGAAGTATACTAAATATTTATTTATGAACTCTATGCATGAGATTGATGTTGACTGTGGTTGAAGGACTGCTGACAGGATTCAAACTTGTCGATTACCATTGTACTGTAAGTTTGGATTTTGTTGTTCTTATCTTAACTGCCGCTAAATTCTTATTTTCCACTTCGATGTAAGATGCAATGAAAAACATTTCTTTCAAATTAAAAGTTATTGATATCTTACCCGGAATATTACAATTTACACATTGAAGTAGATATTAACAATGTATAGTAATTGTTTAATATAACTGTATTGTGTCTATATATTTCCATTAAAATAGTCTAATTCTTCTCCTCATGACACTTGAAGTACTCGAAAAGTACTTCAAGTACATTTGAACATTTAACATTGAAAAGTACATTTGTACTACAAACAATTTGTACTTGTAGTTGTTTAAAGTTTAGTTTGGAATCAGATAAAGTGTGTGATCGTGGTGAAATGTGCTATCATTAGTGATAACTAAATATTTAATTATCTTCTATTGTGAACTAAACATCAACCTATGAGGTGAAAAATATTTTATTAAATGTAAAGTCAGAATGGTGTATGATTTTATGAATTCTAGGTATATTCCACCCCAGTAAATTTCACCCCGGTATATTCCACCCCGGTATATTCCACCCCAGGTATATTCTACCCCGGTAAATTCCACCCCTGTGACGATGCTCATTTGGGTGACAATTAAAATTCAAAGATTTTATTTTTAGATTGCCATTTGTTAAAATTTGTATCGATTAAAGAATAACTCGGACAATATCCTGAGACATTTGGATAATATTTAGAAGTAGCTCAAGTCAATTGAATTTTTGTTCTGATAGAACTACAAAAAATTTGATAAGGTAGTTTATTTCAAAGTTTACGTGTTGAACAAGTTAATATTTATTCCTTTTTAACATGAAACTGCATATGTGCTCTTACAACAATGGTTGGATGAGGTATGGAAAGGGTCTACTGGCAAAGACAACCCATTCAATGTTTTTTGCTCTTTGCTAATAAGTTGCTGTTTTGGATTCTAGGACAAAATTCCCCGTGGTCAAAATATCTCAATGTAAAAAGGCAATAACCTCCCAGTGTTAAAACCCTGTACAATAATTCTCACCTCCCTATCGAAAACTTCCTGGTCAAAAAAAAAAACGTAGAAAAAAACCTTCGGTCAAAAACCACCACTTTCACAAGAAGATAAAATACTAAATTCAAAACGAAAGAAATATTACAAGAAGTACTATAATTATGACCTCATCTTACAATTAATATCGCTGTTGTGTTGGCGATAAGGGAAAAAATCAGCTTGAGATTGAAAATCTAAATACCTCAACTGATAAAGATCGTTCACACAACCTTTCTTTCTTCTGTTCTGATACATATGTAGAGAAAAATTTACAGCTTGTGATTAATCAGTAAAAGGTTTATTCGATACAGTGCAAATGCAAGTAACCTAGCATTATAAATAATATTGTGACGTTATCAGTTTATTCCTTATAACGTTTCACTATTTGGGTTACGTGTGATAGGATCCTACTCTGTTTCAATTTTCAGATTCCTTTTTCTCAATATATCTCTTTCTACTAAATACTCATGGTACCATGCCCTAGAACCACCTTGCCAATATGGTTCCGACCTCAGGCCTCTGGTCCAAGCTTAACTGCATTTAGGGTAATGAAGTAATGTAATTAACACTTAAAGAGAATATATTCATTAGTCAAGCAAGGGTTATTACAAAGAGTATCTCCACTAGAACGCTCACAAGTTAATGTCTCAATAACTAAGGCTGGAGATAAGGTGTGTAGCTCGCGAGAGCAGATCGGTAACTGACTTGAATGTTACTTACTTACAATCATATAGGTTCGTGATGACAGTAATGCATACACAATATCTGTGTTTGTCTTACTACATCGCTCCCCCCTTCCGAAAATTTCAAAGTTACAATCCACATTTTTCCAAAACTTCCAGCTGGTTTGTCTACCCATTGTTACTCTATATTGAACAATGTTCAGACGCTCACGCTGTTAGTGGAAACATGTGTTTTGGATCTCTTGAAATTTCTCGAACCGGCAATGAATACATTATTAGAAAATTGAAAAATATGAGTTTTAATTCGTTATAGAAGTATGTCAGACTAATGTGCATTCATCAAACGTTCTTAAATATTTTATCTTTCCTATACAATCTTAATTTTGCTTTAACAATATTTTTATTTATTCCTAAAATAATCTAAGTTATTCCTACCTAATATGTCTCAGTTCAAATTGTAACAACTTTTTTATTTTATAAATGTAACAACTTGCCTAATCTATTTGAGATCTCACCTCTCCCCTCCTAATATGTAGAATATTATTCTAAATATTATCAGAGACCTTTGATCACTCCAATACATTACACAAGTTTGTTACTGCATTTATATTTCAAAAAAAAATTTATAATTCAAAAAAAAAAATTTCATTTATAAAAATATATTTTATTTAACTTAGTTATGTTTTATTTTAATAAAATTCGTTCTTTATTGATAATAGTAATTTTTCATTTTAATTTATCATATGTTATGATATCGTATTTTATGACTTTTTAATTAATTTATATTCATAATTGAATTTATATGAACTTTGATCATCTTTATCAAATTTTGAGACAGTCTTAATCCTTAAAATTAAACCTTAAAATTAACACCGAAAAAAAATTAAACTTAAAATTAAATTCAATTGAAAAACGATTATTGTTAATTTTCACTTAAAATTACCCAGACTTAAAATTAAAAAAAAATTAAAATAATGGTCCAATTTAGTTTGAGAAATTTTTTTTTTAAATACTGCTAGATTTTGTTTTGGGAACTTTTGGTTTTCGTTTTGTATGAGGCATTACTATAAATGTTGTCGCCTGTATATTTATGGCCTGATCATTAAATATATTTACTGTTCCACTTAGTTCCCCTGATCTAAAGGGGTCCCTCGTTTTATCTGATTGAAGGCTTCAGTCGCCATTTTAGACCTCAAATTCCGCATTTCGTACATTTTCATATCCTCATCGGACTTCATCTTTCTTGATTGATTGTACCCACATACCAGAATCATCACAACCAGCAGTGTTAGAATTAACACCAAAATGTCGCTAAACAAGTCCGGTATTAGGTCGTACTTTGTAGACCCCATGTTTTTAATGGCATGCTCTAGATGAGCCTTGTTCATCGAAGCTGACTTCTGGATCAACTCCACTACTGAGTTCAGGTCAAAGTTGCTCTGAGTCTGTCCCATCGCTCCAGCTGATCCCTTCTCACGACCTTGAATTACAGTTCTGTGCGTCAACCGGCTGTGAGTGGCTGAGAGTCAGTCACTGGCTGTATATGGCTGAGAAGCTGTTGGCTGTGTGGATAGCTGTGTCCTCGCTGCCTCACGGTCACTGAAATCAAAACGATACTGTTAGATCATGGCCCCTGGTCATTTTTTAGGTATTTTATCAGATTTCAGTCTCATTTTGAATTAATCATTTTTGCTTTTAAATTATTTCAGTATTTCATCCTAAATTTGAATGTATACATATTTATATATTTTTTTTTATTCAAATTTTCATTCTGATTTCAAACAATTTTACCACTTCATTTACAAAATATAATTTATCTTATTCGTTACACCAACATATAAACACAAAATTTAAAATTAACATGCATACAACAAAGAAAATTAATCCTCTTAAAATTATTATATGAAATTTTATATTAATAAAATTCATAATTCATCCCATCAACTTAAATTAAATACATACAATTATTTTACATGTACAATAATTCTCTTACTGAGAGCAAAGGAAATATTGTAGTTTTAACAATGAGTCGATTGATGTGTTTGTTTGACTTGCGTAAGCAAAAAAAATGTAAACATTTCTCTGACTCTTTGCATGTAACCGTGTTATATGTCCCGTGTTCGTGTGTATGTAACATGTTACTCATGTTACTTCGTGTTATGTGTTCCTTGTTTGGGCTACCTATTTGATGTTTATATTCAAATTTCTCATAATTTGATTTCCAGTTTAATGATGTTAATGAAATTATTTAATTAATTTGTTGTGAATTTTTCCAACTTAGTTAGGTAATTTATGTTACTAGTTATCTTTTGATGTCCTAATTTAATTATAGCTTTGTTTTTTTTCACTTGTAATACTGTACCTGGTCCTATCCAATTTAATTGTAATTTATGTGTTTTTTGATGATTTCTAATTAATACTCGATCACCTATCTGTATAATTTTGTCTTTTCGTGTCTTATTGTGGTAAATTATGCGTTTGTTTGATTGATTAATTATGTTAGCTCTTATCTGATCTTGAATAAATATAGCTTGTCTGGCCTTAACTTTGACTATTGATTCTGATGTATCTAAATTGTAAATGTTATCCAAATTTTCTGCTTGAATATTTGGAGATGTATCACGACCAAAAAGAGCAAATGCAGGCGTATCTTTCAAGGACATATTGACCTGGTTGTTAATTGTGTTTTGGACAATATCGAGAAACATGTCCCAATTATTGTGATTTACTGTGGCTACATAGAATCTTAATAATTTGTTAATTCTCTGGTTATTACGTTCACAAATTCCGTTGGAATATGCTGAGTATGGTAATACCTCACATTTGTATATCTGATGTATTTCACTGAAAGTTCTAATTGCGTTAGACTTGAATTCTTTCGCACAATCTGACATTAACGTTTTGGGATATCCACAACGACTAAATGTTTTACTTAGACAATCAATTACTGTGTTAGTTGATTTGTCAGCTACTGCGTGTAATTCGTTATATCTTGTCAACATACATGTTATTGATAAAATGTATTTGTTGTTCGTGTCAGTTGTTATAAAAGGTCCTATAAAATCAAATGAAACTGTTTCAAATGGTGTATTAGCTACTGGGGCAGACATTAATTTAATTGGTGTATCTAGACTTCCTTTAAGGATTTTGCAAACGTCACATCTTTTAATAAAAGATTCTATGACCGATCTTTCTTGAAAATGATAATATTTTAGTCGAAATTTAAATAGCGTATGAGCTAAACCACAATGAGTGTTAAAATGTATTGAATTAATTACTAAGTTGATCATTTCATTTGGTATAACATAATTAACAATACTGGCTGCCCGACTATCTATTTTACTATGTCGATATAATATTCCGTCTAATATGAAAAATTCAGCTATGTTCCTAGATTTTCCTATTTGTTTTTTATTTAATATGTCCATTATTTCCTTACAAGCAAAGTCGTTTGACTGTGCAATCTTTAGTCTGTTTAAAGTCCATGTTATGTCTTCATGTTTAGGTATGTAGTTCAGAAATGGTTTTTCTTTTTTGATTTTATACAATTTAGATGGATCTGATTCTTGTTCGTTTTCTGAGTCTGTTTCTGATTCACTGTCATTGTTATTAATAATTTGTGGTACATTTAACTTAGCCCTCGATCTTGTGGTTGCTATAAAATTTTCAATTGAGCTACAACTTTCATTAGATGGTGTTAAAAGTTCACATTCATCTATTGTTTCTTCTGTTAAAGGAGTTAATCTACTAAGGGTATCTGCTACCACATTTCTCTTACCTTCAAAATATTTTAGTTAAAATAGTTATAGGATACCCTAGATATAGATATTGAAATTCCTTTAAAGCTAGATGTATTGCAAGAAACTCTTGTTTAGTCGTGGAGTACCTTTTTTGAGTAGAATTTAATGATTTACTGAAATATGCTATGGGTCTTAATGTTTTGCTTTTGGTCGAATCTGGTTGTAGCAGTGCTGCGCCAACTCCGATATTTGAGCTGTCAGTAAATAAATAAAATGGTCTGGAATAATTTGGATGAGCT
This sequence comes from Caprella mutica, assembly GCA_947561585.1. Taxonomy (NCBI): domain Eukaryota; kingdom Metazoa; phylum Arthropoda; class Malacostraca; order Amphipoda; family Caprellidae; genus Caprella; species Caprella mutica. Next base: position 148,699 of record CANNZV010000579.1, on the reverse strand, counting down.
AAAACCGTATCTGATGTCAAAATATTTTTGAGACTAGTGAAGCTAGCCTCACATTCGTCAGTCCAGTCAAATTTAGTGTCCTTCCTTAATAGTCTATATAATGGGTCGGCTTTCTGACTAAATTTAAGTACGAACTTACGAAAATAATTCGCAAGCCCTAAAAATCGCTGAAGTTGTTTTACATCTGTTGGTCAAGATGCTTCTCTAAGTTTTTCGTTTTGGATACATCGGATGCCCTCAGTAGTGACTCGATGTCCAAGAAAATTAATTTCGTGTTTAAAGAATTCACACTTCTCTAATTTTAATCTCAAATGAGCGTCACGTAAACTCATTAGCACTTGGCCAATATCATTTAAATGTTGTTCATATGATCGACTAAAAATTAGGATGTCATCAATAAATACGAAACATAGTTTCCCTAATACATTACTTAACGCTTTTGTCATTATTGTTGAAATACTTTTGGACTATTGACATAACCAAATGGTAGCTTTCTGAACTGCCATTTCTTACCATTTACCGCAAATGCTGTAAGTTTTTTAGATTATTCGGAGAGTTCCACCTGGTGAAATGCGCTCCTCAGATCTAAACTAGAAAATATCTTTGACCCACCTAAAGATCCTAACATATCGTCAACTCTAGGTAAAGGAAATCCTTGTATATGGACACACTTATTTAATGATCTGAAATCTATTACGGGTCGTATTTCCCCATTATTTTTATGAACCACTATCACCGGGAAGTTATACTCGGACATTGAAGGTTCTATTGTTCCTTCCTTTAACATTGATTTATTAACTTCTTCAAGTTGTTCTTGAAATTTATGTGGTATTCTCTACGGTATTTTGTTTATTATTATATTAGGTTCTTTCAATTTAATTGTGTGTTTACATATACTAGTAGTCCCGATAGGTTCGTCATGTATCGTGATTACGTCTCTAAAGTTATTTAGTAACTGCGTCATTTTGTCTTCATACTCTGACATTCCACATGATATGTCAGCATTAACTAACCTTCTCAGTGCTGATGGCACTGTCTGATAATTGTTTTCTTCATCAGCACTTAATGTGCTGTCACGGCTTCTATCAGCACTTCCGTCACGTGATATTTTACACTTCATATCTCGGTTGCCATGCGTTGTAACTAATGGCTCTCCATTAATTCCAACTGCATGTACCTTTGACTTTTCATAAATTAGTTCAGGGGTAACGTTTCGTTCAAATGGCTTTGTTTGTTCGTCACTCAACACGTTTCCTAATCTAGATTTATGAGTCCTATTATTTAAACACTCCGATATAGTCGCTATATTTACTTCGACTTGCTCTTCGTACGTCTGGAGGTTTCCAATTATCATATTGTCCCTTAATATGATATCACTATCCGTCGGATTCATTACGAAAACTGGGCATATTGACACTTGATCTCCCTCTTTTTTTTATGTCTTCGATTTTTATTAGTGTTTCGGCTATCACTAAACCACTATTGAAACTTCTTTTAGCTATAATATAACTTCCTGCTTCGTTGTTTTTTTTACAAATCCATACAATATTTGTACGCTGTTTGCCTCAACGACTTGGCTATTTATATGAACATTCCCGTTCTTCTCGCGTTTTTTATTTTTATTCCTTGACTTCGTTTTTACCTCGGATTTCATAACCTTCGTTTGCCCTTTTTGTTGAGGTTTAACCCTTACTTTCGCTATACTACTGCGGCTGTTTGTTCGTTCGTTTATTTGTCTTATCAACGTTCTTCGTTTTGACCTATTTGAAGTAAGGACCAATACTGATATTAAACAATCTGTGCTTAATAGTTCTTTAGTAGCTATTCTACGTTTTTCCATAAACGGAATTTTTTCTTCACCTAATTTCAATATTTTCTTATCAAAATCAATTTGCGCGTTCGTTAACACGTCCCTTCCTAATATTACATCATATGGTAAGCTGTTGTTATCGATTAGTAAAGCGTTTACTGTTTGATTTTTTGATTTTGACACTAATTCAAATTTTATTTCACCATTTACTTCGGAACGTCCGTTTATGCCTTTAATAGTTACGTTTGATTTTATTATGTCCTCGTGACTCGCCTTGTAATTAAAATTACGACTGTTTACAATTGTCCTCTCGCTTCCTGAATCTATTAAAGCTTCCCAATCAAATTCTTTACTATGTAAAATTATCGTTGGCTTAGAAGTCCCTTTTATCGTATAATGACAGTCCGTCAATCCGCTTAATTCATCCTTATTTTTTACTAATTGAACTGTTATATTCGTTTCGCTCGTTTTTTTATCCTCAACGCTTAACTTTTCTTCTTTTAATAAATCGAACTTATTTTTACATTCACAATAATTTTTTGTGTTGAGTGACGAGTTACTTTTACCATTGAATTTAACGTGCACTGGATCTAATTTATTCATGTTCAATTCACATTCGTACACGGAGTTACCGACCGTTTTCACGTGAATTATACCTGGTTTTTTAATTGTGTTTGTATTTACATGTTTTTGCGAAAATCCTTGCTCTGTCCTCGATTAAAAGGTTGTTGAGCTCGGCATTCTCTACCTATATGGCCTATTTTGTTGCAACGGTAGCACTTAATTGTATCACTGTTACTGTGGGGGGTAGGGGTAGGGTGGGGGTTATTAGTGTTGTGTCCATATGCTCTGCCTGTGTGATTGTATTTGAATCTGCTTCTGCGTGCAAACCTACCTGCTGTTCCTCTGTTTCTTGCATTATATGCGTAGTATGCTTCTGCATCTTCCTGCATATCCTCGTGAATATTGCCTTGATTCTCACCCTCAGGTTTTTCTATCAAAAAAGTTTCTGTGTCATTGAAATTCTTCTTTGGTATTAGAATTTTTTTGTCATGTGGCAAAGATCTTATTTTCTTTGTTGTAGCAGACAGTAAATTAGCTGTTGTCTTGAAAGGACCTTCAATGACTCCTTTGATGATACTTGGGTTGATCTGTGGACCCAATATTGTTAGATACATTGATGTATTCATAAGATCTTTTGCGTGCTTCTTTAATCTGCGTGTGAATGATTCATCGCTTTCAGTTGCTGTCCTTATTGGAAATTGGGCGTTCATTGTGTCGTCATTTAAAATAAAATCTGTGACTTCGCCTATTTTTTCCAATGTACTTAAAAAGTCACTGGCAGCTGTAGTTTCATCCTTCAATTTATTAGTGTATAATTCATGACATACACTGTAGATATCCTTGCTGTCTTTCTGCACATATATGTCTTCTAGTACCGTGCATATTTCTTGGTATGTGCTATCTCTAAATGTTTTACCGTTAACAACGTTATTAACAGTAATTTGAAAATCTCCTAGCTTGCAATCAGCGCTCCTGAAAAGTATCTTTTTTTTTCTATGTCATCTTTATCCCCTAAGCTGGATATATGATTATTTAATAGGCTTAGGTGTTGTTTAAACGTGTCCTTTTCCTCGAAAGCTGGATCTTCTGGCCTTCTTCTTCCTCGGAATATCGGCAATGAATCAGAATTAATTATTGTTGTACTCCTGCTCTTAATTATCTCTTGGAGTTGAGCTTGTGTTAATTCAACCGACATTTTTTCTTTGTTTGTTTGTTTCTCTTCCCTATGTGTGTTCTCTTTCTGTTCTATGTGTGTTTCTTTGGGGGGTGTTTTGGGGGATGTTTTGGGGGTTGTTTTGGGGGGTGTTTTGTTCTGTTTAGTTTTCTGTATTCTCAGTTTAGTTCTTCTTCCAGATCTAAGTTCTACAGCTTCAGCATTAATCGCTTCGTCTTCTGAAGTTGGCATGTGTTTCCTATCCTAATGAAGTGTTATTGTGTTCTTAAACAAGTGTAGTGCACGTGTAATCACAAATTACTAAAAAGAAAAAAAATAATAGGCTATCCAAAAAAAATAATCCTTCAAACATAAAAAATGATCATTTAAATAATAAATAATAAATAAAATATTATTATTCAAACATACAGTAGAGCAATATTTGTTAAATCAATAAATATAAAATATTTATACCGGTCAATTAATAACGACACTCAGCAATTCAAAGCTAAAAGAAATGCATGCACACATACATCCTATAATTATAACTGCTGCAGTAATGATTAATTATCACCTTCTGCTTATTGCTTATTCACCAACAACAACTCTTGACTAAACAGAACAGATTTATTCACCACTGACTAAGTTCTAACACTTAGATCTTACTCTGATCGCTTCAGAAATGAGACTGAAAAATCAAGGATGACATTACAATTATATGTTATACTCAACTTCTGGTTCCATGTACAGTGGGTCCCGCTTATCAGGTTTTGTCGTTGGTTTTTGCTCTGATGTTAACTGTTATGATGTTAACTGTTAACTTGTTAACTGAATGTTCACTGAACGTTGTGCACTGACTGTTGAGTGTTCACTGAACGTTGTGCACTGAATGTCATGCACTATATGTTAACTGAATGTTCACTGAATGTTAAATATTCACTGAATGTTGAATGTTCACTGAATGTTAAATATTCACTGAATGTTGAATGTTCACTGAATGTTAAATATTCACTGAATGTTGAATGTTCACTGAATGTAGCAGTTTGAATAAATACTTTTCAGATGTAGTATTTAAACAAATTTAGACTCACAATTTCTGGTTGATTTACGGCTTTTTTGCATGTTGTTTATAATCGAATGTTTTCCATCACCATTCGCCAACGTGCAATGCTTTACCCTTGTCGCTTCCTCCCTCCGTGCTTTCCAGTTTCTTCCAGAATTTTTTTTTTCTCAGACTGGTTAGTCTCGTTGATTGTCTCTGCTCATTCAGATTTCAAATTAGGCCATCTGTACTCTCCTTATCCTTCCGATAATTTTCGAGATGCCGTTTGCTTGACCTTGAGTTGAATTATCTTTATACTTTATCACAAAAACTGAACACCTTAATTGAATCGTACCGTCATATAGGGTCGCAAAACCCGGTCTTGCTGTAATCAAATACTCTCCAATCAGATGGTTAACTTAGTTTTTGGTATATTACAAAGCTTTCAATCTTTTACTTTAGTAATTGAATTTCCGAACATTAAATTCGAATTACTTAATCACGCACCATACGGCCACCAATGTGACGTTATCAGTTTATTCCTTATAACGTTTCACTATTTGGGTTACGTGTGATAGGATCCTACTCTGTTTCTATTTTCAGATTCCTTTTTCTCAATATATCTCTTTCTACTAAATACTCATGGTACCATGCCCTAGAACCACCTTGCCAATATGGTTCCGACCTCAGGCCTCTGGTCCAAGCTTAACTGTATTTAGGGTAATGAAGTAATGTAATTAACACTTAAAGAGAATATATTCATTAGTCAAGCAAGGGTTATTACAAAGAGTATCTCCACTAGAACGCTCACAAGTTAATGTCTCAATAACTAAGCCTGGAGATAAGGTGTGTAGCTCGCGAGAGCAGATCGGTAACTGACTTGAATATTACTTACTTACAATCATATAGGTTCGTGATGACAGTAATGCATACACAATATCTGTGTTTGCCTTACTACAATATTAATAAATGACCAATATTAATAACTAAGCAAACCTAACCTGTAAAGTGGGGTGGAATTCAACGGGGTTGAATATACCTAGGGTGGAATATACCGGGGTGGATTATACCGGGATAGAATTTACCGGGGTGGAATATACCGGGGTGGAATATACCGGTCACCGATTTTATGAAATCTGAATTATTAAATTTCTGTATCTTACAAAACAAATTTTTATTTGGTATTTACATCAGTTAATAAATTATTAATATTTATTGTAAATTTGACTTATTCTACAACTGATATAACCAGAGTATTTCAAATAAATTAACAATTGTTATTGCATTTTACATGTTGAAGAATAACTCACTTCTCATCCACCACGTTACTTACAAATAATTAGAAAAACATTTAATTTTTCTCGTAAATAAAGACGTGAACTTCACTTATTTTTATTTATAATTGACTTAATTTTCATATTTGTACTCATTATAACTCATTTCCACCCCTTCTTGTTATGTAGAGAGAAATATAAATCTAGCTCTAGTATATTACCTGTAGCCGGTTAATTGATCCCCGGTCAAAAGATCCCCGGATATTTGATCCTCATACCATTTGATCCACAGTCATATTTTTTTGTTTGTCCATATATTCAGAATACAAAAATTCAAAACGATATTTATTTTTAATTAAAATTGTCATTTACTATTCAAATAATAAATGCAGTAAATTTTATATTCAATGAAAATAACAGAATTCAAACATCTGCAACTTTAATCGCAACATGTTAATTATATATATTCACAAATAATTTACATATACAAATATTCAGAAAACATCTCACAGGTGATAGGAAATATTAACCCACTCTTGCAAGCTAAAGTTAGGTTTTACTTCTCTGTTCCACTACGCGAAAGCATCTCGCGACAATTAATATGTCAGCCACTACACAACTTGTGTATGGAATACTATTAACAACTGAATCCAAAATGAAACTCCCGTGCGTGCTTTTTGTAGCATATTTACACAAAGACAAATGAATAAACAAGTTATAGTAACACACAATCTAAAAACAAGCCAAACGCTCAAATGAATGAAAATTAATATAACATGCACCCAAAACTGACTGACTGATACTGACTGAATTAAACTGATTAAGGTCCCATAAAACTGCAATAAACTCTAGTCCCAATAGAAATTCTCTAGTGGTCGATGTAAATTCTACCATATGATTTTAATTTCAAGTGCATCGAAAACAGCTGCAAATGGTGTTTAATTTTGAATTACATGCCGAATTCATTTATTGACGAATTTCACCTTATTCTATTGATTGACGAATTTCACCTTATTCTATTGATTGATTTTTAGATATTAGTTTTCTCCTCTTAACTTGTATTGTTTTTTTATTAAATATGTCTATGATTTTTTAGTTCTTTCAAAGAGATATAATATAGCTATATATAAAATAGAGAACATACGTAAATAGTTTTATAAAATTCAAATACACCACATTGTCATCATTCGAAGAAATGCTCTTTTATTCGTGACAAGATTTACGACTTACCTGCTAACCAATGATAAATATGGGACTTCGACTTGAGATAAATTCTGAAGTAACACTCTTCGGTATTTGAACGTCTGAAAGTTTTGAGAGAAGTATATGAGTTTAATGGAACTCCTCAACGGTGAACTTCGACTAGTTCACTGTACAATGTGTACACTGTACAGGGTATGAGATATGAATAGAAAACTGAAGACTATGGCAGACTATAAGAACTATTACCTTTCTTTTTCAAATAGATGCATTATTCAACGTATTTCATTTAATTGAATTCTAAAAAATCACAATGGTTCACTACACATGGCTTTATAATAGAGAAGTTTTACTGGTAGAACTTCTGTTTCATGAAATATAACTAATGTACTATAAAGATTTTCATAGAAAACTCACTAATATTTGTGGCAGATTAAACTACATACATTCACTACAGAGGTAAGTTCACTAAACAGAGTTCTACTAAACAGCTTGGTTCATTATACAGGAGTTTACTATAGAGGAGTTCATTATAGAGGAGGTCCACTGTATAGAAATCAAAGGTAATGTTGTGAATATTTAATTGTATTTGTAATGTTTATCTAAATTATATCAAATCCAAATATATTTTTCACATAAATTGATTCAAATTATATCTTCACAATAACAAGACGTATTTAGGTAAAGTAATCTACTCAATTCTTGTTTCTCTCTTTACTCTCTGTAGTATCCTCTGACCTGAAGTGAAATCCATTATACCAGACTATCTTATACCTTGATTTCACAATAGGTAACAAGCTCTATGTTTAAGTAGTCTCTTCTAAGCTTCGATATCAACAATGAAGTGAATTCAGTCTCAGTTTCTCTCACAAACACTGAAATTTACTCTGCTTCCATCAGTTTGTAATCTGCAAATCTTATTTCATATTCTAATAAATGAAATTGAATATCTCTAACTAAAGTATGAGGAGACAAAACTGAAACCTCTTGTCTCTGAATTGTGGAACTTCAATTTTAATTACAGTTACAGTAAAAGGTCTTCTATCGAGTTTATAATATAAAATGTGTTAGCGTATTTCTAACGTCAGTATACGATGAAGTAGCAGCAACAAAGCGTTTGTTTCCCTTACACAAAAAGTTATTAAGATATTAAATAATTTTTTACGTGAAGTATCCATGACAGTTGACACTTGGATTTTATATAATATTATTTAATTATCTTCGAAACAACAATTGATACATTATAATAGAAGTATGAAGGATCAACTCATGGAGAAACGGAAATGAAATCTTATGAGAAAATCTTAAAATCTAATGATTTCATCCATTTTTTCGACACAATTGCATGAAATTAGGTGAGGGTCTATTTATTATCTCAGATTATAAGGTGCATGTGATTATTTTATTCTTTATCCTTTCTTTTTCAAAATGTTGGATAGATCTTTACCCTATTCACTTCTACACCGAGTAAATTTACTAGTTTGGCTTAACGTGAAAATGAAAGATTGTTGTTGCCATTATGCAATAAGTGAATAAAAACATACAAATTTTTAATTCTCTTAACGGAGAGTCCTACATATTATGATACTTTAAAGTAATGAGCAAATCATGCCAATGGATTGTTCAGAATGGCTCCTATTCCTTAGCTGGTGAAATTTGAGTCCTAAAAATGTATTCATTGCTGAGGGAGAAAGTTTGTAACTGTTTCGTAAATCTAAGTCGTTAACTCTCCCCTCTGACATTTTAGTTGAAACTTCAACTGACGAGAAAACTTAACTACCCTTCTAAAAACTAAACCAAAGTCATTTTTTAGTTCTGGACATACTGCCTATGGAGAATTTAAATGTTTGAAAGGAAAATGTGAATATAGTGAATAATCTGGATATCTTTTCACTGTTAAAGTAAATAGTGATTAATAATATTTGTATGCATAGTTGGATACTAATATTTCATACAAATATTTCCGTATTTACATGAGTTTCGTGTGTTTTATTTGATACATTAATATAATCCTTGATACAACATCAAACTTATACTATATTGGTTTGCTTTCACACCGTACTATTTAAAAAGTACACTTTTCTCACAAAAATGGTACTGTGATTGGTACTGGGAATAGTACTGTAAATGGTACTTCGAATTGTACTGTTAATGGTACTGTAAATGGTACTTCGAATGGTAATCTAGATTATATTTTAAATGACATTTTATTTGCTACTTATGGTATATTAAAAGTGTTTCTCCGAATGTCCCTATTACTCCCAATGAGGTGGCTAGCAAGAGTTTTTCAACACCATAAAAAATCTACACTGAATTTAACTATCTTTTTCACACAATCACTTATCTTACATATCTTAACTTCTTACACTTTTCACTTCCTCTTACTGACTCCTTATTCTCTCACTCTCTCCTTTTCTCATACCTTCCCTTCTTCTCTATCACCCCTCCTTCCCTCTATAAAATCTTTTTGAATATTGTAGAAATATCTCTCATAGATTTTCGTATGAGGAGAGAATTCAATTTAAATTTGTAAACATATTGCAGGGAATTCCAGTCCCATTATAAAATCCAAGGAGACACTTTTAAAGATATCAACTTACTAGTGTTATAAGAATGATAAGTGTACCCGCTAGATAAATTATTTTAGTTTCTTTAATTTATAGCGAACAATAAAAGAAAATTAATCTGAATTCAAACAGTTATGCTTTTTACATTTATGAAAATTATTGAAACACAATCTTCTTGTAAGATTGACTGTATTTTTGTTGTGATAATTTTTCTATTGATTTCTTTTTATTATTTTTGAGTTATTCGTTATTGTGCATCAACTTTCCGATATATTTTTCCCTATACTTTTCTCTATTATAACTTAGATAACACAATCAGACCCTAGTTATAGAGAAGGGTATTTGCTCAAGTTAACACCTCTTCTTCACCTAATTTCCCCTGCATTATCACTCCAATTCGCTTCTGAATTATTAATGATGCCAAGGAACTGTTTCTAGTCTTTCTATGTCTGGTTATTCGTGATAAATGTTCAGTAAGTTTATAAGCTGATGTATTGATATAATCACCCGGAAAATTATAACTCTAATCACTGTGAAACTTAAGAAAAAAATGATTATTCAGTACTCCAAAAATATCGAAGTAAACTTTAAATAGAAAAACTTCAGTCTTTTGGAAATTTTGGAGATTTTCTGAGTATCTGAGTGTGCCAAATATTATAACTTCAGACTCTACTTTTCCCAATTAAAGATAAATATTATTAATTAATTGATGAGATTTGCATACTGAATAGTTCTTGATAAAATAATATATTATGCTGTTCTCTATGTTAAATCAAAATTAATCATAGAAAATGATTGACGATAACCAAATTGTTTTTTAAAATGATAGACGATAATAAGAACCAATGAAAAAGTCATCCTCTTGGTCACTCTGGTATGAGATAGGAGAGACTATCAAAAACTGAATTTCTCTAGAGATGTTCTTTTGTACTCACTAATAATAAGCCTTGCGTTACATGGCTTCTGTTCATGGACAAAGTTTCGAATATCCATGGAATATTTCCCTAAACTTCTGCAATATGTTTCCCATAGCTCTTACGCAATGAGAGAATGGCAAGAAATTCTGCGATAAAATACGCTAAAACTTATAATAAATATAACGTAATTTGATGAAGAATTTTGAAGGAAAATTAACTGCATATCAAATTTCAATTTAAAATAATTATCTTGTGAACATGAACTCGTATAAGATTAAAATAATAAAAAAGTTAGTTTTTCCAATTAATAAATTTTTATAACTGATAATAAACTGAGAAAGTTTCCTGCATATGAAAAGAAACAGTCAATGTGAAGCCTAATTCTTTGAAATAATTTCACTGTTTTTAGAGTTTAAGAACAACAGGAAAAAGATTCGTTTGTGTACTCTATGATATTTGGGTTTTATAGAATCAAATATAGTGAATGGGATTTACAAACAGAAAATCAACTGACAAAAAAATTATAATAAGCCAAATGAAAGCAAAACAATATACAATATACATATAAATAATTTGCAAAGTTGTTTTAAAAACGTGACTTGTAAATCTGTAATTTATCATGAAAATAAACGGTAAGAATATTCCCGAGAGTCCCCACCCATTTTTTTTTTCCTATCATCGATCTGAACGAAGAAACTAATGTAGAAATTATATAGAAAAATAACACTCAGAGCATGGCGACCGATTATTTATTCATGATTTTCTTGTTTGATCTTCTGATTATTCCACAGGGAACCTACGCCTCATTTTTAACTCACCAAACTCCTCAGTTAAAACTACAACAAATAAAAAATCTTCAGTGACCCATGTGTGGTTCTTGAATTTGACATTATTTATAGCTCTTACTTGTGATTAAATTGATAAATATGGAGTTAATTTTACTGTTAAGACATCCACTTACAGAGATTTTATAATGTTTATCCATGTAAAGCCTGCACTGTATTTTATTAATATTTTTTAATGATAATTAACAAACTCTTTGTATTCTACATACAAGACCTGAAATTGTAATTTGTTTTTGTTAAAGAGTTCAGAATATTCTCTCGGTAGCAGATAGATTGTTGACTATAAGATTACTTCTGATATTCCTTTACAAGACTTTGACTTTATAAAGCATCTATAATATTATAAAGTAAAATGTTTATCCACTTGATGAACATCATATAATTATCTTTTTCTCAACAACAGACGGATATTGGGTGTAAAAGAGAAATTGGAGAGTTATTTCCGGTGAGGAGATAGACCGATGAAGTCAATAGAGTTTGGACAAACTGCTCTAACTATCAAAAATATGAGTCAGCATTATGAAGCTGTTTTTTTTTCTATTTCAGAATGAAAGAATAAGAAGGATTTTAGGTAATTTTTTGAAAACAAATAAGAATTAGTTATTCTAGGCATCGAATATTTCATAAAAAAAATTTGATAGTCTAAGTCTAAAAGAACTCGATAAACCTCCTTATTGGTATCTAAATGGCGGATTCCTTTTCGGTGGTCCTAACTGCGTTGTTATCTATTCTCCACTCCAATTTCGGTGAGAATAACTACGTCATGAATGGAGTAATAACAATTCAGGACAATAGAAACTCAGACAAACGCTTTTCTGTATCGACTCTAAATATTCAGGATATGGCGATTGAATATAATGTCCATACTGTCATGAACAGAAGGACATTTTTTGGAAAACAATGTTTGCTGTTCGTATCTTGTATTTTTGTCATTTTGATAAGCAAAATAGTACCAAAGATTTATGTGTGAAGTCTATGCATGAGATTCATGTTGACTGTTTTTGAAGGACTGCTGTCAGGATGTGAATATGTCGATTTCGATTGTACTAGATTTCTAGAAGCTTAGATTTTGTTGTTCTTATCATAACTAATACTAAATTTTTATTCTAATTCTCATTTTCTTAACTGATATTAAATTCAAAATTTTACACCTTTCAAATTGAAATTTATGAATATCTTACTTGGAACATGACTGCTTAAACATTGAAATAGATATTAACAATGTATTTTAATTGTATAATAATACTCATAGCCAGCCTAGTATTGTATCCATTTATTTCATTTAAAATGCTCTAATTCTAACGTCACTGGTAGTACTCGATATTATGAATAAAAACGTTAAACATTGAAAAGTACAATTGTACTACAAATAATAACTAATTTTAGTTGTTGAGAAATTAGTTTTGAATCATGTCAGTGAGGAATTTTTTCAGTGAGTTTTATGAATGGAAATTACTAAACTTCTTAGTTTCAATCACTAAAAACTATGAACTAAATATGTGCCTAACTTTGTAGTAATTCCTCATCTTTCAATGTTTGTTTCTCTTCAATTTCTTGGCAATGAAGTAGCAACAGGAGGAAATTTTCAATTTAATCCCGAATTCTGATGACGTGGAAAGAAATCCTGAGATATTTGAACACGATTCCATAACTTAGATGGAGAGAACCATTCATGTCTATACTATATTGGAGTAAAAGTGTTTATTATTTAGTCCTCACAATATAACAAAAAGAAAATAGAAACTAAGAGAACTAGAGATTTCTCGTGAGTTATTACTTGAAATACCTTCAAAAAATATCCACAACGATAAAGCAACAAGTTTGATCAATAAATTGTGTCTGTTCAATTTCGAACAAGGTAAAATTTATCAATGAGAAAAGAGACATTTAAGACAAAAACAATTTAAAGGGGGTCTTTAAATGAAGGTTTCATAGCGTCTGTGTACATCCATTCGTCTTACTTTTGATAAAACTGTAAAGATATATTGAATTCTGCTAATAAATAGGTAGAGAATTTATTGTTACCGTTCATGTTGTGAAGAAAGTACTAACGGAGTTTCCGTTGTTTGCTTCTTCACTGTTATTATCATTACATTACTTCTGATATTGCCGTTTGTCTGCCTGTTCACTGTTATTCTCATCACAATACCACTAACGTTGTTCGTTTGTCTGCCTGTTCACTGTTATTTTCATCACAATACCACTAACGTTGTTCATTTTTCTGTCTATTCACTGTTATTATCATCACAATACCACTAACGTTGTTCATTTGTCTGTCTGTTCACTGTTATTATCATCACAATACCACTAACGTTGTTCATTTGTCTGTCTGTTCACTGTTATTCTCATCACAATACCAATAACGTTGTTCATTTGTCTGCCTGTTCACTGGTATTCTCATAAAAATACCACTAACGTTGTTCATTTGTATGCCTGTTCACTGCTATTCTCATCACAACACCACAAAGTTTCGTCTCAAAGTTCTGCAATGAAAGTCACACAAAGGCGGCAAGATTTCCTCGTAGAGTTTTTCCGCTTTGAACAATTACAGCCAATGTTAAAATTTGTAATTTGGATTGCCATTTTCTGCTACAAGCGGATTGTAATCTGAAAAAAAAAATCACTCGAATTAGGCAAAGTGATGAGGCAATGATATGGAAAATTGGTTTGGATAAACATCTTACAATTCTCCTAGACTTTTACTTCAATAATTTAATAGTTTTTGAGATGGAGTAAGAGAAATATGAAAAAGGGAAATCACATAAACTCTTTATGCACTGAAATAAATACTGAAAACTTGGCAATATATTTATCCAATTATTTTTTCATGTTATTGATTCTAATCCACAAACTTTAGTACCATCATATTACTCCTGCCTCTCACAAATGAATTAAATAATCATTATTAATAGAAAGCACCTATGCATACTAACAATGATATTACTAATTAGCTGAACATCAGCCAAAGTAGTCTTTTTTTTAAAACAAACATTGTTATAATCCAAAGGAAGATTTTAATGAGAAAAATAATTATAAATGTCTGTCAACATTTTGATGTCAGAATTGCTGAGAAAAGATAAACTAAGTTTGGTGTTAGATAGTCTGCATTAGTTTGCTAACTGATAACCTAATAGTATTATTAATTTCATGAAGTATGAATTGTATTTCTTCAGTTTAAATTATAATCTTTTCAGTCTTATACATTTCCTAGATTACTTACCATTTAATTATTTGTAACTACTCTGCTGACTTTCATGAGATGTTCATTGTTCATTTTCTTTGGAATCAAAATTGAAGGAAGTTGAAGAGGGAAACAATGAATACTTTTACTTGCTGTAGAACTTTCACACATAAATCAACACTTAGGAAATAGTTTAGTAATTATAAGTTATTATCATATCATGTTAGTATGTTAGTAATATTCTTTTTACATATTATTTAGATTCTTTTACATTCTATTAACTAAATTAATTTTAGCTCAAAAAAATACGATACCCTTGTAAATAAAAGCAAAGTAGGCTTATTAAACAATTAATAAAATAAAACGTTTTTAATGTTTTTGAGGGAGTCGACTCAGATTTCTGTTTTTTTGTGGACCGATTTTTCAATAATTTATAAATTAAAATTATGTTTTTTTGAAAATAAACACATTATGTTGGTGTGTTATATTTATTTTTGAATTCATAATTCTGTCTGTTGTTATCACGAATCGCTACTCCTAATCGAACATTTAGAGTTGAATTTGTCATTGAGATTGCATTGATTGTCTTGATGATTTATCTAAATCCTCCTCCCCCTCATCTATACGTCTGTGTTTCTCTCTCTACATGCCCTCTATCCAATCTACTTGTCCCTTACCTTTTAGACACAAATTTAATAAATCTGCAACAAATTTAATACTTAAATTTTACGCAACTAGTTAACTACTTATATCAAGTGATATAATACGCTCGTACGTTTATTGTTGATCAATATTTGATTCTAAAACCTCTCACCCCCCCCCCCCCCTTCCTAAATACCCACTCTCCCTATTTTAATACCCCCACATCAAGTTGCATAGCTACAATGATCGTAAATTTATTGTTAATCAAATCTATTATTCAATAACACCTTATTCAATATTTATGCCCTTATTAAGAGCTAAATAATCATATTTTTTATATTTATTTACAAACAAATATGGTTAGTAATGATGCGCATTGATACCCCCCTACCTCTAAATTATCTGGAGTATCACTGCGCACGGTTGTGGCGGGAAAACCGTTGAAACTGAGAAGCTGAAAATTTGACATAATGTAACTGTTATTGTTTGTGTTAACATGTTAAAACAATATGAATCTACAAATTTTGGTAAAAGAGTTATTGGTGAGTTTGCGGGATTTAAAAATTACCAGCGCAAACTTTTTCAGATCGTTCTGAGAGAACTACATATATCCCAACTCAGTTCTAGAAATACTAATAGGATAATGGTGTTCCATGTTGTTTATGGGAGAAAAGAAGATGCTTGGAATGATGGTGCAATCAGATTTAGGCTATAACATGTGGTTTCAAAATTATTAGGGGTGTAGAGTGATACCACGTAAAAAGGGTATGCGCAGAGATACCCCGTCCGACCCTACTAAAACAATATATCAACATAAAATAATGATGGATATATTTTTAGCGAAAGATTCATATGATAACGAATTACAATTACGTATTTGACTAATCTTGTTACTACACTCTTGGATATTTGATCCGCCAGAAATACTAAATCCTATTTACGTTAAATTATTTCATTCAGATCCATCTTTTCTTTTTTCTGAAATTTGTGTATGCGGAGTTCTAATTTATTGTTTTTGGCTATTTTTAAGTTATTTAATTAATTAGAGAGAAGGGTTATTTATATATTTTAAATATTGTCCTGTACAAATGATGGAGTTTGAGATTTTTGAGCAGTGCCGTCTAATTTATCCGACTCATCTTTTATCTGTCGTAGCTCCACATAAGCAGGAGTGTCTTCCATTTTCAGTTCATCGTACTTAACAGACTGCTGTAAATTCACCACCGATGACGTCAAGTTGTTGTCTATTCCCCTCAGTTCACTGTTTATCCTGTTATTCAAGCCATTTGGTTTCAAATTTAGTGCCAAGAGTATCAGTATAAGAAATAATATGAGTCCCAGAGCGACTGCAATGCCTATTATTATGACGGGAAACAAGCTAGGCAACGATAAATGGTTGGGTGGAGGCCCCATAGCAGCTGAAAAGTAAACCAATATTTTTTTGATTATATACCTATCATCATTACAGTATTAGAAACAGAGAGTTCAATGTTACTTTAGGCATATATCTTTGGTGTGTGGAAGATTCCATTGAGGAAAATTCCACTGCGGAAAGTTCCACTGGAAAAATCCCACTGCAGAAAGTTCCACTGAGGAATATTCCACTGAGCAAAATTCCACTGCGGAAAGTTTCACTGAGAAAATTTCACTTAGGAAAATTCCACTGAACAAAATCCAATATTTAAATATGAAACAGGAACTTTTTCTTAGGATTTCACTGAAAAAATTATATATATATATCATTTATTATTCTTTTAAACAATATTGTTCCGTCCAAATGTCAGTCCATAATATATTTTGATATATTATTTTAACTAGTGTCTTTAAACAATAAGGCTCAGAAAATTTGAACTATATTTCTGTGAAACATTTTTGTGCAACTTCTACTTTATTTTAATGAAGTATTTTCGATTATGTAATTGTACAGTTTTAAAATTCCATTTTTTGCATTCTGCTGGAATATCAAGACGAAAATGGATTACCATTCCTGAAAGATATTGCACATAGCTTACATTGAAAATATAATTTTCATATAAATACAAGGCAATTGACTCACGCTTGAACTGATTAGTGTGTGGACTTCAAGACAGACATTAATATCAAAACTTACATGGATTATTTTTTCTACAATGCGCATACCATACATTAATAAATTAGTTTTTATTATCGTTTTATTGTTGTTACTTGTCCACATCATTAATAACTAAACTGATTCTTTGAGCTCATTGTCTTTTTGTTACAAAATATCGTCTCGTATAACACATGTTTATTGGTTCCTAATTAAAACTCAAACTTACATTCAAAATGAATATTAAATTTACTATAATCAGATTTGCAGAACAAGAGGCTAAATAAAAAAATTAATTAGTTTTTTGTAAGAGTCGAATTATCTTAATCTCAAGTAGAAGCTTAAGAAAAAAATTTACATTTTATTAAACCTCTTATCAAGGAACGGTGGAATGAAAATCACAAAAGCTTATATAATATGAAGATGATAATTTGTAAAGTATTGATTTAGAAAATAAGCAATACAATTTATAAATTTATTTATATTCAGTGGGATTTTCTCAGTGGAATCTTCGGCAGTGGAATTTTCCTAGAACCATATCTTTGAATATAACTATTCAGGGTGTATTTATCTATTTTCTCAGTTATCTCAGCTGTTCTTTTCTCAGCCTGATCTCTGAGCATATTCACCATTTTGGTGGAAACATATTTGTACCTGATCTCTGAGCGTATTTACCATTTTGGTGAAAACGTATTTTTACCTGATCTCTGAGCGTATTCACCATTTTGGTGTAAACGTATTTGTACCTGATCTCAGAGCGTATTCACCCTTTTGGTGAAAACGTATTTGTACCTGATCTCTGAGCGTATTCACCCTTTTGGTGAAAACGTATTCGTACCTGATCTCTGAGCGTGTTCACCCTTTTGGTGAAAACGTATTTTTACCTGATCTCTGAGCGTATTCACCATTTTGGTGAAAACGTATTTGTACCTGATCTCAGAGCGTATTCACCCTTTTGGTGAAAACGTATTTGTACCTGATCTCTGAGCATATTCACCATTTTGGTGGAAACATATTTGTACCTGATCTCTGAGCGTATTTACCATTTTGGTGAAAACGTATTTTTACCTGATCTCTGAGCGTATTCACCATTTTGGTGAAAACGTATTTGTACCTGATCTCTGAGCGTATTCACCCTTTTGGTGAAAACGTATTTGTACCTGATCTCTGAGCGTATTCACCCTTTTGGTGAAAACGTATTCGTACCTGATCTCTGAGCGTGTTCACCCTTTTGGTGAAAACGTATTTGTACCTGATCTCTGAGCGTATTCACCATTTTGGTGAAAACGTATTTGTACTTGATCTCTGAGCGTATTCACCCTTTTGGTGAAAACGTATTCGTACCTGATCTCTGAGCGTATTCACCATTTTAGTGAAAACGTATTTGTACCTGATCTCTGAGCGTATTTGAAGGTTGAGGAGGATGGCAGCTTATTGGACCACAGAAAGGGTTCCTAATCTTATTAACGGTGATTCGTGTTTTAAATAAACAGTAGTACCAACCCTGTCTCTTATTTACTGTGATTCGTGATTGTAATTCACAGTAGTACCAACCATGTCTCTTATTTACGGTGATTCGTGATTGTAATTTACATTTGTAGTACCAACCGTATCTCTTATTTACAGATCTCTTATTTATGGTACTAATCCTAAATATTATTTACGGTTATAGTTACAGACGTACCAAACCTATCTCTTTGTTTGCTATTTAATTCTACCAGGGATACTATCACTATCACTCACTATTGTTTCAAACATTGGATCAGTTGTGCATTATTTACAATATACAATTATTTCAAATCTGAGTACAGATTAGGTTAATCCAGGCTTCAAGCATTTAATAGTGGATAACAGAGGCTTGAGACTATCAATAATACAGTCAAGAAATAAAACAAAAGCATTAATATGCTGATTAAGCCACTCTGACTTAGAACGCATTACACTGTGAAGCAATATTATTTATGTGCACTGCTGATTAGGCCACTCTGTCTCGAGAACATCTATGCCGCTATGAGATGAAAAATCATTTAAGCAACTCTGCCAGTTTTGACCCATGATTTGTGGGTTAGGACACTCTGTATATTTGCCCTCCAATTTTAATAGCCAAATTCACATAGACTGAGTATGTATTAAATGAATCACAGAGTTTGCACCAAGACAATCAAACATTGCAATGATTTAAAAGTGAATAATAATTCACTCTTTATACCATTCACTCTTTATACCATTCACTCTTCGCACCATTCACTCTTAACACCATTCACTCTTTGCACCATTTACTCTTTACACAATTCACTCTTTACACTATTCACTCTTTACACCATTCACTCTTTACACCATTCACACTTTACACCCATCACTCTTTACACCATTCACTCTTTACACCATTCACTCTTCACACCATTCACTCTTTACACCATTCACTCTTTACACTATTCACTCTTTACACCATTCACTCTTTACACCATTCAAACTTTACACCCATCACTCTTTACACCATTCACTCATTACACCATTCACTCTTCACACCATTCACTCTTTACACCATTCACTCTTCACACCATTCACTCTTTACACCATTCACTCTTTACACCATTCACTCTTTACACCATTCACTCTTTACACCATTCATTCTTCACACCATTCACTCTACACCATTCATTCTTCACACCATTCACTCTTTACACCATTCACTCTTTACACCATTCACTCTTTACACCATTCACTCTTTACACCATTCACTCTTTACAACATTCACTCTTTACACCATTCACTCTTAATTATTTACATCAAACATTACCACCGAAAACCTCCCCCGCAAGTTCAAGTTTCAGCCTCAATCTCGTCGGTAAACTCCAGAAAATTAACTCCCCCCTCCCTCTCTGTTCGAACGAGTGGCGAAAATGATCCAGTGCGCTCATTCAGTCTGAGTTTATGAGCCTTAACTAGCCAATTTATATTCTCCCGTACGATATTGACTGCAATTGTTTGTACCGGCAAAAATAGGCACAATTTATAGGAGAATATTTGCATGCAAATCTAATATATGTGACTACCCTGGAGAACTGTGTTGCTGAATTCATTTCAACTAACACACATTCAGTACCATGGGGAATTTTTTGTGTTAAGATATTCATAAGTATTTCATTTACATTCATTGAACTGTATTGAATATTTGGATTGTGAAGTTTATTTTTGTATCACGATAGCAGTATTAGAGAGGTACCATGTTACTTCCATGTTCACTTTTATATATAGCATACACATCTTTTAGTTGAATGTTTATTTCTCAGATATTATTTAATATATTCATTTTTCCTAATTTCGACATGGAACACGTGTTATAAGATAGATAAAATTCAGAGATAATGTGATGAATTTGAATCATTCATCGAAGTAGTTGTAATAAAAAGAACATAAATAACAATTTTACATTATGTTTAACTGAGATAATTTCATCAATGTCCTAATAATAATTATCTGATATACCCTCCCATTCATTTCTTCTCCAAAATGAGTTACAGAGTAAGTTCACCTCAAAAAGCTTCTCCTCCTCATCTTCCTTCTGTGGGTCGAATGCCCCTCTTTCTAACCCACCTCACCCCCACACCCCCTACTTAGCAAATTATTTCCCGATATTCTCCGAAAGGTCAGGAGCGCCAGAAGGAGAATTTATCAACATTGTTCCTCTGGCTTCAGTTTCGTATTCATTCTCTTAGAGTCTCAACTTCAAAGAGTTTGCTTTCAAAGACTGAAGTCCTTTGTAACCAAAGACACATCTACTTACAGTACTGTCACATCTCTCAAGAAACTGATGGTATTTCGTAGTTAAACTTCAATGAACATTTATCAGAAAAAGAAATAATTTTTTTTATATCTATGAAGACTTTTACGATTTGCATCTGAAGTTATTAAATATTGACTGAAATCATTGAAATAATTTTCGTAAAAAGAATTTGATTAATAAATGATGTTCATATTTTTTATCGACAATGTTTTTTTCATTTCTTACTTGATTATCTTTCACCAGTAATATAAAAATAAATATGTAAGTTCGGTTCGTCGTATTTTCTTAATTAGTTACTATATTTATATTCATATACATGAAAATAAACCTATAAAATATCTTTAACCAAACTACTAAGCTAAAATTTAATCTAAAAATAGGTAAATCATTTCAATAATAGTTTATCCAAATGAAAATATAGATTTACTTCATAAAAATGTTAGGAATTTGGTTTTTGATTTACAGCTTTATTGTTTGTGTTATACCTACAAAAATTGCTCAGAGAAATTAAGTAAAATGTAGTCTTAAACTACATAATGTAAATGAAAATATAGAATCAAATTTGAAATAGTTTTAGTTTTATAATCAGTAACTTCAGTTATTGTAAAGTCAATGTGTTATTAGGTGATTACCCTGAACTAGCTGTCATATAAATAGCGACTGCTCAATACCTTCAGTAGTGAGGAGTATTGTGTAGAATGTACTGGCAGCACTCACTTAGAGTGTAGTGGCTACACTCACAGAGTCTGTATTATGAGCTTAAGTAATTAACATTGATCTTCTCCTATTGGGAGCTTACTTAATGGTGTGCTCCCGTACTGAAGATTGTTGCTTCAAGATGCAAAGTACGGTCTTTCGGTTTCCGTCCCCGTGCATCAAGTGGATTAAAAAAATATTATCACTGATTAATTAAGGATATTAATAGTCACTAATTTCGTTTAGTGGGTTTAAACACTTTAATTAATTATTAATTTATCTCCAAACATTTAACATTCTGTCAATTATCAATTTCATCAATTTACCAACGAAACGGTTTTTTCTCCCGCCTTTTTCGTTTGTTTGTTTGCGTTTGTGACGTTACGAAGGACAGCTCGACCTGCTATCTACCATGTCGTCAAGTTCCACGAACCGTGACAAACGTTATTCAAGTTCTTCGGCACGGGAAAGGTTTGTTCTCGTTGAACTGATGGACATTCTTCAAGCTCTCCAGGACAGAAACGCACCAAAAGTTTAAGGGTAAGGTCCCGTTCTTATGTAACGAGACCGTATGTAATCCCTGTAATCCCGGAACCTTATGTAATTCTTATGTAATCCCTGTATCTTCTACATGTGATATACCCGTTCAATGACCCAATATATACAGGTTATTAGAAAAGTAAAAGGAATATCATGCAGTAGAACTTACATTCTCATAAATAAAGAATTATAAAAGGCACCTTTAATAACACAAAATATTCTTTCATAATTATAGGTAAATATTTTAGTTTTGATAAATGTCTAAATTGTTCACAATAAATCCTGAATAGATTTTAATAAATAGATAAAACATATAATTCCAGTTCACAGAATAAAAGCAATGAAATAATACTAAATTACAGTTAAAAATTAGAGCAGTAGAGCAAATGAATTAAAGTTTACCAAACGTTGGTGAATTCACTGCACCAAACATTAACTGTAACAATTAGAGAAAGATAAAATCAACTAATGTGCACAGATAGAAAAAATATAAAATAAATAAACAATATGTATAACTCAAAATATCTCAATGAATGTTCAAGAAAATTGCATTCTAACGCTAAAAGGTAATTAAACTATTCTTAGTAATCGCCGTACATTTTTACTACTTTAAATCCTATTAATTTTTCTAGCGAGATGAGTGTGTAAAAGATTTCCCTGTTGTTTTATTCATAAGATAAATAAAGAATGTAAACTGAGAGCTGAAAGACTGGGAAAAATCACATTTGCTTTCTTTAGAAATTACACGGGGAGAAATAAAACAAAGTTGAGAGTAAATTATTTAAAATGATAATTCGAAGGCGTTGATTTCTTTGATATTCTCAATAATAATTGTGTATTATATTTAAAATAATGATAATTCCTGATGATAATATAAATAATTCCAGTGAATTTTAAACTGCAGAATAACAAACGATGCAAATTAATTACTTTGTTCTAACTGATTATTAATGCAGCTTGGAGTTGTGGAATGGAAAAAGTCTACGGACTTCACTGAGAACATTTGAGTCGCTTGCAGTTGTGATAATTAAAGAGAATATTCTGACATTAATTAGAAACAGTTTGAATACAAGTCTTGAAATGAGAGAAACTATCAACAATATTATGGTGTTAACTCGTGTTTGAAAGAGAACTCATAATTACTGTATTAACTCATATCACTAATGTATTAACTCATCACTCCTGTATTAACTCATATCACTAATATATTAACTCATCACTCCTGTATTTACTCATCACTCCTGTATTAACTCATCACTCCTGTATTAACTCATCACTCCTGTATTAACTCATCACTCCTGTATTAACTCATCAGTCCTGTATTAACTCATCACTCCTGTAATAACTCATCACTCCTGTATTAACTCATCACTCCTAAATTAACTCATCACTCCTGTATTAACTCATCACTCCTGTATTTACTCATCACTCCTGTATTAACTCATCACTCCTGTATTAACTCATCACTCCTGTATTAACTCATCACTTCTGTATTAACTCATCACTCCTGTAATAACTCATCACTCCTGTATTAACTCATCACTCCTAAATTAACTCATCACTCCTGTATTAACTCATCACTCCTGTATTTACTCATCACTCCTGTATTAACTCATCACTCCTGTATTAACTCATCACTCCTGTATTAACTCATCACTCCTGTATTTACTCATCACTCCTAAATTAACTCATCACTCCTGTATTAACTCATCACTCCTGTATTTACTCATCACTCCTGTATTAACTCATCACTCCTGTATTAACTCATCACTCCTGTATTAACTCATCACTCCTGTATTAACTCATCACTCCTGTATTTACTCATCACTCCTAAATTAACTCATCACTCCTGTATTAACTCATCACTCCTGTATTTACTCATCACTCCTGTATTAACTCATCACTCCTGTATTAACTCATCACTCCTGTATTAACTCATCACTCCTGTATTAACTCATCACTCCTGTAATAACTCATCACTCCTGTATTAACTCATCACTCCTAAATTAACTCATCACTCCTGTATTAACTCATCACTCCTGTATTAACTCATCACTCCTGTATTAACTCATCACTCCTGTATTAACTCATCACTCCTGTATTAACTCATCACTCCTGTATTTACTCATCACTCCTGTATTAACTCATCACTCCTGTATTAACTCATCACTCCTGTATTAACTCATCACTCCTGTATTAACTCATCACTTCTGTATTAACTCATCACTCCTGTATTAACTCATCAGTCCTGTATTAACTCATCACCCCTGTATTAACTCATCACTCCTGTATTAACGTATCACTCCTGTATTAACTCATCACTCCTGTATTAACAAATCACTCCTGTATTAATTCATCACTCCTGTATTAACTCATCACTCTTGTATTAACTCATCACTCATGTATTAACTCATCACTCCTGTAATAACTCATCACTCCTGTATTAACTCATCACTCCTAAATTAACTCATCAGTCCTGTATTAACTCATCACTCCTGTATTAACTCATCACTCCTGTATTTACTCATCACTCCTGTATTAACTCATCACTCCTGTATTTACTCATCACTCCTGTATTTACTCATCACTCCTGTATTTACTCATCACTCCTGTATTTACTCATCACTCCTGTATTAACTCATCACTCCTGTATTAACTCATCACTCCTGTATTAACTCATCACTCCTGTATTTACTCATCACTCCTGTATTAACTCATCACTCCTGTATTAACTCATCACTCCTGTATTAACTCATCACTCCTGTATTTACTCATCACTCCTAAATTAACTCATCACTCCTGTATTTACTCATCACTCCTGTATTAACTCATCAGTCCTGTATTAACTCATCACTCCTGTAATAACTCATCACTCCTGTATTAACTCATCACTCCTAAATTAACTCATCACTCCTGTATTAACTCATCACTCCTGTATTTACTCATCACTCCTGTATTTACTCATCACTCCTGTATTAACTCATCACTCCTGTATTAACTCATCACTCCTATATTAACTCATCAGTCCTGTATTAACTCATCACTCCTGTAATAACTCATCACTCCTGTATTAACTCATCACTCCTAAATTAACTCATCACTCCTGTATTAACTCATCACTCCTGTATTTACTCATCACTCCTGTATTAACTCATCACTCCTGTATTAACTCATCACTCCTGTATTAACTCATCACTTCTGTATTAACTCATCACTCCTGTAATAACTCATCACTCCTGTATTAACTCATCACTCCTAAATTAACTCATTACTCCTGTATTAACTCATCACTCCTGTATTTACTCATCACTCCTGTATTAACTCATCACTCCTGTATTAACTCATCACTCCTGTATTAACTCATCACTCCTGTATTTACTCATCACTCCTAAATTAACTCATCACTCCTGTATTAACTCATCACTCCTGTATTTACTCATCACTCCTGTATTAACTCATCACTCCTGTATTAACTCATCACTCCTGTATTAACTCATCACTCCTGTATTAACTCATCACTCCTGTAATAACTCATCACTCCTGTATTAACTCATCACTCCTAAATTAACTCATCACTCCTGTATTAACTCATCACTCCTGTATTAACTCATCACTCCTGTATTAACTCATCACTCCTGTATTAACTCATCACTCCTGTATTAACTCATCACTCCTGTATTTACTCATCACTCCTGTATTAACTCATCACTCCTGTATTAACTCATCACTCCTGTATTAACTCATCACTCCTGTATTAACTCATCACTTCTGTATTAACTCATCACTCCTGTATTAACTCATCAGTCCTGTATTAACTCATCACCCCTGTATTAACTCATCACTCCTGTATTAACGTATCACTCCTGTATTAACTCATCACTCCTGTATTAACAAATCACTCCTGTATTAATTCATCACTCCTGTATTAACTCATCACTCTTGTATTAACTCATCACTCATGTATTAACTCATCACTCCTGTAATAACTCATCACTCCTGTATTAACTCATCACTCCTAAATTAACTCATCAGTCCTGTATTAACTCATCACTCCTGTATTAACTCATCACTCCTGTATTTACTCATCACTCCTGTATTAACTCATCACTCCTGTATTTACTCATCACTCCTGTATTTACTCATCACTCCTGTATTTACTCATCACTCCTGTATTTACTCATCACTCCTGTATTAACTCATCACTCCTGTATTAACTCATCACTTCTGTATTAACTCATCACTCCTGTATTAACTCATCACTCCTGTATTTACTCATCACTCCTGTATTAACTCATCACTCCTGTATTTACTCATCACTCCTGTATTAACTCATCACTCCTGTATTTACTCATCACTCCTGTATTTACTCATCACTCCTGTATTAACTCATCACTCCTGTATTAACTCATCACTTCTGTATTAACTCATCACTCCTGTATTAACTCATCACTTCTGTATTAACTCATCACTTCTGTATTAACTCATCACTCATATATTTCCAAGCATTAGCTTCTCCATTCATGTCACCTTTTTTTTTTTTTTTTTTTGTCGTTTACTGAACTTTTCTTTAATTTTCCGAAAGCTTCGGACTTTTTCTTTTGTTGCAAAGAATACATCTTGTCTGAACTACTGTCAGATGGAAGATCTTTGGAAAACAATAAACAATGAGTGGCATTGTAAGTATTGTGAGACACAGGCTATTGTAAGGGGACTACCATCATTAAACAGAGCAATGAAACAATAAACAATGAGTGGCATTGTAAGTATTGTGAGACACAGGCTATTGTAAGGGGACTACCATCATTAAACAGAGCAATGAAACAATAAACAATGAGTGACATTGTAAGTATTGTGAGACACAGGCTATTGTAAGGGGACTACCATCATTAAACAGAGCAATGAAACAATAAACAATGAGTGGCATTGTAAGTATTGTGAGACACAGGCTATTGTAAGGGGACTACTATCATTAAACAGAGCAATGAAACAATAAACAATTAGTGGCATTGTAAGTATTGTGAGACACAGGCTATTGTAAGAGGTCAATCAAACAATAAATAATTACTTCCTTTTTCAAGTTAATTCAGTCCTAATTATTTTTAATGATATCACAGGTGTTACCGTGTGAATGTAATTATTTATTAACGTTACATTACAATTATAACTAACTGATGTGATAAATATTAATGTTAGATTACGTCTGAATAATTAGCAAATTTTCTACAGTTATTATTTTTCCCTTTATTTGATTAGATGCTAATTAATGAAGTAAAGAATTTATAATTTATTCAACTAGTAAATTAGACAGTAAATTAAACTGAACCATTTTCGTGTTCGGTCAAACAGCAACCTACGTAAATAAATGACCGCTTGGAATAATTATTTACCACGCTAGCGAGTGGAAGAGAGAATTTGATTGTCGATAATATTGGAAATATTTTTAATAGAAGTAAAGAACAAATTAACCATCTGGAACCCCCACCATACATTTAGATCATGTGAGAAGTAAATATAACGTAACATCATTTTATTTTATTCAGTATTTTAATTTTAATTCTTTTCCCATATATGAACGGAAATGTGGAACCATCCGATTACACATGAGTTTTCCTTAAATGAGTGTGGCGTCTTTGAATACTTATTTCTAGTTTGGAAATTTATTCTTCATTCAAAGTTTAGATTTTTTTCAATCTTTGATAGAAGTTCTTCACATTTGACTGAATTGGAAAATCCCTTTCTCTCTTTGTTCAAAATTCACACTTATAATATTCGTTATAGATTATTTTGTTTCCGATTTTAAATATTAAAGAATATATTAGACTTCTATATCAATAGTTGAGTTAAATTGAAATCATTTATTTTTATAATTCAGGTAGACTTTTTTTCAGTAGTAATACAATTTGTAAATAGAAATGTTCTATAATGTTGCTACATATAACATAATGACTGAAATACCAAAGGCGTCATATTGCAATATTATTGGCAATGTCATGATTGTTCTTCTAGTATTTCTGTCAGGAAGAAGATGCCTAATTAATTAGGCCTAAATGAGCATATCAGCAATAAAAAAAAATGCAATTCATTTTCCGTATCGACTGTTCGAAAAGAAAGACAAGTAATTAGAATGGCAACCGTAAAGAGATATGGATTCTTTTCCTATCGAATCACACAATTCTATTTTTATACCCAAATGACCTTCACCAATTACGAAAAAAAGATATTGAAAAATGAGCCTGAATACTTAATGTGAGATTGGCTTCTAACATTCGATTCCGAATCAATTTGATGTGCTTTGTAGTGATCAAAGATCTCGTATTGGTAATACATGAGTCTGAGTTAACATTGCCATCTAAAACAACATAAGACCAGTCTATTAGGCAATAAAAGAGACCAAAATGCTGTGACTTAGTACCGAATAATTATACAGAATTGAGGACTCTTTCATTACTTCATCCCACCTCCTTGCCTTATTGCAGAGTTTGTACTCACTTATTTATTGTTTTTTATCATTCAGTTTTTGTTGCTGTAGGTAGAAGGTCGCTCTTACGTGCTTTACATTGTATCTTAATGCTGACAAAGACCCGAGAAGCACATATCTGGCCTTGGATTCTAAGTATCGTGTTTTCTTACACTTTTCAATCGGAAATTTTGCATTCATTCTATTCATCTGCTTCAATCGTCTTCCTTCTCTCCATCCATCTTCCTAATCTCATTGCTTCAACAATATCTAAATATTCCCACATATTTATTTCTCTCTTCGTACAATAAAATATTACACAACTCCAATGGCAGATAATTCCATTCTTTCAATCGCCTTCCAATGAATATATTTCATGCAAGCCATTACACAAATTAATTCTTGTTAGCCTTTTTCTTTTCTATTGAAGTCGAGAGTGCGAATTAAATCTTTTAATTAAATTGAAAGACAAAGTATTAGAGTAAATTCGATTAATAAATTGAAGTCTGGTTTCAACATAATTTCAACATTCGATAGGTAAAATATTTATTTATCATAAGGAAAAACTGATGTATGACAAGAAAATAATTTTATGACCAACTGATGTACTTATGTTGATACCGTCTTTCTATTTGAGCCTTCAATCCAATGTTTTAATATTATATTTCTTTGAATTTCTAGCAAAAGTTTGAGGTATACTGTTAAAACTATCAATATATCTCTATTAACCTATACAATTTAACTATACTTTCATGTACTTTCATTAAGATGATCGATTTACTCAATGAGGTAAGACCATAGTAAATAAATAGAAAGTATACTAAGTACAATATTGGAACATCCGAAAATTCGATTAAAACGAGTGACACCACACTAGTAATTTCCAAATAAAATTTGGGCTTTTATTGAGTTAAATGTGCATTTTCATGGAAATTAACAAATAAAATATATTTTTTATCATGTTTTACACTATATTCACTTCAAATTTTCAGCTTAATATCTTTCAAACTCTCCAATAGACTAAAGGTGACTGAAGGACCAAAGATACTTTTCCATTTATCTGATTAAATAAGAATTTCTATTGACATTCGTCAAATTGTGCCTAAAATAACATTTTACTATAGGCAATCAGGTTTATATGCTAGATAATGGTCATTCAAGTGTTTCATTGTGAGTACTATAGGTTACTAGGTGCCAACTTACATTTTACAAGTTCGCCAATAAGCCAACTTATAAGTGCCAGCCAGGTATTAAATATATAAAGGTAAGCTAACAAAACATATTCGTAGTTTCAAGACAGTTGAGTAAACTTTTAGACTTGTGATGTTTGACGCAAGAATAGATAATTAATTGAGTTGTTATTGATCATATTTATTGTCGGAGTTCCCTGACTTTAGCAAGGTACGTTAACTTCCTATGGCATCTTCAATAAATTCCAAATTATTCAAACTGTCATCAGTCATTCAGAACACGTCAGTTCAAATCTTTGGGAGTTGTTTGTCTAAAGTTTTGGACAGCAAACAAACATACGATAGGTTCATTTTATCTCACAGAAGAGGGAGAGAATGCATCAACTAGTTTATCAGCAAATATATTTACTTTGTTTTTTATATATTAAAATTATAGTCCCTTACATGAAGTATAAAGAGACAGGACAGCTCTTTCAATGTACATGTAGCTTTTGACATACGACCAGGTAAGCTTAGTTCTTCAGAAGGTTTACATTTTGCAGAGTGATAAAGTACTCTTTCAGTGCATTGAATGTATAATATGAAAATCTATTGGTTGTTTTTACAAGAAAAAATGATCACAACAAAATACCAATTTTGTTAAGTTGAGATAATTTACAGGATAAATAAAAATAATGTCAAGTTCAACATCACTTCAATTTTACTGAAACTGCTATTTGGAAAACTATATACAGGTAATATTTTCGAAATAATGCAACAATTGCTTGTAGTATCAGTTTGACATATTTCCTGTAAGTCATCAAATGATGAAATATTTCCACAGAATATCCACGTGATATTGTAGGTAAATCCTCTCCGAAAACCGATGTCGAACGAGTTTACGCTTTTAGTTTGGAGAGATAATCTGAAGAGTCGCATCCACACCCTAATTGCTAACACTAGCATTGATAACTTTGTTCGATTGGGTTGTCGGACACTTGGCTGAATGACACTCGGCCGATTGACACTGGGACGAAGGACATTCCCAGAACTGACATTTGGCCAAAACACATTCAGGCGAAAGGACGTTTGGCCAAAATATCTTTATTTTGAACAAAAAATGAGATGATTGTATTATTCAATATAATAAAAATAATAACTTTAAATAATATAATAACCAATGATAACAAGTTCAAAGGTGTGGAGAGAAGCTTTTTTCCACCTAATTTGAGGAAAAAAAACATGATTATGAAAGAATTGAAATGGTTGAGCATTATATGCTTGCAGTTCGTAATATGGATACACATTACGTACGGGAAACGGACTATTCCCCACCGGACTTTCCCCCCCAGACTTTTTCCCGTCGGACTTTTCCCCTCTCATTTTTTTTAAATTTAAATCTTGGAAGACAATTTAATATTAAGATTTTTTTAATTAGTTTTTTTGAAGAAAAAAAATAGTTTCGACGAATAAATCTATTGCCGTGAAATTTTAAATCGAAGTCTGCCGTCGCAACTAGCCAATATTTTGGATTTTTTTTTAAAACTTTGTTGCATGGAAATTGGTCACTAACCAACTTCTTGAACCGAACCCGTTTTGTAGTTACTCTTTCGATAATTCGATAATTAGTTTTCATTTGAGACTTTTTGAAAAAATGTACGATTTTATATCTAAATCGTCCTCAAATCTGACTACTTGAAAAGTCTTGATTTATGGATTTCTACACTCTAACTTATGTATTTTCATAATAATGGTTAATCCATTGTAAGTTCTTTAAGGAATAAATAAGCAAAATTGAAAAAAAGACACTATAAAAAAGCCAATATTAAGTGTAATGAATTAATATATAGTAGGATTATTAATTCTATTGTCTATTATATTAATTTTAAAATTAATAAACCACAATTCAATATAATAATGTACTTCTGGAAAAGTATATATTTGAACTAGAAGTAAATAGATGGACATTTTTAATAATAACTGACAAAGAAAAAAAAATTTGCAATATGTATAACTTCAGAGCTGAAATAAAATGAATTAATCGTAGCTTTTTAGACTAAATTGCTACATATTGCAATCCATTAGAATTGCCATAATGATTTGAACTTTGTAGCATATCTTAAATATATGCAAATTTACGAAGGTACAGTCTTAAAATATAAACGACCAATATCGACACATACGAAAATCAAAGAAAGAAATAAGACTTTATTATTATGTAAGTCTGTTAATAAAATGTGACTTCTATTGATAAATGGTTTGTTTTATCAAAATTATAATTTAATATCCTAAAATACCATCATTTTATTCGGCGGGGAAAAGTCCGGCGGGGAATAATCCTGGAGGGGAAAAGTCCGGCGGGGAATAATCCTGGAGGGGAAAAGTCCTGGAGGGGAAAAGTCCTGGCGGGGAAAATTCCGGCGGGGAATGATCCAGCGGGGAAAAGTCCGGCGGGAAATAGTCCGGCGGGGAATGATCCGGCGGGGAAAAGTCCTAGTGCCATTACGTACATATGGAATTTTTTTTTATAAATAACTTTCAATTCGATTGAAATAAAAAAAAAACATTTATTGAATTAAATGGAGGCTGTAGTTAGTAATATGGATACACATTATGCACATATTAAAATTTAATTTACTTTTTTTAAAGTAAATTTTAATTCCATAGGAATAAAAATTATAATAAAATTACACGGAAGCTGTAGTTGATAATATGGACTTTCATGAATAAAAGTCTTTAGGCCAAATATCCGTTCTGACAAATTTAGGCTAAATCTGATAAATCTATTTTCGGGCAATTGTCTTTTGACCAAATAACTGTTAGGTCAAATGTCCTTCGACCAAGTGTCAATTGGCCAACTGTCTTTCGACCGAGTGTCCGCTCACTGCTCGATTGTGTTGTTAGTGTCAACAGATTGTTAGTTAGGGATTATGGCTCTCTAAAAATAAATGAAATTGTAGATATAGGCTAAATCCTTCTGAATATGAATATTAAGATTTAAAATAAAATTTGACCAATTCTTATTTCGTATTAACAATCGATCTAATTAATGTAAATTATTGATCTATTCTCAATACGCCGAAGTAATTTTAATCTTTATAAAGATTATAATCTTCAATAAGATTATAAAGTTTATAATCATGTACTACTCTTCAATAACTAATCAAGGAAGAGGTGTTAAGAAATTCCAACTCATATTTATAGCTATGTTATTCAGACCAAAACTCATGTAAAAACACTGATTCAATTATATTATTAACTTTGATGTCGCCGTTCTAAACTCTTTGATGAAGCCGAACTTACCACCCAAGACCTGGTAAAGTCTGGGCTCATTTGGCCTTCAGCCTCCCTATAAAACGGAATTGAGAATCCCTTTACTTGTTCAGTCCTATACCTTTGCCATCCCCACTTTGACGTGATCACCGGTACATAGTGTGTCTACTATAAAGTGTTCAAGCTCTATTGATCTAGAACAGTTGATCAGCTAACTCTTGAATATCATTCCATAATATTGACTGAGTGAAATATGTGCCGATAAACTTATTATAATTAAGCTTAACTAACAACGTTCTGCAATCGTTTATTCACTCAAAATACATTGGTATTCATGTATAAAAACAATTGATTTATTATATTAGAGTTGTGTTTTCAGTGAGTTTCATTTATCCCACTTAATTGTAATTATTGAATAATAAAGGCGATTGTTATTTATTTGATCAAACATAAAGTAATATACGAAGACTTAGAACCTGCAAATTAACTAAGAAGTTTTTTTAATCTTTTAGGAAAACAAAGTATAGATAAAGTAAAGAAAAAGTTAATATTTCGAAGAAGATTTACAAATTCAAAAATTAAACTGTTCAAATTTACTGGCTCCATTTTCCGGTATATCATTTCCATTGGCTACATAATACATAACTAAATATTTCAGTAGCAATTGAAGCTGATAAACTGATAGAAGATAAAGATGAGAAATTAGGAAATCTTTGGATTGGAGAAGAAATTCAAAGAAAAAATTTGGAACATCAATCTACGTGGGCCAAAATTTGACCAAATTCTTTTCTTTGTCTTAGCGGTTTGCAGAAAACTGAATTATGTGGATTCGATCTTCAGAGAAAATCATCGATTTAAAATTCATGTACTATAAATTCCTTGAATGGAATCAAAAGGAAATTAAGTAAATTAATTAAGTGAGAAATGGAAAAATTCAAACAATTGGAAAAGTGAGAAAATACAATATTCAGAGGGTATGTTTTTTGACTGCAATAGTTGAAATATAGTTAGACCTATTGAACTATTCATATTTACCACTGAGTATTTATACTATATTTCCCCTCCATTTGTACTCTCAAAAGCTTCTTTTTTGTGAAGAAGAAACAATGAGATATTTGTTTCCTTAGTTTCCTTCTTTTGAAGTATTTTGACGGAATTGACTTAGTGCAAAGCTATACAGTTCTATCACTGTGACGTATATTGATCTCCAATTACCTTCATTTTCATTCACCTAAATCATCTTGATATGCTATCAAATCCTTTATTTATGACCTCCACTCGTTTATACAAGTACAGCTGAAAGTTCAACAGAAAAAAATCCAATGAACATTTACTAGTTCTTAAAATAACTTTATGAATTTCGATGTCAATTCTCTCTTTGTAGTAAATAGTGATGCACTTGGGACAGCTTAAGCGTGCAACAATAAAGTAATTTACCAGTTCTTTCCAATTGTCTCAGAAAAGAAACAACGTTACACAGGGGAACTAAAATAAATTCAAAATGTCTATTTACTGAAACTAAAGCTTTAGTAGACAATAATGGTGATTGCAAAGGAAAAATAGGAGTAAGCTGTGAGTAAATTAGCATTGCATTGAATGAGAACTAAAGTAATATTTGCTACAGAGTATGCTAAGTGTATGTTGAACACTATGAGCTATTTTTTTTAGTAATGATTCCCAGCGCTGATATACACAAACCTATTCCTGAACTTCCATTTTCATTAGATTTTATCTTGTAGAGAAATAAATTGCCACTCCGATGATAATTAGAGATACGTACTTTCTGTTCCAAACACTCTAATTAAGTTCTTTGCTTCTGACTAAAGTTGTATTGTCGCTTACTTCATTAAATTGGGATAATATTACATGTGATAAACAAATCTGAATTGATTCTTACCTGATGTTTTGCAGTATAATGCCTGAGAGAATACAATTTGATAAACAAAAGGATATCAGAAGAAAGTGGGGTTATGCAGTTATGCATGAATTTTGAAACCATTGAATAAGCTATGATCACATCATATTTTTGAAATGGCTGACCCTAAAAATAACTTTCGGTTATTTGAGAAAAGTCACCAAGCCATGTTGAAATATATGCTTTATGCTTTCACAGAGCATTTACATAAAATTTCGGTAATTGAGTGATTATTGACTATCAGTTAGTTAAAATAAATCATTTATCACCATATTTCTTACTCACTATTGCTGATCAAGCATTCCCTATTAATCCATCCCATAACAGAAGAAACAAATGTGTATCATCCACTCTGCGTAAATGGTGATAATATTAAATTATTTTCGGCTGAGTTCTCTCTCATATGTTATTTCTCAATCATTCTTGAGTGCTGTCACTTGATTTTGTTTGTTTTTTTCGTCACAATAGATGATAGTTATCTGTATTCCCGGACAAATAACAAAATGTATGGAAATTTGAAAGGCAACAACCACTATGGATATTGTGTCCTACAACCAACCACAATCAGAACTATTTGTTTCCTTTTTGAAGTATATAATACTAAACAATATTACTGCTGCATTATTGCAGTCCTAAAAAAGGGCGGCAGATATATTCCTCTCTGTGATAATTTTGTGTTAGTTAAGAAAAGTTCAGATTTGGTTTTCCCAGTTCCTGACTTTCATGTTTGTTTTTCCTCTTAAAAGTTAAGGTCACGATAATAAAGAAATTGAGATGACCCTTCAAAAAGTTACCGTTAATTAACAAAATGTCTGATTGAGATGATAAAGAAAAGGAACAGGAGAACTATTAATTCATTCATTTGTTATTGATATAATTTCTACCAATTTACCTAATGGTTATTAACCTAACAAATCTAATTACTTTTACTTATACTCTTGCAAGACCAATGGCTAATCTTAATCCAATTTTTTCTCTTCATAGAAAAGATGAACTTCTCTACATAAAGAAATAAAGCAATCAAAATAATCAGTGTATATCATCCAAAATTGAAGAATTATATTCAAGATTTCACGCCAGCATAATTTGTAACTAATTTCCACTCCACTTCCTATAGGTTAAATAATAAAGCAGAAAATAAGCAACTGCGAGTCTCGTATTTATTTTTTAAAATTGGAGAGAAAGAGGAGGCGAGGTTAGAAATGTGATGGAGGTGGAAAATTAAATTCCTGAAGAGTTATTCGAACAATCAAAGAGGTTAGTTGTCTTATAATACATTACCTTATTTATTACCTAACAACTATTTCACTCATACAACCAAATATATAAACATGAGAAGTCGCAAAGAGGTTCATTTTTCCACATTATAGCGACGAACATTCAGTCAAGGCTCTTCCTAAAGCTCTCGCCTGTGCCAATAAAAACAGAGTCTTCAATCAGTCCGTTTGTGTTTCATTCTCCATTGATAGAATCAGAGTTATTTTCACTAATAGAAAATATTAACAGAAGGAAATTAGGTAATGAGCAGAAAGGAATACAAATGCGTTTCTCTATCCTGATCCATTTGCAATAACTGTCAACATTCAACGCCAATGCGTGTATCTATGGATTACAGGAAAGTTCACTGCCCTCAATTCTCTCCGGAAAGTTCACCGCACTCAATTCACCGCATAGAAAGTTCACAGCAACTCAATGTGTGATGATAATCCTTTGAATCAAGGTTGAGAAAAGGTTCGACCACTGTATGCATTAATTATAATTGATTGAGAATGTATTCATATATTTTATACGTTACATCTAAAAAATTTCTCTTATATTTAAATTATTAGTATTTGCGGTAATAAAGTGAATGTTAATATTTGTAATAATCTTCAAATTCGAAAAATGGATTTATTTAGAGCTCTTAATTGCAACAGGTAGTTTCCATAAACTAATATTTAACGAGTATATGAGACTGATTTTAATAATAATTTATGGTTTCATGCATGTGCTATAATGAAAGCATTATATAGTGAACGGAACTTCACACAATTCTTTCCTTTTTCCAAATCCACTTGTGAGTTGTGAATATTAATTAACTATTATAAAGACATCCAGTTTGCAACGCTCACCTGTGCAATAATACACTGTTGATTTCTATATCGATAATGTTTTTTTTGTAGCTACATACATATACGTTACATGCCTGGGAATATAGTTATTTAATTATGACATTTCATAATGTTTAGTTAGTAGCTTATATGTATTGATTGATTAAAATATAACCGAATACAAACACAAAGAAATTAATGTCACGACAACAATCATAATATAATTTATATTATTTCATATATCCAGTGATATTCATTATTTCTGTCCCTATAACTTTATTTGATTAGAGAAGTTTTATTAATAATCAAAGAGACGTGTCTTAAATAATCATGTATTTTTCACCTATTTAATGTTTATTTAGTGCCCAATAAAGTTGTTTTATTATAAGTTTGCTGTATCACTGTTATATTTCAATTAATTTGCGTTTGAAATGAATTGAGATAAGGTGAACTTTCCATGCGGTGAATTGAGTGCGGTGAACTTTCCGGCGGTGAATTGAAGGCGGTGAACTTTCTGCACACCGTATCTATGATTAGCTTTTTGTAATAACTGTCAGCATCCAACACCATTGAGTGTATATATGCTTAGCTATTTGTAATAACTGTCAGCATTCAACACCAATGCGTGTATCTATGCTGAGCTATTTGTAATAACTGTCAGCATTCAACACCAATGCGTGTATCTATGCTGAGTTATTTGTAATAACTGTCAGCATTCAACACCAATGCGTGTATCTATGCTGAGCTATTTGTAATAACTGTCAGCATTCAATACCAATGCGTGTATCTATGCTGAGCTATTTGTAATAACTGTCAGCATTCAACACCAATGCGTGTATCTATTCTGAGCTATTTGTAATAACTGTCAGCACCAGCTTTGTTAGAACTGCCAGAATTGTAATATCTGTCATTTCGTTTTGTTGTTTCCAGTCATTGGACTTTCTGGAATGAATTTCATCCCATCAATCGAATAATCGGAATCACAATCATTCCAATTACCAAATGGTTTTGATAGTTGGTTTGGTTTGAAGATACCACTAAGCAACTAACTAATGAGTAATTACTATTCATTAGTCAACACATTAGTAAGTAGTTACATATTTTGAGAATCTTTCAATGCAAATATGATTTGTTAGAAAGTTTCTTATTATCTATAAAAAATCCTATCCATTTCTTGTATATTTTCTCTCCATTTCTTGTATATTTTCTTTCCAGTTCTTGTATATTTAATCTCTTTATATTACATTTTTTCGCTCCATTTCTTATATATTCCCTCTCTTTTTATTACATATTCTCGCTACATTTTTTTATATTTTCACTCCATTTCTTGTATATTCCCTATTTCAACACTTAACTCTTTATGCTCCCAATTAAGTTTAACTCCATCACATGTTTGCTCAGTAACCCAGGGACTGGCGTCAGTCCTCAATAAAACTGTTATAAAATCTTAACAAATTGACTTTTCGATATTTTTTTCTTCATAAAGAACTTCATATGATATTTTCACATCCATTGGTTAACGCCAAAAATATTTTTTTAAAGTAAAATTAACAAGCAAAGATAAGAAAGAAATTTTCTTCGGTTTTCTACTATTAGCCCAAGACCCATTTTCTCCACCCACCAATAAAATCCTTTTAACATCCACAAAAAATAATAAAACATTATGAAAATTTAACTGCGGATGAAGAAGGGTTCAACAATAAAAGTATATCAGAAAGGAACTGGTTTCTTTAATTGTTTTTTGAATGAACTAAGTTAAAAAAAAATTTCGTTTTATTTTTGAAACATCCTGTGTATTTGAATAAAGGCCCATAATTAAAGTAATTGCCATTTATCATCTTCTTTTTTGTTTTATCGTATGTAGTTATGTTGAAAAGTAAAATTCATCAGAAGATAGCTTTTAGATCAGTTTAAAAATAAAATTATTAATAATTTTTCACGAGGACTGATAGGCTAGACCCGTCACTAGGTTACTTTGGTTAACCATTTAGAAAAGTGAATTTTTATGATGCTCTTTCAATGTATAGGTGAAGAATGCACATATATTGTTTGTATATTATACGTAAAGTCAAACATTTTTTTTAGATTACACGATAAGTTTATCTAACAAGGTATTGGTGCTTGATGAGTTTAGAAAATTGTAAAACTGTTAAAATTTACTGACTAAACCACTGATTCAGTCAGAATCAATAAAGTAAATTAAGAAAAAAATAATGCTCAAATTTACTTCCGTTCATTTATTTTATATGTATTCATGATACAAGATTTAAAATAGAAGATATCATTCTTTGCAAATTTGCAAGCTGTTGAAATAAATTACAAACTAATTTAATAATATTTCCTATTTAATTCTCTCCAAAAGAAAGAATGAAATCAATTCGTTGTTCGAAGAAGTTTCCAGAAGAGAATTTCACACGGATTATTATAAAGTTTTGGTTGTTTTTAATTAGTAATTTTGAGGTGAATTTACTCCGGAATGAGGGTAATTTGAAACTTTCCCTCTCATTGCAACAGTTCCAAACTTCACAAGATTTATTAGTGAGAAGTTTCCCCTCAGTTTGTGGCTCTAGTGTCTCCAATAAATGTTACATTCTTCATCTAAACTGACTGTTGTTTGGTGAAATTTTTTAAAACTGAAATAATTAAATAATTATTCATTCCTCAGTAGATCTATCCTCGCTACTTGATTGTTGTTTAGTTTATCTTCTCTTGTTTTCTAACAACCATTTACCTTTTTTCCTTATCATCACAGTACTGTACAATACTGAAGCAGAGAGAGAAAGTAAATGGCAGGTGGTTTACGCCTGATTAATATAGTATGTTAATTTAAATATTATTACATTATTCGTATAATATAATGTATCCATTTCATAATATTTTATGAATTTTATATGACGTTTCCCTTTCGGCAATAAGGAGCAGAGTTTACGAAATTAATTTGATTTTTAGGAAAGAATCTTGAAAATTGTTGGGTAGATAATTCTTGCCAAAAGAAATAGTTGTTCCAATGTTCAATGTTTAAACTGAAACATTTGAGCTGATGTGCCAGATTTGAATATGCCATTTTTTAGTTTCACTTGGAAATGTATCACTTTCGCTTTGATTGAAAAATAGTATTACCCACTTTTTCGTCTGTATAATTCAAAAGAAAATAACTTCAAAACTACGTAACAAGACAGTTTGTAGGATATAATGATGCTTTTCCAATGTTTTTATATAGTCTAAGACTCCTCATTTCAAAGACTCTCTCCTCTTGACTCAAAGATACAAAAGAGAATCTGATGACTGATGATGACTTGACTCTAAGATCAGACAAAAGAGTCATTGATGATCTCTATTGAGTACAAACTACGATAACGAAAACAAGTAAGATAATGGATGCTACATTGATTGATATCGTGAAGTAGATATTGCATGTGCGTTCAACTTGTAGTTAAATAGGAAATAGAAATGCTGTGGTGCTGTAAATGGATTCCAAAATCCTATTTTTTATATAACAATGTTGTCAATTTATGCATATTGAAACACTATTGCAGTGTAAATAATAAAATCTTCTAAATTTCCAAAGTTTGTTAGTGTATGAAGATTAGTCGCGTGTTCTCCAGCTCACTTAATTGAAGGTTGTCTTGTTGTCTTGGAATATAAAGAATGTTTTTTTAAATGTAGCATTTAGTTATAAGTCTCTTTTCATGTCATACAAATTATTTGGAAGGTGAATAACACATTCAAGATTGCATGAAAATCCAAAGGGAAATAACATTGCTTGTTACTTCA
Source organism: Caprella mutica (assembly GCA_947561585.1). Classification (NCBI taxonomy): domain Eukaryota; kingdom Metazoa; phylum Arthropoda; class Malacostraca; order Amphipoda; family Caprellidae; genus Caprella; species Caprella mutica. Next base: position 107,735 of record CANNZV010000579.1, on the reverse strand, counting down.
GTAATTCAAATTCAAATAGCTTTTTTGTTAGATGATTGTATCTTGTGAATTAACATATAATCCTGTTTTGAATTCAATCAGTTTCAGTCAGAAATATTTTCAATGAAGGAATCAGGAATATTCTCAGCTAGAACTTTTTCCGAGACAAACGTCTTTACCGTCTTATCAATACGAGCTTTGAGAGAACTGTCTGCTGTACAGATGAAATCCGCATCCTTTATAAGTTTTGACAATAAAAGTATGTTAACGTAAAGTTATCGGTACATCGAAGTTAACTTGGTTAATCGTCAGTGAAGTAATTTGGTAGAATCTCTAATGATACTGACAGACACATCAAGTGAAAAGAGTTTAACTAATTAGGTATAAAGAGATTGTTTGCTTTAATCTGATGAAATTAGAAGGTACCAAAATATACATTATAAGTTTTTAAGTATTTGTGTCGATAGTGAAATTCTAATGATAAAATAATAACCTCATTCCCTTCCCTCTCTCTAGTCATATTATTCAAGTTATTAATCATTTTGAGAGGTAAACCCAAAAAAAAAATATGGACTGGTTTGCCCGAACCAGCTTCTCATAGAAAAATGTAAATATATTTAAATCTAATCGCATTTGGATTCTGTCTTTCCATGACATCTACTTTTCTCATAATTAAGCATGATATACTCATATTATGAGCATTTATTGAAAATTAATTGGCATATGTCAGTGGCAAGTGGTGAGCCATTAACTAAATCTATACAGCGTCTTTCAGGATTGGTAATTCCTTATTTTGGAACACGTGACTGTCAATAAATAAATTTGAACGTCTCAATTGCTTCTGTAAATACATACTATTAATCGGTTAATTCACTTCCCAGTCTTGTTTTTATTCATTCTAGTAAAGAAAGCGCTTCTGAAAAATAAACAATAAATTAAATATAAAAGAATACAATATACTTCCATATTTATACTTTATATTGCCATCATTTTTAGAGAGTGTGAACCTAGACGCGTTGTTAGACTTGAATGCAGTCGTGGAGAACATTTCGTGGTAATTACCACAGTCGAAATTATTTTCCAAACAAATGTCAAGTGTGAAAATTTCAAATATTTTGCCTTTTCACTTCACACGAGTCGATGAAGACTGCAGTAGGCTACTCTACTTCACACTAGTCGATACATACTGCAGCAGGCTACTCTACTTCACACTAGTCGATACATATATAGTAGGCTACTCTACTTCACACTAGTCGATACATACTGCAGTAGGCTACTCTACTTCACACTAGTCGATACATACTGTAGTGGGCTATTCTACTACACACGAGTTGATACAGACTGTAGTGGGCTATTCTACTTCAAACGAGTCGATACAGACTTTAGTGGGCTATTCTACTACACACGAGTTGATACAGACTGTAGTTGTCTATTCTACTTCACACGAGTTCATACAGACTATTTTGAGGTGTAAATGATATAATAATGTTGTAAATTTTATTCAAATACTTCACTACATTCCTCATTTCATGGCTAATTCTCTCTTCTACTGTACATTCATTACATATTCCATTCTTCTCCCGACAGAGTTTTATTATCGCCTTTCAATCTTTTTTGCTTCTTTTCTAAATTAAGTTTCTACAAACGCTAACATTCAGTCGAAGAAATAAACTTTAAATTCTGAATATGAACTACATTTCGTTTCTTATCTTCAAAGTAAATTTGATAAATAATATATTGCTCCTATTGATTGTATCTTTAGGGTTTTAGTAAACCTGGTACAGAGAAAACATTGTAAGATTTGTGTTAGGCTATCCTCGAGATTTATGATTTTGTTATCGCCAAAAAGATTTAGAGTCTCTGTCTACACATTTGAAACAATAAATGCTTTCTCTTCGAGTTGGCAATACAATAAATACTGAACTTAGTAACATTCTGAAAACTTTTGCATTAAATACCAATGTCGTTTGAGCAGAAAATCTTTGATTTAAACTTAAGGGGACCGTCCGTAAATTTTGTAAACAAATTTATTAATGAAGCTACGGTTATGAAACTTAGTTCCTAAATATAAAATTGAATAATATTATGTTTTTGTTCTTGGCATTTTTTCGATTAGACGCATAGAAAACAAGTTATTCGAATTTCGAACGAATTTCGAACTGGGTATTCAAACATGTACTCCTAATACAGTTTTGTAGCTACGGGTTTGCGGTTTTTTTCATTCGATTTTCCTGGTGATTCTCTACAAAAGCGTTAGGATCGATTTTTGAATTTCGAATTAGTTTACGAAAAATTTGATTTTTCGTGAAAAAACTAAAATTTTCAAAAAAAAAAAAATTATATTTCCAAAAAAAAAAAATTATATTTTGAAATTCAAAAATCGATCCTAACGCTTTTGTAGAGAATTACCAGGAGAATCGAATGAAAAAAACCGCAAACCCGTAGCTACAAAACTGTATTAGGAGTACATGTTTGAATACCAAAAAGTTAGTAATTTTTCAACTGCAAGAAAAATGAGTTCAAAGTTTTTATTTGGACTATGTATGGCACTAAATCCCCGCGGGGCGAAGTGCCCCGCTATTACTACTCAAAGGTAGTGGGTATCACTGGGCGCCACCCAGCTCTCTGTAGTAAAGTTTTACATAGCCAAACAACAACCGCTACAGAAAAAAAAAAAACAAACAACGAACACCCATCAATATCCTCCGGGTTGATAGTCATGGGAGGGTCCAGCCTCATCACGCAGTCGACGCTTCGGTGTCATCTTTGCTGGTGTACTAGCCTCACTATTCCTTCTCTTCAGAGTTGTCTTTTCAGTAGAAAGACCCAGACGTGTCAAAAGAAAGCCATGAACATTACCAAAGTTATGAACAAGAGCTGTATCAGTAGTGACGAACTGAACTCTGTCGAGTTTAGCGTCCTTCACTTTGAGAACTCTCGTCCACAACTGCCAGATCTATTTTATTAGAATGCTTCTGAGAGGCTAACTTTGAATAACAGTTAGCCAATTGTGAAACAATGATGTAATTAGCAGCCACTTAGCTAGGCACGCATGTGCCAAATCTAAGAGTTAGGCGGCTCACCCACGCTGTGCCAGATGTAATGGCGCGCCAAATTCCAAGCTCCCAACCCCTGTGGAAGGGGAGGGGGGTGATAAACAGCTGATTTTTCTTTGTGAGATCAATCTTAGTAATATAAACTAGCTATTTAAGCAATAAAAAAAATATTGAAAATTTAGTGATTTAATCACGGACGGTCCCCTTAATTGCCTTAAGTTATTTATCTTCTATCAGAAATTTGAAACTAAATGAGGTTGAATTCCAATCAATAACTGTCTAATTATGGTTTTACATATTATTTATTGCATACAATGTATTATTCTTATTACGACTACTTTAACTTGGTTGAAAACTGTTTTTAATTTAACAATAATGACGCAATAGAGTGTTTAAATATCCTAATTAACTCTCATTATTAAATCAATTCCCCTCTCTCTCTCTCCCTGTCAACTCCGTTACCCAGAGAGTCCTCTCTAATTTTCTACTCCGTGTAACTTTCTTCACCAGGAGACCAAACCTGTCAACTGAACTATTAAAAACCTCTCTCTCATTCTCCTTGAAATTCACACAAATCTCGCCTGCCACAAGGAATTAAATGTATCGGATTTTTAGCTTTCCATTGGTATGTATTGTGTAAAAGAAGTTTGAATTATAAGAATTACTGGTATGAAGAGTGACTTAATACTTCCATTTAATTTCATATATGTTTTTAAAGTGAATATAGTGTTTTTAAACTATAATTTATTAGGAACATGTTATTAAAATTTATTTTGATACATAGGTAAATTGTAATCTCTTAAATGTCAATATATACAATAACTATAACTATATTCATTATTTTTCTCTAACTCTTATATATTTCCGTTATAATCATAAGTTCTAAGCCACCCCTCTCATTCCTGTCTAACTCGGTGTTACGACCCAAGTAGTCCGATTCGGTCTCAAATATTGTTTTTTCTATATCCAATGAAATTGCAATACATTCTAGGCCTATGCAATAGCCACTTTTTGTTGTCATTGCATTTCTTTCCTATCGAATTTTAGTCTATTAGCTTTGTAATTCACTATTAATTGATATGCCAATTTCTTATTTGAGTAAATTGGACCTTAGCATATAATTTCGTATTACAAATAATCTTGTACATTTTCATTCATTTACTCCTCAATATTCCTCATATTTTTCCTATATTTCAATTTGCATCCTTGTGAAAATAGATAGATTATAAATTAATAAGAGAACATACTTTGCGTATTGCAGACACTTCTTTTTACATCATAAACAAACATACGCATCGTCAACTTTTCGGAAGGCCAGTCTTTCATCCGTAAGAAGATTTACGACTTACCCGGCAATGGGAAATAGCAACAGAATGGAGAAAATTTGAGATGAACATACAATGAGAAATAATGTCCACTGACCTGAACTGAAATCGAATACACCATTTTACCTGAAATTATACCAGAACTGATATCAAATTATTCCCTGACTTTACAATAGATATTATGCACTATGATTAAGTAGTCTCATCGAACCATGAATTAATATTCGAACCAACACAAACGATATCAACTATAAAGTAATTTCAGTCTCAGTTTCTCTCACATACACTCAAAGTTATTCTGCTATCAATAGTTTCTAATCTCTTGTCGTATATTTGGAATTGAATATTTCCTACTATGTACATAGGGTCGTACGGGGTATCACTGCGCACAATCCCGCAAACTCTGTATATACTCAAAAACTGAATGTACAAGAGAAAATCTTTTTCTCGTGATGAAATGGTCATGAATGAGGATGGTTCTCAACCAGTTTTGAAATAATATATAAATAAATAAATAACTTATTGGCCATTTTTCGTGCGTAACTTTTATAGAGTGTATAGGGCTAACACTGCGTTCATGAATGGGTATTACTGCGCATTGCTTAAATACAACACTCCTCTTCCCCTCCAAATCACCATCTCACATTTTTATAAATTACACTCCCCTCCACATCTAACCCCCCTTCCTTCCCCATCTAAAAACTCCTCTCTTCCCATCTAAATCCCCAACTCCTCCAATCTAAATCCCCATCTCCTTCAATCTCAATCCCCCTTTCCTCTTATAGAAATACCCCTCTCTTCCGATCTAAATCCACTTCTACCCTATCTAAATCCCTCTCTCCCCCATTAATTTCCCCATCCCCTCATCCAAATCTCATTTTCCTCATCTAAATCCCCCACTTCCCCATCTAAATATCTGCGTTTCTCTAACTAAATGACCTCTCCCCAATCTAGTTGTCCCATACATTTTAAACACATATTTGATGAATCTGCAACAAATTTATTACTTAAATTCTAAGAAACTAGTTAACTCCTCAAATTAAATAATATTATAGGACCGTAGGCTTATTGTTTATCAATTTTCTAATTCGATAACCTCTCATCTCCCACCTAAATCCCCCCTCTCTCTATCTTAATAATCCCGACAACAAGTAGCATAGTTACTACGATCGTAAGTTTATTGTTAATCAATATTATAATAAAAAACACCTTATTCCATATTTATGTCTTTATTAAAAGCTAAAAACTCATAATATTTATAATTGTTTACATACAAATCTGGTTATCAGTGATGCGCAGTGATACCCCTCTACCTCTTAATTATCTGGGGTATCACTGCGCACGGTTGTGGCTGGAAAATCGTTGAAACTGAGAAGTTAACTGTTAATGTTTGTGTTAGCATGTTAAAACAGTATACATCTATTAATCTCGGTTCTAGAGTTATTGGAGAGTTTGCGGGGTTTAAAAATCATCAGAGCAAACTTTTTCCAGGTCGTTTTGAGAACACTACATTCATCGCGACTTAACTCTAGAAATACTAATAAGATAATGGTGCATCATGATGTTCATGGGAGAAAAAAAGATGCTTGAAAAGATGGTGCAATCAGATTTAAGCTAAAACAAGTGGTTTTTAAATTATAAGAGGTGCGTAGTGATACCCCATGACAATGGTATGCGCAGTGATACCCCGTTCGACCCTATAGCCTATATAGAAAAAATCACAGCATTCTCGAATTGAAAAAAATCAGTTTCATTCACAGTAAACATATCTTCCACTAAGTTAGTAAGGAAATATATATGGTATTTTTTTAAATCAGAATTTTGGTAACGTCAAAGAATTAAATTGTGTATTTTATTGACTAGAAATCCATTTAGATGTTAATCCCGCATAAGCCAAACACCTTATTCAATATCTATTCCTCTAATAAGCACTGTAAAAAATCATAATTTTTCTATTTATTTAAATACAAATATGATTATTAATGATGTGCAGTAATATCCCTCTACCTCTTAATTATCTGGGGTATCACTGCGCACGGTTGTGACGGGAAAACCGTTAAAACTGAGAACTGTAAAATTTGACATAATGTAACTGTTAATGCTTGAGTTAACATTTAAAAAGAATATGATTCTATGAATCTCAGTTCTAGAGTTATTCAAAAGTTTGCGGGATTAAAAAATCACCAGTGCAAACTTTTTTCAGATTGTTTTGAGAGTACCACATGCATCACAACCTAGCTCCAGAGATACTAATAGGATAATGATGCGTCATGATGTTCATGGGATAAAAGGAGATGCTTGAAATTATGGTGCTGTCAGATTTAGGCTATTATAAGAGCTCATAAAAACGGTATATGCGGTGAAACCCCATTCGACCCTTCTATATTTATATATGAGCAAATCCTGTTGAGGAATTGTTCAAATGGCTCCTATTCCACAGCAGGTGAAATAAGAGTCCTAAATATGTATTCATTGGTGAGGGTAAAAGTTTGTAACTGTATCGTAAATCTAAGTCGTTAACTCTCCCCTATGACATTTTCGGTAAAACTTCAACTGCCGAGAAAAACTTAACTAACCTTCTAAAAACTAAACTAAAGTCATTTTATAGGTCTAGATATACTGTCTATGGACAATTTATATGTTTGCAACGAATAGAATTAGTGCATTTTATTATTGAGAGAATAACACCCTTTTAAATAAGAATATAAATCATATTCAGCTATTAAGTACTATAATTTATATATTTTCATTTTTTTCGTGAACCTCCGGATGATATCCATATATCAAAATTCGATTTGATTATTTTTGGTATTTATATCAAGAGATGAAAAAATCTTCTCTGTATACAAAATTAAAGCTATATTATTGTTTTTATTGAAGATGGTTACTCGATCTCGCACAATGATATTACAATGTCAATACTTTTTGATGAGTCTTTCAGAGCCATACGCATTATTATATTTCAGAGTCTATACGCATGATTATCTTTCAGAGTCTTACAAATGGAAAGATAATTGAATTTGTATTTTACAAAAAATTGCAGCAACATCCAATCCCTTTATCATATCTATGGAGACACTTTATAAGATATGATAAGTATGGTTTTCAGAGAAATTATTGGATGAGCATTATCGATATTTTAATTTAACTCTGAATTCTCGTGGTGTGGAAAACAATCCAGATAATATTTGAACAAGATTCAAAATATTTCATTGAGAATTTTTTTTACTTATATAGTTTAATGAACCAGAAGTATTTATTATTTGATCTTTACAAAAGAGCAAGAAGAAAATGGTAACAAAGAGAACAAAAGATTTCTCGTGAGTTATTACACGAGATAGCGTCAATAAATCTTCACAGCGATAAAACAAACAAATTTGATCAATAAATTGTGTCAAGTACAATTCATAAGAGACTTTATATGAATGTTCTATAGCGTTTGTGTACATCCAATAGTCTTACCTTTAAGATCAATATAAATATTTTCCGAATGCTGCAAATATATTGGTAGAGAATTTATTGCTGTTGTTCATTTTGTGAAAAACGTACTAACTTTGATCCTTTGTGTACCACTTTACTTGTAATCTCATCACAATACCAATAACATTGTTCATTTGTTTGCCTGTTCACTGCTATTCTCATCACGATACCACTAACGTTGTTCATTTGTCTGTCTGTTCACTGATATTCTCATAACAATACCACTAACGTTGTTCATTTGTCTGTCTGTTCACTGCTATTCTCATCACAATACCACTAACGTTGTTCATTTGTCTGCCTGTTCACTGCTATTCTCATCACAATACCACTAACGTTGCTCATTTTTCTGCCTGTTCACTGTTATTTTCATCACAATACCACTAATGTTGTTCCTTTGTCTGCCTGTTTACTGCTATTCTCATCAAATTACCACTAACGTTGTTCATTTGTCTGTCTGTTCACTGCTATTCTCATCACAATACCACTAACGATGTTCATTTGCCTGCCTGTTCACAGCTATTCTCACCACAATACCACTAACGTTGTTCATTTGTCTGCCTGTTCACTGTTATTCTCATCACAATACCACTAACGATGTTCATTTGCCTGCCTATTCACAGCTATTCTCACAACAATACCACTAACGTTGTTCATTTGTCTGCCTGTTCAATGCTATTCTCATCACAATACCACTAACGTTGTTCATTTGTCTGCCTGTTCACTGTTATTCTCATCACAATACCACTAACGTTGTTCATTTGTCTGCTTGTTCACTTCTATTCTCGTCATAATACCACTAACGTTGTTCATTTGTCTGCCTGTTCACTGCTATTCTCATCAAAATAACAATTACATTGTTCTTTTGTCTGCCTGTTCACTGCTATTCTCAACACAATACTACTAACGTTGTTCTTTTATCTGCCTGGTCACTGCTATTCTCACCACAATACCACTAACGTTGTTCTTTTGTCTGCCTGTTCACTGCTATTCTCAACACAATACCACTAACGTTGTTCTTTTATCTGCCTATTCACTGCTATTCTCACCACAATACCACTAACGTTGTTCATTTATCTGTCTGGTCACTGCTATTCTCACCACAATACCACTAACGTTGCTCATTTTTCTGCCTGTTCACTGCTATTCTCATAACAATACCACTAACGTTGTTCATTTGTCTGCCTGTTCACTGCTATTCTCAACACAATACCACTAACGTTGTTCTTTTATCTGCCTATTCACTGCTATTCTCACCACAATACCACTAACGTTGTTCATTTATCTGTCTGGTCACTTCTATTCTCACCACAATACCACTAACGTTGTTCATTTGTTTGCCTGTTCACTGCTATTCTCATCACGATACCACTAACGTTGTTCATTTATCTGCCTGTTCACTGCTATTCTCATAACAATACCACTAACGTTGTTCATTTGTCTGTCTATTCACTGCTATTCTCATCACAATACCACTTACGTTGTTCATTCATCTGCCTGTTCACTGCTATTCTCATCACAATACCACTTACGTTGTTCATTTGTCTGCCTGTTCACCGCTATTCTCATCACAATAACAATTACATTGTTCTTTTGTCTGCCTGTTCACTGCTATTCTCAACACAATACCACTAACGTTGTTCATTTATCTGTCTGGTCACTGCTATTCTCACCACAATACCACTAACGTTGTTCATTTGTTTGCCTGTTCACTGCTATTCTCATCACGATACCACTAACGTTGTTCATTTATCTGCCTGTTCACTGCTATTCTCATAACAATACCACTAACGTTGTTCATTTATCTGCCTGTTCACTGCTATTCTCACCACAATACCACTAACGTTGTTCATTTGTCTGCCTGTTCACTGCTATTCTCATCACAATACCACTAACGTTGTTCATTTGTTTGCTTGTTCACTGCTATTCTCGTCATAATACCACTAACGTTGTTCATTTGTCTGCCTGTTCACTGCTATTCTCATCACAATAACAATTACATTGTTCTTTTGTCTGCCTGTTCACTGCTATTCTCAACACAATACCACTAACGTTGTTCTTTTATCTGCCTATTCACTGCTATTCTCACCACAATACCACTAACGTTGTTCATTTATCTGTCTGGTCACTGCTATTCTCACCACAATACCACTAACGTTGTTCATTTGTTTGCCTGTTCACTGCTATTCTCATCACGATACCACTAACGTTGTTCATTTATTTGCCTGTTCACTGCTATTCTCATAACAATACCACTAACGTTGTTCATTTGTCTGTCTGTTCACTGCTATTCTCATCACAATACCACTAACGTTGTTCATTTGTCTGCTTGTTCACTGCTATTCTCGTCATAATACCACTAACGTTGTTCATTTGTCTGCCTGTTCACTGCTATTCTCATCACAATAACAATTACATTGTTCTTTTGTCTGCCTGTTCACTGCTATTCTCAACACAATACCACTAACGTTGTTCTTTTATCTGCCTGGTCACTGCTATTCTCACCACAATACCACTAACGTTGTTCTTTTGTCTGCCTGTTCACTGCTATTCTCAACACAATACCACTAACGTTGTTCTTTTATCTGCCTATTCACTGCTATTCTCACCACAATACCACTAACGTTGTTCATTTATCTGTCTGGTCACTGCTATTCTCACCACAATACCACTAACGTTGCTCATTTTTCTGCCTGTTCACTGCTATTCTCATCACAATACCACTAACGTTGTTCATTTGTCTGCCTGTTCACTGCTATTCTCATAACAATACCACTAACGTTGTTCATTTGTCTGCCTGTTCACTGCTATTCTCACCACAATACCACTAACGTTGCTTATTTTTCTGCCTGTTCACTGCTATTCTCATAACAATACCACTAACGTTGTTCATTTGTCTGCCTGTTCACTGCTATTCTCATCACGATACCACTAACGTTGTTCATTTATCTGCCTGTTCACTGCTATTCTCATAACAATACCACTAACGTTGTTCATTTGTCTGTCTGTTCACTGCTATTCTCATCACAATACCACTAACGTTGTTCATTCATCTGCCTGTTCACTGCTATTCTCATCACAATACCACTTACGTTGTTCATTCATCTGCCTGTTCACTGTTATTCTCATCACAATACCACTAACGATGTTCATTTGCCTGCCTATTCACAGCTATTCTCACAACAATACCACTAACGTTGTTCATTTGTCTGCCTGTTCAATGCTATTCTCATCACAATACCACTAACGTTGTTCATTTGTCTGCCTGTTCACTGTTATTCTCATCACAATACCACTAACGTTGTTCATTTGTCTGCTTGTTCACTGCTATTCTCGTCATAATACCACTAACGTTGTTCATTTGTCTGCCTGTTCACTGCTATTCTCATCACAATAACAATTACATTGTTCTTTTGTCTGCCTGTTCACTGCTATTCTCAACACAATACTACTAACGTTGTTCTTTTATCTGCCTGGTCACTGCTATTCTCACCACAATACCACTAACGTTGTTCTTTTGTCTGCCTGTTCACTGCTATTCTCAACACAATACCACTAACGTTGTTCTTTTATCTGCCTATTCACTGCTATTCTCACCACAATACCACTAACGTTGTTCATTTATCTGTCTGGTCACTGCTATTCTCACCACAATACCACTAACGTTGCTCATTTTTCTGCCTGTTCACTGCTATTCTCATAACAATACCACTAACGTTGTTCATTTGTCTGCCTGTTCACTGCTATTCTCAACACAATACCACTAACGTTGTTCTTTTATCTGCCTATTCACTGCTATTCTCACAACAATACCACTAACGTTGTTCATTTATCTGTCTGGTCACTTCTATTCTCACCACAATACCACTAACGTTGTTCATTTGTTTGCCTGTTCACTGCTATTCTCATCACGATACCACTAACGTTGTTCATTTATCTGCCTGTTCACTGCTATTCTCATAACAATACCACTAACGTTGTTCATTTGTCTGTCTATTCACTGCTATTCTCACCACAATACCACTTACGTTGTTCATTCATCTGCCTGTTCACTGCTATTCTCATCACAATACCACTTACGTTGTTCATTTGTCTGCCTGTTCACCGCTATTCTCATCACAATAACAATTACATTGTTCTTTTGTCTGCCTGTTCACTGCTATTCTCAACACAATACCACTAACGTTGTTCATTTATCTGTCTGGTCACTGCTATTCTCACCACAATACCACTAACGTTGTTCATTTGTTTGCCTGTTCACTGCTATTCTCATCACGATACCACTAACGTTGTTCATTTATCTGCCTGTTCACTGCTATTCTCATAACAATACCACTAACGTTGTTCATTTGTCTGTCTGTTCACTGCTATTCTCATCACAATACCACTAACGTTGTTCATTTGTTTGCTTGTTCACTGCTATTCTCGTCATAATACCACTAACGTTGTTCATTTGTCTGCCTGTTCACTGCTATTCTCATCACAATAACAATTACATTGTTCTTTTGTCTGCCTGTTCACTGCTATTCTCAACACAATACCACTAACGTTGTTCTTTTATCTGCCTATTCACTGCTATTCTCACCACAATACCACTAACGTTGTTCATTTATCTGTCTGGTCACTGCTATTCTCACCACAATACCACTAACGTTGTTCATTTGTTTGCCTGTTCACTGCTATTCTCATCACGATACCACTAACGTTGTTCATTTATCTGCCTGTTCACTGCTATTCTCATAACAATACCACTAACGTTGTTCATTTGTCTGTCTGTTCACTGCTATTCTCATCACAATACCACTGACGTTGTTCATTTGTCTGCTTGTTCACTGCTAGTCTCGTCATAATACCACTAACGTTGTTCATTTGTCTGCCTGTTCACTGCTATTCTCTTCACAATAACAATTACATTGTTCTTTTGTCTGCCTGGTCACTGCTATTCTCACCACAATACCACTAACGTTGTTCTTTTGTCTGCCTGTTCACTGCTATTCTCAACACAATACCACTAACGTTGTTCTTTTATCTGCCTATTCACTGCTATTCTCACCACAATACCACTAACGTTGTTCATTTATCTGTCTGGTCACTGCTATTCTCACCACAATACCACTAACGTTGCTCATTTTTCTGCCTGTTCACTGCTATTCTCATAACAATACCACTAACGTTGTTCATTTGTCTGCCTGTTCACTGCTATTCTCACCACAATACCACTAACGTTGCTCATTTTTCTGCCTGTTCACTGCTATTCTCATAACAATACCACTAACGTTGTTCATTTGTCTGCCTGTTCACTGCTATTCTCATCACGATACCACTAACGTTGTTCATTTATCTGCCTGTTCACTGCTATTCTCATAACAATACCACTAACGTTGTTCATTTGTCTGTCTGTTCACTGCTATTCTCATCACAATACCACTTACGTTGTTCATTCATCTGCCTGTTCACTGCTATTCTCATCACAATACCACTTACGTTGTTCATTCATCTGCCTGTTCACTGCTATTCTCATCACAATACCACTTACGTTGTTCATTCATCTGCCTGTTCACTGCTATTCTCACCACAATACCACTAACGTTGTTCATTTATCTGCCTGTTCACTGCTATTCTCATAACAATACCACTAACGTTGTTCATTTGTCTGTCTATTCACTGCTATTCTCATCACAATACCACTTACGTTGTTCATTCATCTGCCTGTTCACTGCTATTCTCATCACAATACCACTTACGTTGTTCATTTGTCTGCCTGTTCACCGCTATTCTCATCACAATAACAATTACATTGTTCTTTTGTCTGCCTGTTCACTGCTATTCTCAACACAATACCACTAACGTTGTTCATTTATCTGTCTGGTCACTGCTATTCTCACCACAATACCACTAACGTTGTTCATTTGTTTGCCTGTTCACTGCTATTCTCATCACGATACCACTAACGTTGTTCATTTATCTGCCTGTTCACTGCTATTCTCATAACAATACCACTAACGTTGTTCATTTATCTGCCTGTTCACTGCTATTCTCACCACAATACCACTAACGTTGTTCATTTGTCTGCCTGTTCACTGCTATTCTCATCACAATACCACTAACGTTGTTCATTTGTTTGCTTGTTCACTGCTATTCTCGTCATAATACCACTAACGTTGTTCATTTGTCTGCCTGTTCACTGCTATTCTCATCACAATAACAATTACATTGTTCTTTTGTCTGCCTGTTCACTGCTATTCTCAACACAATACCACTAACGTTGTTCTTTTATCTGCCTATTCACTGCTATTCTCACCACAATACCACTAACGTTGTTCATTTATCTGTCTGGTCACTGCTATTCTCACCACAATACCACTAACGTTGTTCATTTGTTTGCCTGTTCACTGCTATTCTCATCACGATACCACTAACGTTGTTCATTTATTTGCCTGTTCACTGCTATTCTCATAACAATACCACTAACGTTGTTCATTTGTCTGTCTGTTCACTGCTATTCTCATCACAATACCACTAACGTTGTTCATTTGTCTGCTTGTTCACTGCTATTCTCGTCATAATACCACTAACGTTGTTCATTTGTCTGCCTGTTCACTGCTATTCTCATCACAATAACAATTACATTGTTCTTTTGTCTGCCTGTTCACTGCTATTCTCAACACAATACCACTAACGTTGTTCTTTTATCTGCCTGGTCACTGCTATTCTCACCACAATACCACTAACGTTGTTCTTTTGTCTGCCTGTTCACTGCTATTCTCAACACAATACCACTAACGTTGTTCTTTTATCTGCCTATTCACTGCTATTCTCACCACAATACCACTAACGTTGTTCATTTATCTGTCTGGTCACTGCTATTCTCACCACAATACCACTAACGTTGCTCATTTTTCTGCCTGTTCACTGCTATTCTCATCACAATACCACTAACGTTGTTCATTTGTCTGCCTGTTCACTGCTATTCTCATAACAATACCACTAACGTTGTTCATTTGTCTGCCTGTTCACTGCTATTCTCACCACAATACCACTAACGTTGCTTATTTTTCTGCCTGTTCACTGCTATTCTCATAACAATACCACTAACGTTGTTCATTTGTCTGCCTGTTCACTGCTATTCTCATCACGATACCACTAACGTTGTTCATTTATCTGCCTGTTCACTGCTATTCTCATAACAATACCACTAACGTTGTTCATTTGTCTGTCTGTTCACTGCTATTCTCATCACAATACCACTAACGTTGTTCATTCATCTGCCTGTTCACTGCTATTCTCATCACAATACCACTTACGTTGTTCATTCATCTGCCTGTTCACTGTTATTCTCATCACAATACCACTAACGATGTTCATTTGCCTGCCTATTCACAGCTATTCTCACAACAATACCACTAACGTTGTTCATTTGTCTGCCTGTTCAATGCTATTCTCATCACAATACCACTAACGTTGTTCATTTGTCTGCCTGTTCACTGTTATTCTCATCACAATACCACTAACGTTGTTCATTTGTCTGCTTGTTCACTGCTATTCTCGTCATAATACCACTAACGTTGTTCATTTGTCTGCCTGTTCACTGCTATTCTCATCACAATAACAATTACATTGTTCTTTTGTCTGCCTGTTCACTGCTATTCTCAACACAATACTACTAACGTTGTTCTTTTATCTGCCTGGTCACTGCTATTCTCACCACAATACCACTAACGTTGTTCTTTTGTCTGCCTGTTCACTGCTATTCTCAACACAATACCACTAACGTTGTTCTTTTATCTGCCTATTCACTGCTATTCTCACCACAATACCACTAACGTTGTTCATTTATCTGTCTGGTCACTGCTATTCTCACCACAATACCACTAACGTTGCTCATTTTTCTGCCTGTTCACTGCTATTCTCATAACAATACCACTAACGTTGTTCATTTGTCTGCCTGTTCACTGCTATTCTCAACACAATACCACTAACGTTGTTCTTTTATCTGCCTATTCACTGCTATTCTCACAACAATACCACTAACGTTGTTCATTTATCTGTCTGGTCACTTCTATTCTCACCACAATACCACTAACGTTGTTCATTTGTTTGCCTGTTCACTGCTATTCTCATCACGATACCACTAACGTTGTTCATTTATCTGCCTGTTCACTGCTATTCTCATAACAATACCACTAACGTTGTTCATTTGTCTGTCTATTCACTGCTATTCTCACCACAATACCACTTACGTTGTTCATTCATCTGCCTGTTCACTGCTATTCTCATCACAATACCACTTACGTTGTTCATTTGTCTGCCTGTTCACCGATATTCTCATCACAATAACAATTACATTGTTCTTTTGTCTGCCTGTTCACTGCTATTCTCAACACAATACCACTAACGTTGTTCATTTATCTGTCTGGTCACTGCTATTCTCACCACAATACCACTAACGTTGTTCATTTGTTTGCCTGTTCACTGCTATTCTCATCACGATACCACTAACGTTGTTCATTTATCTGCCTGTTCACTGCTATTCTCATAACAATACCACTAACGTTGTTCATTTGTCTGTCTGTTCACTGCTATTCTCATCACAATACCACTAACGTTGTTCATTTGTTTGCTTGTTCACTGCTATTCTCGTCATAATACCACTAACGTTGTTCATTTGTCTGCCTGTTCACTGCTATTCTCATCACAATAACAATTACATTGTTCTTTTGTCTGCCTGTTCACTGCTATTCTCAACACAATACCACTAACGTTGTTCTTTTATCTGCCTATTCACTGCTATTCTCACCACAATACCACTAACGTTGTTCATTTATCTGTCTGGTCACTGCTATTCTCACCACAATACCACTAACGTTGTTCATTTGTTTGCCTGTTCACTGCTATTCTCATCACGATACCACTAACGTTGTTCATTTATCTGCCTGTTCACTGCTATTCTCATAACAATACCACTAACGTTGTTCATTTGTCTGTCTGTTCACTGCTATTCTCATCACAATACCACTGACGTTGTTCATTTGTCTGCTTGTTCACTGCTAGTCTCGTCATAATACCACTAACGTTGTTCATTTGTCTGCCTGTTCACTGCTATTCTCTTCACAATAACAATTACATTGTTCTTTTGTCTGCCTGGTCACTGCTATTCTCACCACAATACCACTAACGTTGTTCTTTTGTCTGCCTGTTCACTGCTATTCTCAACACAATACCACTAACGTTGTTCTTTTATCTGCCTATTCACTGCTATTCTCACCACAATACCACTAACGTTGTTCATTTATCTGTCTGGTCACTGCTATTCTCACCACAATACCACTAACGTTGCTCATTTTTCTGCCTGTTCACTGCTATTCTCATAACAATACCACTAACGTTGTTCATTTGTCTGCCTGTTCACTGCTATTCTCACCACAATACCACTAACGTTGCTCATTTTTCTGCCTGTTCACTGCTATTCTCATAACAATACCACTAACGTTGTTCATTTGTCTGCCTGTTCACTGCTATTCTCATCACGATACCACTAACGTTGTTCATTTATCTGCCTGTTCACTGCTATTCTCATAACAATACCACTAACGTTGTTCATTTGTCTGTCTGTTCACTGCTATTCTCATCACAATACCACTTACGTTGTTCATTCATCTGCCTGTTCACTGCTATTCTCATCACAATACCACTTACGTTGTTCATTCATCTGCCTGTTCACTGCTATTCTCATCACAATACCACTTACGTTGTTCATTCATCTGCCTGTTCACTGCTATTCTCACCACAATACCACTAACGTTGTTCATTTATCTGTCTGGTCACTGCTATTCTCACCACAATACCACTAACGTTGTTCATTTGTTTGCCTGTTCAGTGCTATTCTCATCACGATACCACTAACGTTGTTCATTTATCTGCCTGTTCACTGCTATTCTCATCACAATACCACTTACGTTGTTCATTCATCTGCCTGTTCACTGCTATTCTCATCACAATACCACTTACGTTGTTCATTCATCTGCCTGTTCACTGCTATTCTCATCACAATACCACTAACGTTGTTCATTTGTTTGCCTGTTCACTGCTATTCTCATCACAATACCACTTACGTTGTTCATTTGTTTGCCTGTTCACTGCTATTCTCATCGATATACTAAAGTTTCTGCTCGAAGTTCTGCAATGAAAGTTACACAAAGGCGGCAGAATTTCGAACAATTTCAAGCAATGCTAAAACTTGTGTCTTGGATTACCATTCGCTGCTACAAGCTCATTGTTAGCAGAAAAACAAACAACTTCAGTCGAATTAGGCAAATTGAAGTGGTAATGATAAGGAAAATTAGTGTGGATGAACATCTTACAGTTCATATTGACTTTTGCTTAAATAATTTAATATTTTTTAAATGTAATATTAAAATATTAGCAAGAGAAAACATAAACTGTCTATGCTCTGGAAGTAAATACTGAAAACTATACAAATACTGAAAATATATTTCTCTTATTATTTTACATAGTTCATGTTAGTGGTTCTATTCCACAGACTATAGTATGTATCTTCACAATACTCCACAATACTAGTACTAATGATTTTTATAATTTATGTAAATTGCAGTTTCACGTAAATAAAAATTAGATATTTTATTAGTATCAATCATACAACTCTCATTGCTCAAGATTCATTATTGATTATTTAATAGAAAATAAATATTAATTCAAAGATGGGTGCACTTGTTTGTGTATCACCCTGTATAATTGAAGTGCTACCCTTTCAATGGCGCCATTTCTATGGGTTAGTAGACAATCAACGTGAATAGAGAATTGAAATAAATAAACAAAATTCTCCAATATACAGAGAATTAAAAAAATAAAATAGAAAGGGCCTTTGATAACACAAAATATTCTTTCACAATTATAGATAAATATTTTAGTTTTGATAAATGTCTCAATTGTTCACAATGAATTCTGAATAGATTTAATTAAAAAGATAAAACATATAATTCCAGTTCACAAAATAAAAGCAATAAAATAATAATAATTCACTGCACCAAATATTAACTGTGACAATTCTGGAAAGGTGATATTAACTAATGTGTTCGGATAGAATAAATATTAAATAAATAATATTTAACACTCAATATATCTCAATAATTCATTTTTTATATATATCTCAAGATTTTGCATACTATCTATTCTTAGAAATCGCCGTACATTTTTACAATTCTTAATCCTTTTAATTTTTCTAACGAGTAAAATATTCCCCTGTTGTTTTATTCATAAGATAAATAAATTATGTAAACTGAGTGTTGAAAGAATGAGAAGAAATCACATTTCCTTTGTTCTATTTTGAGAAATTATACGGGGAAAATAAATCAAAGTTTAGAGTGGAATATTTAATATGATAGTTTGAAAGCTAATAAGAAAATTCAGTTATTTCTGGTGGAATATATTTCACACCAATCTTAATGTTACGTTTAATGTAATGTGGTACATTTATCACATCACCCTTAGAAAATAAATATGTGTGGTGATAGGCAGCTCTAATTTTCAACAACATCATTTACCTCCTTTATCCTATTTGTTTTTTATTTAAATAATATTTATTCTTTAAATTCGTGAAATATCTTTCAGAGAAGTTAAAGTTTTAATTGAATTAAGCAATCAATATGTTATGATAATTAATTGGTATGAACTATACTTGAAAAGTTTTGTTTATTTACAGGTTATATAATATAACTTAAAAACACGTATTGTGCAAGATGTACAAATATTTTATGCCTTCCAATTTTTAATGATTATGATACTGTATGCATAATAATATTCTAAATTGGAAATAGCTTTAGAATTATATATATTATTTCATCAAATACATTCTAACTCACAATATTTTTTATTTAGCTTTGATTCCTTTAATATTTGCAATAATTGTGTATGCTATTTGAAATAATGATTATTCCTAATGAGAATATAAATAGTTTACAGTGAATTTTAAACTGCAGAATAACAAATGAAGCAAATTAATTACTTTGTTCTAACTTATTATTAATGCAGCTTGGAGCTGTGTAATGTAAAAAGTCTACGGACTTCACTGTGAACATTTGAGTCACTTGCAGTTGTGGTAATTGAAGATAATATTCTGACATTAATTAGAAACAGTTTGAATACAAGTCTTGAAATGAGAGAAACTATCAACAAAATAATTGAGTTAACTCGTGTATGAAAGAGAACTCATAATTACTGTATTAACTCATCACTCCTGTTTAACTCATCACTCCTGTATGTAACTCATCACTCCTGTATTAACTCATCATTCCTGTGTTAACTCATCACTCCTGTATTAACTCATCACTCCTGTATTAACTCATCACTCCTATATTAACTCATTACTCCTGTATTAACTCATCACTCCTGTATTAACTCATCACTCCTGTATTAACTCATCATTCCTGTGTTAACTCATCACTCCAGTATTAACTCATCACTCCTGTATTAACTCATCACTCCAGTATTAACTCATCACTCCAGTATTAACTCATCACTCCTGTATTAACTCATCACTCCTGTATTAACTCATCATTCCTGTGTTAACTCATCATTCCAGTATTAACTCATCACTCCTGTATTAACTCATCACTCCTGTATTAACTCATTACTCCTGTATTAACTCATCACTCCTTTATTAACTCATTACTCCTGTATTAACTCATCACTCCTTTATTAACTCATTACTCCTGTATTAACTCATCACTCCTGTATTAACTCATTACTCCTGTATTTCCAAACATTAGCTTCTCTATTCATGTCAGCTTTATTTTCAATCTTATTTTTT
Source organism: Caprella mutica (assembly GCA_947561585.1). Taxonomy (NCBI): domain Eukaryota; kingdom Metazoa; phylum Arthropoda; class Malacostraca; order Amphipoda; family Caprellidae; genus Caprella; species Caprella mutica. The sequence goes on along the minus strand of CANNZV010000579.1, from coordinate 87,072 downwards.
TTTAGGTCTTTTACTAAACTCTTCTCTAATTTTCCGAAAGCTCCGGACTATTTCTTTTGTTGCAAAGAATACATCTTGTCTGAACTACTGTCAGATGGAAGATCTTTGGAAAACAATAAACAATGAGTGGCATTGTAAATATTGTGAGACACAGGCTATTGTAAGGAGACTACCATCATTAAACAGAGCAATGAAACAATAAACAATTAGTGGCATTGTAAGTATTGTGAGACACAGGCTATTGTAAGAGGACTACCATCATTAAACAGAGCAATGAAACAATAAACAATGAGTGGCCTGTTAAGTATGGTGAGACACAGGCTATTGTAAGGGGAAAATCAAGAAATGAATAATTATTTTCTTTTCAAGTTAATTCAGTCCTAATTATTTTTAATGATATCACAGGTGTTACCGTGTGAATCTATTTACTTATTAACGTTATATTGAAATAATAACTAACTGATGTGATAAATATTTATTTTTGTTTACAACTGAATAATTAGCAATTTTTCTACAGTGATTATTTTTCTAATTATTTGCTAATCAATGAAGTGGAGAATTGATAATTAATTTAACATGTATCGTAAACACTAAATTAAACAAAACAAATCCCCTTGGAACCCCCACCATACATTTAGATTATGTGATAAGTATATATAACTTAACTTTGTACATTTTAATTAAGTTTTTTGATTTCAATTCATTTCCCATATATGATAACACATGAACTTACCAAAGATAAATGAATGATAACACATGAACTTACCAAATGGCGCCTTGAATTTTTACAACTTATGCTTTGGAAAATTTATTCGATTCTCTATATATTCAAAGTTTAGATTTTATTCAATCATTGAAAAAAAAAATTACTTTTGACTGAGTTGGAAAATAAGTTTCTCTATTTGTTCATAATTCAAAATTCCCAATAATAATAATTCATATGGATTATTTGTTTACGATTTTAAATAATAAAGAATGCAATAGATTTCAATATCAATAATCGGGATAAATTGACTAGCATTTTTTTTCTATTTCAAGTACAATTTTTCCATTAGTAATACAATTTGTAATGAAGTAATGATAAAATGTTGCTTTAACGTTATGACCGAAATATCAAAGGCAACCCACTTCAATATTTTCGGCAACGTCTCGTTCGTTCTTCTTGTATTTCCCTCAAAAAGAAGAAACCCAATTAATATTGCCCATTGAAGCATCTGAGAAATAAAGCAAAGACTGCAATTCATACTCTGTATCAATGGTTCGAAAAGAATGACAAGTCATTAGTTACAACTAATGGCAATCGTAACGAAACATGGATTCTTTTCCTATCGAATCACACAATTCTATTTTTATACCCAAATGACCTTCACTAATTTCAAACTCATGAAAATGAAAGATGAGACTGAATACTTAATGTGAAATTGGCCTTCTAACATTCGATTTCGAATCAATTTGATGCGCTTTGTAGTGGACGAAGATCTCGTATTTACAATACAGGAGTCTGGATGAACATTGCCATCTACAACAACATTAGACCAATTCATTAGGTAATGAAGGTGGAAGATATGCTATGACTTTCCTTTTGTAAACCATTCAACAGAATTGGAGACTCCATCACTCATTCTTCTCATTTACATGATTCATTGGAGAGTTTCTTCTCACCAATGAGTTGGTTCTTGTTATTCGGTTATTGGTAATGGAGGACGAAGGTCACTTCAATGGGCAATGGGCATAGCACTCTCTGTCTAAATGCTAATGAAGACTCTGGTATCACATCTCAAGTCTTAGACTAATTCTATCGTATTTGCTTATTACGAATTCACACTTATCTAATCAGACATCTCTTCTTCACTCCTTCCTTCTTCGTAATCTCTTTCATTCAACAATATCAAAAATATTACCATAGATTTTTCACTCTCTTCGTACAATAAATCCAATGGTATATAATTATATTCCTTCAATCGATTTCCAATTATTCTAATTCCTTCAAGCCATTATACAAATTAAATCTTGCCAGCCTGTTCCTCTTTTATTGAAGTCGAGAGCGCGAATTAAATCTTTTAATTAATTTAAGAGACACAGTGTTACGCTACATTCGACTAAGAAATTGAAGACTGGCATCGAGCCGATATTTCATCAAATTAAGAGTAATTATCTTCTGTGGTATAATTTACATGTTTTAACTGAGAGGAATATCTTTTCAAGAAGGCTATTTAAATCTCAACATTGGAGGTATTTTCAGGTTCAGGGCATTCGAATAGAAATAAGTCTAGTCATCATCAGGAATAAGCGGTGATTTGAAACTCACAAAATATATTTCCAGCAGACTAAGCATCTGAAGTCAGTCTCAAATTATTACCCGGTATGTAGGTTTTTTGAACTTTTAGGAAAAATTAAATCATAATCTATATTTAACTCGATATTTTACCAAAAGTTATCGTATGTAGTTATGTTGAAAAGTAAATGTCATGAAAAAACAGCTTCAACATCGGTAACAAAATATTTTCTTTTAATAGTACTGGTTCGCCTGCGTCAGCGTCTTGGTTACCAGGGTTAATTCTTCAGAGACCGTTGTATTTACCTTAAAGTAGTGTTTCTTTCTATATCCATATTACAGTTTTTCTATATAAAGTACTGTGTCTGACCTTCTGGAACTATGTCTAACAGAACTAAGTTTGGCTGTCACGCGGTTCAAATCCTTCCTTGATAAGGTTCTATCTCCATTTCCCGTAGATGATCTGGCAGACAATATTCTTCTTAAATCAATTCTTAAATTATGGATATAGAGAAAAAAACAATCAGTTCTGAAAGATAAATCAATTCCATTTTCAATCTCTTAAAATTTGAAGCCTATATAGTGTCAATTTTCAAACATCCCGAAAGAGTACATAACACAGGTTAAAGTTACTGTCTCATATATGATAATATTCCTTAGTAATAATATGTAAAATATATATCTAGCACTCCGACTCTCTGATTACGAATAATAAATAAATCTCTTATCTTCCTTAATAGGTAATTGTATCAAATTTTAGGTAGATCCCTTATCGTTATTTGTAGGTAACAGAGTGTTATTTGGTCTATCCCGAGCAATAATTAGTTCCAAATCAATAGTCAGGAGTTATTTGTCCCATAACTATGCTAATCAGATTCCAAATAGATAATATGTAACCAAAGAATGAGTTTGTCATTATTCATCGGAATAAGTATGAGATATTGGTGTTGCAATTTGAATTGGTCAATTATCATAGCGAGGAATCTTAATACAAATTATTGCCGCTATTTCAAAACACTTCTTACGTGCATAGAGTTCTTAGAGTTTGATTTACTTTAGTCATTTCATTTTTAATTGTAAGTTATTATTTATTTTGCAGCTTTCATTACACAATTATGTTCTTCTATTCTCTGTTTGGTGCTTCAGTGCAGGGTGCTGAGTCAGTTCCTACCAATTTTCACATTTTTCACTATATACAGTTTGTCTAAACTCATCACATACCTGCAACTCACATAACATTCAATATTGCATGAGTTATGCATGTGATAGTGTGGACAGAAAGTGAGGCAGACACATTCTAGTGATGTCATAAATCAAACATAACTGTTAATAAGTGATGACGTCATGTGATTTATTGGACTAACACAAGAATTTCCGGTTGTTTTCTTACAATAAATGTATATAACCGTGGAGGTATTTTTGAGACACCCTTTACAATATATATTGTAAGCTATTGTACAGGATATTGTTATGTTCTCACGATATTACACGATTAACCATTCAAAACAGCTGTCTTATTCTTTTTTTCCTTTACAACTCAGATTGTATTTAATATTTTATAGGATTTTCAAGATTGGAACATAATCTGAAGTATGACTAGGAATTATTTATTTCTCGAAATTCCAGGTAGAAGTTCTGGACAAGATATTAGATATTAGTAAGGTTACTAATATCTTACATCGTACCCATAACTTCTATCTGACATTTCATGAAATAAATAACTGTCATATATACTTCAGTTTCATGTTCCTATCCTGAAAATTCCTTAAAATAATAAATAACATCTGATATATTTGGAGGAAGGAATATCAATATTTCGCTAAAATAAATTCCAATGAAAGGTAGGAACATAGCATCACTTTCGTCAGAAAATAAGTAAAGGAAATATCGCATACGTCAAATACCAATTCCAATGGTTGCCTTTTAAAAAGTAATTCCAGAACAGGAACAAGAGAGTCAGGTAGGAATGGGAATGTTCATCCAAATCTAAATTCCCGTCAGTAAAAGTAAGACGTAGGAACATGACGATGTACTGAATACTGAAACAGTATGGAAAGGAGAGTAGTGAATGCCCAGTACAATGGATAGAATAGTGAATACTCAGTACAATGGAGAGAGTTTTGAAACCCCAGTACAATGGAGAGAGTAGTGAAAACCAAGTACAATGGAGAGAGTATTGAATATCTAGTATAATGGAGAGAGAAGTGAATACCCTGTACAATGGAGAGAGTAGTGAAAACCAAGTACAATGGATAGAGTTGTGAATACCTAGTACAATGGAGAGAGTAGTGAATACTCAGTACAATGGAGAGAGTAGTGAAACCCAGTACAATGGAGAGAGTAGTGAAAACCAAGTACAATGGAGAGAGTAGTAAGTACCTAGTACAGTGGAGAGAGTGGTGAATACCCAGTACAAAAGAGATATCGAAAAACAAAATATCGAAGGACAAAGTATAGATAGACAAAGTATCGAAAGTCAGGTATAGAAGAACATAGTGTAGAAAAATGAAATAAAAAAAGTATATAAAGACAAAAAATAAAAGGAGAGAAAAAAAAATGTGTAAGAAGTTGAACTAAGAGGGAGGGGAAGCACTGCCTCTCTGACCTATTTTGATGAAGACAAAATGAGTCCACCAACAATTGAGCCCAAAACAATCAGGCCCAGGCAATTGGGCACACAAGACAATTTTTACTGAGCCCAAGACAGTTGAGCACATAAAAAAAATGTTACAGCACTCTTCACTCTTTTGTGCAATCTTCATATTCAGTATTTAATATTTTTTTGTTTAAATTTATTATAAACGTGATCTTACTCTAACTTTACTATATGTTCAAATTAAAAATAGTTAGGTGACGATATTGAGTTGTGCTGTGCCCTGTGCATCGCACAGGGCACGGTTGAAGAAACTCAAGACACCTGGTATAAAAAAATAATTTCGTCTATTTCTTCGGAAATTCCTTCATATCGACGGATTAAACCTGAATATAGCATTAAGCAAATGTAAAATATCATGTATGTATTGTTTTTTCTTATAGATAAATAATAGACTATAGATACAATATGTGACAGGTAATATTGAACTGAAGATACATTAGAGGGCAGGAAATTGTGAACTAAAGATACATTAGAGGGCAGGAAATATCAATCTGAAGATACATTAGGCCGGCCATACACTATGATGTCCACCTGACAGGTACGTATCCCAATCATAAAATTAGGGTTGGCAGAAAAGCCATTATGGTCGGGCTGCCGTACCCAATATGGTTGGACATATAGGTGCCAACCATATTGGGTACGGCAGCCTGACCATAATGGCTTTTCTTCCAACCTTATTTTCTAATTGGGACGCGTTCCTGTCAGGTGGACATTATAGTGTATGGCCGGCCTTAGAGGGCAGGATGAATCAGACAAAAGTGATGCTTCTTTTTAATATTATTTTTTTATGTATTTTGTTTAATAATCAATAATAATATTTTCAATTATTTGTACTAGAGACAATGAAATCAATATTATTATGACTTCAATATTATCATGAACATTGTAACCAATAATAAAGTTTGATTAATTGTCATTGATTCAGAGAATTGAAGAAATAGAAGAAAGTTTTCCTAGTTAATGTAGTAATAAATAATGAAAGACAATGGGAAATATTAAGATCACTCATATGTATGTACAGGGTGGGGCGTAAGTTTGGAAGCAAATGAAAGTGCATATTATAATCCAACGAAAAATATATTTAATAATTTACAGTTATGTATTATTACATAACGGTTTTAAGAATTCAAAAATCATAAATTTATTCAAAATGTCCCCCCTTGTTTTTAATAACAGCCTCAAATCTCCTCCGAACTCCTCCTACTACGGCACGCAACTGTTCTTGTGAAATTTCCTTCCAAGATCTCTGGAGCGAACGCTTTAAATCATCCACACTGCGATGGAATTTACCACAGGCCTTTGATTCAAGAATGGACCATACCGAAAAGCCCATAGGATTAACATCTGGGGAGCAGGGAGGCCACATTTCTTTGGACCAAAACCGTGGAAGATGGTCATGGCACCAGTTTTGAGTGACATTTGCAGTATGTGAAGTCGCGCCGTCTTGCTGAAATGTCCATAGAGTGTCATTACCGAAGTGATCCTTAGCTGACTCCAACATTGGCGTCAAAATATTCTCAATATAACATTTAGCATTGATTTTGGCGCCTTGTTCCACAAAAATTAAAGGAGATCTCCAAGTTTCTGAAACGGCGGCCCAAACCATTACTGAAGCAGGTTTCATGGTTCTGTGGACAGTATTTTGGTTGCATGGGATGTCTTTTGCACTTTTACCAATTATTCTGTCATTCCTCCGGTTGTGAGCCATTTCCACTGTGAAATTTTTTTCGTCAGACCAAACAATTTCACCAGACGTGCCAGACTTCAATTCTCTCAGAGTTGCTTTGCTTCTCTCCATTCTCTTTTTCTTTACAGCTTCTGACAGAGTCTGTCTCTTTTGGAGGGTGAAAGAGGACATCTTTAGGTCTTCTTTGACAACTCTTCTCATTGTTCTGGGCCTCACATTAGCTGTTTTGGCTAACAATCGTATTGAACTTTTCGGGTTCCTCCTGATCTTCTCTCGGGCACATTTTATCAGTTGTTTGGTGCGTTGTGAGCGTGGTCTACCACTTCTTGGACGATCAGTCAAGTCTCCTCTCTCATTAAAACGCTTCACACACTTCCAAACAGTCGATCTCGCTATTGAGAGAGTCTTTGAAATGACGGAATCTGACTTCCCGGCACGGTGTAGAGCAATAATGGCTTCTCTTTTGTCTGACATTTTTGAATTGACTAAATTTTTGTAAAAAATAACACTGTGATGTCATAATGTAGTGTCTCTACTATACTTCAAACCCTATCACCTACTTAGGAACTTATTTTTAAGAATTATATTAATGTTTGAAAAATTGTTTCCAAACTTACGCCCCACCCTGTATATAACTTAGGATAAGTTTATGTTTATTATTAGTTATGGGTGGATAATTTTATCAAACAGTTTTGAATATTTATATATTTACATCACAAATGATTTACACGGCAACATCATATGTGTAAATGCAACGTAAATTAAATGTTTAAGCTACGAAAGCAGTGTGAAGGACTAGGATAGAAAAGGACAATAATATTAAGAATATAACGAAAGTATTAAGTATATAAACCTATAAGTTATACTATATAGGTTATAATTATTTCTAATTAATAGAGTAATTTTGAGGATATAGATACTTTGATGTTAGAGTGTTTTAAAAATTGAAAATTAACTTACATTATATTTCACCGAAGGGGAAGTATATGTGGCAATTGGTTTGAGGTTAAAATCTCAAAGAGAATTACAATGTAAAAGGAGTAATTATTAGTGTATTTACCTAACCCACTCTGTTAGATTCTATCGGTAATTATAATGACTGCTTAAAGGATATTTTACTATTATCAGGTAAGGACTTTAAACCAATTAACATTCCGCTAGCCAAACTGTATTTGGTTAACTTAGTGAATTTTAGTAAATAAATTAGATTATTTTTTAAGCGTTAGCAACTGTAGATTTTCGGGTAGTAGTGGTGAGTACACACTAAACATTTTAGTTCTACGGGTTACTTTTCTCGAACCAGTAGAGTCTGATTTATTAGACCAGAGGTGGTCTGTGCCCCTTCTGGGTAGATGACTCCTGATATATCACTATCAGTTTAAGTAATTAACGGTACAGTGATCACTTGAAAATTTCATATCCATTTGCTGTGATTGGAGATGATAATAAATATTGCAAAAGCTGATTAACTCTCATTCCCCCAATTTAACGACAAAATCTTATTTTATTATAAAGATAAACTATCAGAGACAGAAAAAAATCAGACAGAAGATACAGCACACAACAGAAAAAATCAAACTAAAGATAAACTAGAGGGGAGAAAATATCGGAATGAAGACACTAGATATAGTCTGAAAGTGCAAGATATTAAGGTTGAAAGTCTAGTGCTCTATTGGACCTGTATCCCCGCTAGCATAAGCTCAGCTATTATCCACTCAAAGGTGGGGGTATCATCAAACTAACTGAATTGAAATATAGCACTCACACAAAGAAACTGAGATGTATAATATTGCATCTCTATGCTAATTGGCTAAGACAAACATTACGTCACACGCGTCATAGCTGACTGACAGTGGAAATCGCAGTTGCAGCACGTAACCTTGAAATGTTATTGAAAACCCCTCCCCCCCCCCCCTTCGCCTTTGGGTATAAAGTGATTTTTGGTGACATTATTCAAATTGGTAGGTGCATCTCTATGCTAATTGGCTAAGACAAACATCACTCCATATCACGTCACACGCGTCATAGATGAGATCGCACATGGAAATCGCAGCGCGTAACCTTGAATGTTATTGAAAACCCTCCCCCCCCCCTTCGCCTTTGGAGATATAGTTATTTTTGGTCTCTCACATTGTTCACAATATTGGTAGGTACTTGATTATGAAAAAAAAATCATAAAATTTTGAGTTTTCTTCGGGGACGGTCCCCTTAAGCCCCATTGAGCATTTCTGACCGTTTCATTTGAGACATTAAATCAGGACTGTTTTAACTTAAGACCAATGACAGCCTTTTCAAAAATGGAGACACTAGTTTTGGAGAAACTATTGTTCTCTTAACCCTTCCAAGTTATAAAGCTAAATATAGAAGAGTCTTATCTTCTGCAGGACCTGCTACAATATTTATCCTCTAGGTAGAAGTTAATCGCCCATTTTTTGGCCTTTTCACAGAGCTGCAATAAAGCGAAGGACAGATAAAATGCAGTCAAAATACACAAACGTTCATAACTTTCCAATTTTCTCATGGATTCAAAAAAATATTTCAGCAAGATAGTAACATAGAAGCAAACTTCCAGTGACCAAAGTTACACTTCTGTACGATCAATATTATTAAAATTATTCGCAAAATAGTGATCTGCAATAAAGCTATGGACGCAGTTTAGTGATCTATTATACTTCTCACGAGATTATGCAGACTGTAATGGGCAACTCTACTTCACATAAATTGTTACAGACTCTAAACGTTAGAGTGGGTTATATATGTTATAGTAATGAGGTGATTTTTATTTTTAAAAATTCTATTTTAAAAACATTCATTCTACCTTCACTACATTCTTCAAGTCTCTTTCCCACTGAGTTTTGTTGAATCAAATACTCCCCTTTAAAATGTTTTTGTTTCACTTCTTAATTCACTTTCGACAAAAAGCTAACACTTGCTCAGAGAAAATAGCTTTATGTTTTAAATATGATCTAAATTTCGCCGTTTGCCTTAACAAAAAGTCAGATACATAATTTATTGTTTATACTGATTGTTATTGTAAAGCTGGTACAGAGTGAACATTGGACAATTTTTTTTGTTAAGAAATTTTTGATATTTAAGATTGTGTTATTGCCGAATATATTCAAAGTCTCTAACTACAGATTTGAAAATAATAAAACCTTTCTTTCCGAGGTTTGTATTGTTATAAGTACTGAACTGAGACACCATCTGTAAACTTTACGTCAAACTTCAAAATTTAATACACAATCTTTTAATTTAACTTAATTAACATAGTTTTTCACTTTAGTAACAACAGTAATAATGAACAGGAAATTCTATCGCAAGATCTAAGGTTCTCTAAAGATATTAATTAATAACTCTAATCAATTATTCTAATTATAAATGCTTCAACTGTGTAGACACTTGCATTCAAATTAATATTAATGATGCAGAGGAGTGTTATTATCACTACTATCTTTCTGTCTACTATCTCTCCCTTTCGACTCTTCCCTCTTTACCCTTAGAAACACACCCAAGTTTCTACTCCGTGTAACTTTCCTCACCAAGGAGACCAAAGTTGTCAACTGAACTAATAAAAACATCTCTCCTTTTCTCCTTAAAATTCAAACACAAATCTCGCCTTTCTCAAGGAAGTAGATTTGTTAGAATTAGTGTTTTCCATTGGTAGGTATTGTGTAAAAGTTATGGAGAAAAGGTATGGAGGCGTGAAAAGTAGGGTAGGGTGGGCCGTTTTTTCAACTTATTTGAGTTGGGTCTGGTAATTGTGATAAAAAGTTGCCATTTTGTGTTAAAATAATTTGTGAAAAATCTTACATCTCTAAACCAATTTTTTGACGCGCCAAAAGAGACTTGGAAATTCGAAAAATACTGAAAAATCACCATTTCATGGTTATTTTTAAAATTCTCATTTTCCATATACAGGGTGGGGCGTAAGTTTGGAAGCGAATGAAAGTGCATATTATAATCCAACGAAATATATATTTAATAATTTACAGTTATGTATTATTACATAAGGGTTCTAAGATTTCAAAAATCATAAATTTATTCAAAATGTCCCCCCTTGTTTTTAATAACAGCCTCAAATCTCCTCCGAACTCCTCCTACTGCGGCACGCAACTGTTCTTGTGAAATTTCCTTCCAAGATCTCTGGAGCGAACGCTTTAAATCATCCACACTGCGATGGAATTTACCACAGGCCTTTGATTCAAGAATGGACCATACCGAAAAGTCCATAGGATTAACATCTGGGGAGCAGGAAGGCCACATTTCTTTGGACCAAAGCCGTGGAAAATGGTCACGGCACCAGTTTTGAGTGACATTTGCAGTATGTGAAGTCGTCTTGCTGAAATGTCCATAGAGTGTCATTACCGAAGTGATCCTTAGCTGACTCCAACATTGGCGTCAAAATATTCTCAATATAACATTTAGCATTGATTTTGGCGCCTTGTTCCACAAAAATTAAAGGAGATCTCCAAGTTTCTGAAACGGCGGCCCAGACCATTACTGAAGCAGGTTTCATGGATCTGTGAACAGTTTTTTGGTTGTATGGGATGTCTTTTGCACTTTTACCAATTATTCTGTCATTCCTCCGGTTGTGAGCCATTTCCACTGTGAAATTTTTTTCGTCAGACCAAACAATTTCACCAGCCGTGCCAGACTTCAATTCTCTCAGAAGTGCTTTGCTTCTCTCCAATCTCTTTTTCTTTTCAGCTTCTGACAGAGTCTGTCTCTTTTGGAGGGTGAAAGAGGACATCTTTAGGTCTTCTTTGACAACTCTTCTCAATGTTCTGGGACTCACATTAGCTGTTTTGGCTAACAATCGTATTGACCTTTTCGGGTTCCTCCTGATCTTCTCTCGGGCACATTTTATCAGTTGTTTGGTGCGTTGTGAGCGTGGTCTACTACTTCTTGGACGATCCGCCAAGTCTCCTCTCTCATTAAAACGCTTCACACACTTCCAAACAGTCGATCTCGCTATTGAGAGAGTCTTTGAAATGACGGAATCTGACTTCCCGGCACGGTGTAGAGCAATAATGGCTTCTCTTTTGTCTGACATTTTTGAATTGACTAAATTTTTGTAAAAAATAACACTGTGATGTCATAATGTAGTGTCTCTACTATACTTCAAACCCTATCACCTACTTAGGAACTTATTTTTAAGAATTATATTAATGTTTGAAAAATTGTTTCCAAACTTACGCCCCACCCTGTATATAACTTAGGATAAGTTTATGTTTATTATTAGTTATGGGTGGATAATTTTATCAAACAGTTTTGAATATTTATATATTTACATCACAAATGATTTACACGGCAACATCATATGTGTAAATGCAACGTAAATTAAATGTTTAAGCTACGAAAGCAGTGTGAAGGACTAGGATAGAAAAGGACAATAATATTAAGAATATAACGAAAGTATTAAGTATATAAACCTATAAGTTATACTATATAGGTTATAATTATTTCTAATTAATAGAGTAATTTTGAGGATATAGATACTTTGATGTTAGAGTGTTTTAAAAATTGAAAATTAACTTACATTATATTTCACCGAAGGGGAAGTATATGTGGCAATTGGTTTGAGGTTAAAATCTCAAAGAGAATTACAATGTAAAAGGAGTAATAATTATTAGTGTATTTACCTAACCCACTCTGTTAGATTCTATCGGTAATTATAATGACTGCTTAAAGGATATTTTACTATTATCAGGTAAGGACTTTAAACCAATTAACATTCCGCTAGCCAAACTGTATTTGGTTAACTTAGTGAATTTTAGTAAATAAATTAGATTATTTTTTAAGCGTTAGCAACTGTAGATTTTCGGGTAGTAGTGGTGAGTACACACTAAACATTTTAGTTCTACGGGTTACTTTTCTCGAACCAGTAGAGTCTGATTTATTAGACCAGAGGTGGTCTGTGCCCCTTCTGGGTAGATGACTCCTGATATATCACTATCAGTTTAAGTAATTAACGGTACAGTGATCACTTGAAAATTTCATATCCATTTGCTGTGATTGGAGATGATAATAAATATTGCAAAAGCTGATTAACTCTCATTCCCCCAATTTAACGACAAAATCTTATTTTATTATAAAGATAAACTATCAGAGACAGAAAAAAATCAGACAGAAGATACAGCACACAACAGAAAAAATCAAACTAAAGATAAACTAGAGGGGAGAAAATATCGGAATGAAGACACTAGATATAGTCTGAAAGTGCAAGATATTAAGGTTGAAAGTCTAGTGCTCTATTGGACCTGTATCCCCGCTAGCATAAGCTCAGCTATTATCCACTCAAAGGTGGGGGTATCATCAAACTAACTGAATTGAAATATAGCACTCACACAAAGAAACTGAGATGTATAATATTGCATCTCTATGCTAATTGGCTAAGACAAACATTACGTCACACGCGTCATAGCTGACTGACAGTGGAAATCGCAGTTGCAGCACGTAACCTTGAAATGTTATTGAAAACCCCTCCCCCCCCCCCTTCGCCTTTGGGTATAAAGTGATTTTTGGTGACATTATTCAAATTGGTAGGTGCATCTCTATGCTAATTGGCTAAGACAAACATCACTCCATATCACGTCACACGCGTCATAGATGAGATCGCACATGGAAATCGCAGCGCGTAACCTTGAATGTTATTGAAAACCCTCCCCCCCCCCCTTCGCCTTTGGAGATATAGTTATTTTTGGTCTCTCACATTGTTCACAATATTGGTAGGTACTTGATTATGAAAAAAAAATCATAAAATTTTGAGTTTTCTTCGGGGACGGTCCCCTTAAGCCCCATTGAGCATTTCTGACCGTTTCATTTGAGACATTAAATCAGGACTGTTTTAACTTAAGACCAATGACAGCCTTTTCAAAAATGGAGACACTAGTTTTGGAGAAACTATTGTTCTCTTAACCCTTCCAAGTTATAAAGCTAAATATAGAAGAGTCTTATCTTCTGCAGGACCTGCTACAATATTTATCCTCTAGGTAGAAGTTAATCGCCCATTTTTTGGCCTTTTCACAGAGCTGCAATAAAGCGAAGGACAGATAAAATGCAGTCAAAATACACAAACGTTCATAACTTTCCAATTTTCTCATGGATTCAAAAAAATATTTCAGCAAGATAGTAACATAGAAGCAAACTTCCAGTGACCAAAGTTACACTTCTGTACGATCAATATTATTAAAATTATTCGCAAAATAGTGATCTGCAATAAAGCTATGGACGCAGTTTAGTGATCTATTATACTTCTCACGAGATTATGCAGACTGTAATGGGCAACTCTACTTCACATAAATTGTTACAGACTCTAAACGTTAGAGTGGGTTATATATGTTATAGTAATGAGGTGATTTTTATTTTTAAAAATTCTATTTTAAAAACATTCATTCTACCTTCACTACATTCTTCAAGTCTCTTTCCCACTGAGTTTTGTTGAATCAAATACTCCCCTTTAAAATGTTTTTGTTTCACTTCTTAATTCACTTTCGACAAAAAGCTAACACTTGCTCAGAGAAAATAGCTTTATGTTTTAAATATGATCTAAATTTCGCCGTTTGCCTTAACAAAAAGTCAGATACATAATTTATTGTTTATACTGATTGTTATTGTAAAGCTGGTACAGAGTGAACATTGGACAATTTTTTTTGTTAAGAAATTTTTGATATTTAAGATTGTGTTATTGCCGAATATATTCAAAGTCTCTAACTACAGATTTGAAAATAATAAAACCTTTCTTTCCGAGGTTTGTATTGTTATAAGTACTGAACTGAGACACCATCTGTAAACTTTACGTCAAACTTCAAAATTTAATACACAATCTTTTAATTTAACTTAATTAACATAGTTTTTCACTTTAGTAACAACAGTAATAATGAACAGGAAATTCTATCGCAAGATCTAAGGTTCTCTAAAGATATTAATTAATAACTCTAATCAATTATTCTAATTATAAATGCTTCAACTGTGTAGACACTTGCATTCAAATTAATATTAATGATGCAGAGGAGTGTTATTATCACTACTATCTTTCTGTCTACTATCTCTCCCTTTCGACTCTTCCCTCTTTACCCTTAGAAACACACCCAAGTTTCTACTCCGTGTAACTTTCCTCACCAAGGAGACCAAAGTTGTCAACTGAACTAATAAAAACATCTCTCCTTTTCTCCTTAAAATTCAAACACAAATCTCGCCTTTCTCAAGGAAGTAGATTTGTTAGAATTAGTGTTTTCCATTGGTAGGTATTGTGTAAAAGTTATGGAGAAAAGGTATGGAGGCGTGAAAAGTAGGGTAGGGTGGGCCGTTTTTTCAACTTATTTGAGTTGGGTCTGGTAATTGTGATAAAAAGTTGCCATTTTGTGTTAAAATAATTTGTGAAAAATCTTACATCTCTAAACCAATTTTTTGACGCGCCAAAAGAGACTTGGAAATTCGAAAAATACTGAAAAATCACCATTTCATGGTTATTTTTAAAATTCTCATTTTCCATATACAGGGTGGGGCGTAAGTTTGGAAGCGAATGAAAGTGCATATTATAATCCAACGAAATATATATTTAATAATTTACAGTTATGTATTATTACATAAGGGTTCTAAGATTTCAAAAATCATAAATTTATTCAAAATGTCCCCCCTTGTTTTTAATAACAGCCTCAAATCTCCTCCGAACTCCTCCTACTGCGGCACGCAACTGTTCTTGTGAAATTTCCTTCCAAGATCTCTGGAGCGAACGCTTTAAATCATCCACACTGCGATGGAATTTACCACAGGCCTTTGATTCAAGAATGGACCATACCGAAAAGTCCATAGGATTAACATCTGGGGAGCAGGAAGGCCACATTTCTTTGGACCAAAGCCGTGGAAAATGGTCACGGCACCAGTTTTGAGTGACATTTGCAGTATGTGAAGTCGTCTTGCTGAAATGTCCATAGAGTGTCATTACCGAAGTGATCCTTAGCTGACTCCAACATTGGCGTCAAAATATTCTCAATATAACATTTAGCATTGATTTTGGCGCCTTGTTCCACAAAAATTAAAGGAGATCTCCAAGTTTCTGAAACGGCGGCCCAGACCATTACTGAAGCAGGTTTCATGGATCTGTGAACAGTTTTTTGGTTGTATGGGATGTCTTTTGCACTTTTACCAATTATTCTGTCATTCCTCCGGTTGTGAGCCATTTCCACTGTGAAATTTTTTTCGTCAGACCAAACAATTTCACCAGCCGTGCCAGACTTCAATTCTCTCAGAAGTGCTTTGCTTCTCTCCAATCTCTTTTTCTTTTCAGCTTCTGACAGAGTCTGTCTCTTTTGGAGGGTGAAAGAGGACATCTTTAGGTCTTCTTTGACAACTCTTCTCAATGTTCTGGGACTCACATTAGCTGTTTTGGCTAACAATCGTATTGACCTTTTCGGGTTCCTCCTGATCTTCTCTCGGGCACATTTTATCAGTTGTTTGGTGCGTTGTGAGCGTGGTCTACTACTTCTTGGACGATCCGCCAAGTCTCCTCTCTCATTAAAACGCTTCACACACTTCCAAACAGTCGATCTCGCTATTGAGAGAGTCTTTGAAATGACGGAATCTGACTTCCCGGCACGGTGTAGAGCAATAATGGCTTCTCTCTTGTCTGACATTTTGAATTGACTAAATTTTTTGTAAAAAATAACACTGCCACGTCATAATGTAGTGTCTCTACTATAGTTCAAACCCTATCACCTACTTAGGAACTTATTTTTAAGAATTATATTAATGTTTGAAAAATTGCTTCCAAACTTACGCCCCACCCTGTATATTATTAGTAATTAACCAAAATATTGAAAACATATATATTATTATTATCTTTTTAAATTTATTACTCAAATTTCATTTCAAGTTTTTATATATTGCAATAGGTTAATTAGAATGATAATTGGTCATATAAAACTATATTTCGAGTCTTAAAGTCATAGGATATCTTCTTCTTTCGCCACAATTGAGCTAATTATTGACAAATAAAATATCAAAAGTGAGTAATAATATAGGCAAATGACGGCGCAGTTCTCTTTTTTTTCATATGAAATTAATTAACAAATTTCAAATAATTGATAACAGAAGTCACCACGAGAAGATGGCAACTCATCGAGTTCCACAATAACATAACCCATCCTTCCTACCATTGCTGGGAGACAATGATAGGAAGGATGGTATTAACACTATTGCTACAGTTCTCACCAAAATATGGAAATTATTATATTTTAACCTAATTTGGATGCTGCCTTTCCAAGACTTTTACTTTTTTCACATAATAAATAGTAACTAGACAGAGAAAGGAAGTGCTAAATGGTAAGATTTTGTTTTTTATTAAGAGCCTTTATTGTGAACATTTATATGAATATTCAAATATTATGAGCATTTGTAAAAATATATAAGAAGTATGTCAGAACCCTCTCCTGTCATGGGATGTACGTTGTACGAGTATGCTTCGGAATATATGTTCACTGCTATTATCATCACAATACCACTAACTTTGTTCATTTGTCTGCCTGTTCACTGCTATTCTCATCACAATACCACTAACGTTGTTCATTTGTCTGCCTGTTAACTGCTATTCTCATCACAATACCACTAACGTTGTTGATTTGTCTGCCTGTTCACTGCTATTCTCATCACAATACCACTAACGTTGTTCATTTGTCTGCCTGTTAACTGCTATTCTCATCACAATACCACTAACGTTGTTCATTTGTCTGCCTGTTAACTGCTATTCTCGTCACAATACCACTAACGTTGTTCATTTGTCTGCCTGTTAACTGCTATTCTCATCACAATACCACTAACTTTGTTCATTTGTCTGCCTGTTCACTGCTATTCTCATCACAATACCACTAACGTTGTTCATTTGTCTGCCTGTGAACTGCTATTCTCGTCACAATACCAATAACGTTGTTGATTTGTCTTCCTGTTCACTGCTATTCTCATCACAATACCACTAACGTTGTTCATTTGTCTGCCTGTTAACTGCTATTCTCGTCACAATACCACTAACGTTGGTCATTTTTTTGCCTGTTCACTGCTATTCTAATCACAATACCACTAACGTTGTTCCTTTGTCTGCCGGTTCACTGCTATTCTCATCACAATACCACTAACGTTGTTCATTTTTCTGCCTGTTCACTGCTATTCTCATCACAATACCACTAACGTTGTTCATTTGTCTGCCTGTTAACTGCTATTCTCGTCACAATACCACTAACGTTGTTCATTTGTCTGCCTGTTAACTGCTATTCACATCACAATACCACTAACTTTGTTCATTTGTCTGCCTGTTCACTGCTATTCTCATCACAATACCACTAACGTTGTTCATTTGTCTGCCTGTGAACTGCTATTCTCGTCACAATACCAATAACGTTGTTGATTTGTCTTCCTGTTCACTGCTATTCTCATCACAATACCACTAACGTTGTTCATTTGTCTGCCTGTTAACTGCTATTCTCGTCACAATACCACTAACGTTGGTCATTTTTCTGCCTGTTCACTGCTATTCTAATCACAATACCACTAACGTTGTTCCTTTGTCTGCCGGTTCACTGCTATTCTCATCACAATACCACTAACGTTGTTCATTTTTCTGCCTGTTCACTGCTATTCTCATCACAATACCACTAACGTTGTTCATTTGTCTGCCTGTGCACTGATATTCTCGTCACAATACCACTAACGTTGTTCATTTGTCTGCCTGTTCACTGCTATTATCATCACAATTCCACTAAAGGTGTTCATTTGTCTGCCTGTTCACTGTTATTCTTATCACAATACCACTAACGTTGTTCATTTGCCTGCCTGTGCACTGATATTCTCGTCACAATACCACTAACGTTGTTCATTTGTCTGCCTGTTCACTGTTATTCTCATCACAATACCACTAACGTTGTTCCTTATGCTGCCTGTGCACTGATATTCTTGTCACAATACCATTAACGTTGTTCATTTGTCTGCCTGTTCACTGCTATTCTCATCACAATACCACTAACGTTGTTCATTTATCTGCCTGTTTACTGCTATTCTCATCACAATACCACTAACGTTGTTCATTTGACTGCCTGTTCACTGCTATTCTCATCACAATACCACTAACGTTGTTCATTTGTCTGCCTATTCACTGCGCTTCTCATCAATGAAAGTCATCCGAAGGTGACACAATTTATGCGTAGTTTCTCTCCACATTGAACAATTGCAATCCATTCTAAAACTTCTGTTTTCGATTACCATTCGCTGCTACAAACGCATGAAAGCTGAAAAACAAACAACAGCAATCGAATGAGGCAAATTGAAGTGGCAATGATATGGAAAAATTGTTTGGGTAAAAAATTTACTTTCTTACAATAAGAAATATCTGAACAAGTGAAGTAACACAAACGGTTTATGCTCTGAAATAAAATACTGAATATTTTGCAAGAAATTTTTCCTTTTATTGTTCACGTTGGTGATTCAATTTTACAGACTCTTGTACATTAACAATATTTCTGCCTTTCCAGAATGAAAGTGACTCATCATCTCTCTACATGCTAACATTGTTATTACTAATTAGCTCAACAACAGCTAAAGTAGTCATTGTTATGAAAAACAAACCTCATCATTTTTCAGAAGAAGATTATAATGAGAAAAACAATTCTATTCGCCTATCAAAATTTTGATGTCAGATTATAGTGCTAAGAAAAGAAAAACAAGGTCTTGTTGTTGATAGTTTGCATTAGTGTGGTAACAAGTAACATTTTTGTATGTTAATTTTATTAAATCGATTTTTTTTCCTATTTAATGGGGAACTACTCACCTTTAAATTGCTTCATGAAAAACCTTCTAATTTATATAACTCCTGAAAATATGAAATTTATATCTAATATCTAAAATTTATCTAAAAATACTATCAAAAAGGTTCAGCATTTACTTACAGTTAGCGACGAAATTATTCGTTCGGTCTCTTATTATCAATAGTTTCTTCAATAATTCAAAATTTATTGCTTGTGCAATTGTATCGGAGTATTCACCTATTCAGAGTGCATTTTGTCTATTTGCTCAGTTATCTCACCTGTTCTTTTCTCAGCCTGATCTCTGAGCGTATTCACCACCAGTCTCACATTTCTGCTTCTACCTTTATTGTTGCGAGAAAAAATGAACACTTTGAAGGCTGAGGAAGAGGGCAGCTTACTGGCCCACAGAATGGGTTCCTGATCAGGAAATATAAAAAGTAATATATTTTAGGTAACAATATGGTTACTGTAGCATCGTTTCTTTGCTAAATATAGCACATTATAAAAAATAATGTTATTTCCTATTTCTCTACAGTATATTTCCTATGTTCTACAGTCGATGAATATATTTAGCAAGAAAATTCACACACTCTGAATATTTAAAAAGTGAATCATTTAGCATTTACCATCATAAAAAGGATGATTTTTATGATGGATTATGCTGCAATGGGAATATTTCAGGAATCAATTCCATAATTCCACATTGAGAGGTGAGGTGAAGACCAGTTAGTTGGAATGAACAATTGATTGGCTACATTCTAATATAATAAATATCTGCAAACTTACAACAATTGAAACAAAGTTGAATTTAGTGTTAGGGAAATGTTAAAAATTAAAAACGAAAAATTCTCAAATGATAAATAACATTTTTTGCATAATCATAAATATTCTATCTTATGTAAATAGATGGAATCTAGTAATTGGAATTTCTAATAAAGTTTGAATAAAGTTTCTTTAAATTTACATGAAGATAACTTGAATATAAGAAATTGACTGATATGAATTATATCAATATTATCATCAATCACTCTTCACACCATTCACTCTTTACAACATTCACTCTTCACACCATTCACTCTTTACAACATTCACTCTTTACATCATTCACTCTTTACACCATTCACTCTTTACACCATTCACTCTTTACACCATTCACTCTTTACACCATTCACTCTTTACACCATTCACTCTTTACTTTACGCCATTCACTCTTTACACCATTCACTCTTTACAACATTCACTCTTTACATCATTCACTCTTTACACCATTCACTCTTTACACCATTCACTCTTTACACCATTCACTCTTTACACCATTCACTCTTTACACCATTCACTCTTTACACCATTCACACTTTATACCATTCACTCTTTACACCATTCACTCTTTACTTTACACCATTCACTCTTTACACCATTCACTCTTTACATCATTCACTCTTTACACCATTCACTCTTCACACCATTCACTCCTTACACCATTCACTCTTTACACCATTCACTCTTTACACCATTCACTCTTTACACCATTCACTCTTTACACCAATCACTCTTTACACCATTCAATTTTAATTATTTACATCAAACATTACCACCGAAAACTTCCCCCAAATGTTCAAGTTTCTGCCTCACTCTCGTCTGTAAACTCCAGAAAATTAACCTCACCCCCTTCCCCTCCTGTTCGAACGAGTGGCGAAAATGATCCAGTGCGCTCATTCAGTCGGAGTTTATGAGCCATAACTAGCCAATTTATATTCTCCCGTACGATATTGACTGCAATTGTTTGTACCGGCAAAAATAGGCAGAATTTATAGGAGAATATTCGCATGCAAATCTAGTTCATGTGACTACCTTGGAGAACTATTTTGCTGAATTCATTTCAACTAACAAACATTCAGTAACTTGGTATCATTTGTGTGTATCATTTACATTCATGAAACCGCATTGGTGTTTCACGGGTCAGCACTAGTGTCTCGGCAGCAGAAATTGTATTCTGAACGGCAGTCAGAGTCGTAGAGAAAGATCAGATGAGTTAGACTCAGCACCGGAACCAGATTACAGAACAATCTAAAATTCGGAACCTTCTTATAATAAGGAAGAGTAATGTAACAGTAGCGTCGGTGAATTTCTATTTTCGGTTTGATAATTTTATTCGTCTCTCAATATTAAAAGTTTAGATTTTATCTTGGATAGAAGCTCTACCAATTGGACTGAATTGGAAAATATCTTTCTCTCTTTGTTCCAAATTCCCAATAATAATGTTTGTTTATAATAAATTGGATTATTATTTTAATGTGTTCCCCGCGTATTGACCCACCGGTGGGTGAATATGCATTTTTCACAGGCAAATGATAAATACTTCAGTTATGATAAAACAACGAATCAGTTATTTTATTGCATTATAAGTCTATATCTGTATGCATGATTTATTTATAGAAAACATTTTGAACACTAAAATCTTGAAAACATCATTTTAAACACTAAGATAAAATTGTCACGAAACTCAGAAATTTAATTATACTCATATTAATCGGAAAAAATCTAACAATTAATTGAATACATCAAATTAGATAATTCATAACCAGCAATGTAAATTATAATGTTATCATTTTCTTTATTTTTCCATTATATTTAAATTCGAGATACTTAATGCATACCAATAATTTATTTTCCTTCATCTTTTCATTAATTTTCAATCAATTATCGCAATAATTTTACGTCTCCAAACCATTGAGTATTCATTGAGGACATTCTCTTTTTCTGATGTATATTTATTATCTATTTCATATTGAGATAAAAGTGATTATTTGAACTAAATGTTACTAATTCTTTTACTGGTGAAAGTTTCAATTAATCGGTCGGTTCCATATCTCGGATAATATATTAAAATATGAAATGAATTAATATTAAACTTTTACTTCTCTTTCGTATCCATGATACACAAATATAAATATATATTTATTATAATTTTTCTTTTATTACAATTCGTATATATGATACCTATAGGCACCATTGATACGAATTAAAGTAAAAATTTTTAATCATTATAGTTAATTAAATATTTCATTCATGAATAATCGAAAATGTAGATCAGTCCGATAACTATCACTCACTCTTGTCGCTATAATTTCATAATGTTTTCATTATAAAGCAGAGAGATGGCGTGTCTATCTTTTTGTCATTAAATTAGTAGTTCATATTTTAACTTACTTTGTCGCTTTGAAATTCTGACTCGTATGCCATTCAATCAATCAATAAAAGTATTCTATATCACGTGTATATTATTAAAATAAAATCTTTAAAATATCAAAATGAACTTCGATAAGAAATTTAGGTACTTTTTGTTCATAGCATAAAATAAATATTAAATAGTTTACAAATCTTCTCACTCTGGTAACCTTTGTTTCAATTGTATTACATATTATTATTTAGTTGCTGTAACGTTGTTATAACTTAATGAAAGAAATATCAAGCGAATCCATTTGCAATTATTTTGGCAACGCCTCGTTTGTTCTTCTAGTATTTCTCTCTGAAAGAAGAAGCCTAATTAATTAGGCCCAAACGAGCATTTGAGAAATATAGCAAAGACTGCAATAATTTCTTCCTCCGTATCGACTGTTCGAAAAGAACAACAAGTAATTACATAGTTACCACTATAATGGCAATCGTAACGAGAAATGGATTCTTTTCCTATCAAATCACTCAATTCTATTTTTATACCCAAATGCTCTTCATTAATTTCGAAAACATGAAAGAGAAATATGAGACTGAATACTTAATGTGAAATTGGCCTTCTAACATTCGATTCCGAATCAATCTGATCTGGTTTGTAGTGTCGAAAATCTCGCTTTGAGAATACAGGAGTCTGGATAAACATTGCCATCTACAAAAATGTAAGACCAACTCATTACGCCATAAAGGTGACAGAAAGGCTTTGACTTTGTTTTTGCATGACCTTGACCATACATAATAGGGGACTACATCACTCCTTCCTCTCATTTCCCTGCTCTATTGAAGAGTTTCTTCTCACCAATTAGTTGGTTCTTGTTATTCGGTTATTGGTAATGGAAGTCGAAGGTCACAGAATTGGGCTTTGTATGCTCTTTAAATGCTAATGAAGACTCCTGTATCACATTCCAGTTTTTGGACTAATTCTCTCGTGTTTTCATATCACTAAGTTACACTTATACAATAATACATCTTTCCATCACTCCTTCCTTGTAAACTCATTCCTTCAACATTATCTAAAATATTCTGAAAGATTTAATCTCTCATCGTACAATAAAATGTCACATAATTCCAATTGCAGATAATTCTATTCCTACAATCGCCTTCCGATGAATTTCATTCATTCAAGCCATTATACAAATTAAATCTCACCAGCCTTTTTCTCTTTTGTTGAAGTTGAGAGTGCGAATTAAATCTTTTAATTAATTTAAGAGACGCGGTATTACGTTACATTCGACCAAGAAATTGAAATCTGGCTTCAAGTCGATATTTCATCACATTAAGACTTGGTTCGAATCGATTAATTATCTTCAGTGGTATAATTTACATGTTTTAACTGAGAGGAATATCTTTTCAATAGAATTATTTAAATGTCAATGTTGTAGGTATTTTCATGTTTCGAGCTTCCGTATAGAAATATGTCTATTCATAGTCAGTAATAAACAGAGAAAATACTGGATATAACATTGAATTTTATATCAAACTGTCATATGTTGAATACCGTTTTTCTACGTATATGAGCTCATTATCCTGTATTTTATTATATATTTGCCCGAAAAAAGAATATCTTTATGTTTCAGGGTTTATGTTATTTAGGGTTCCATAATACATAGTATATGATGATAAAAACTTAACTCGATATTTTACAAGTAACTTTCATGTCTATCAATTAACAAAAATAGAAAAATAAATCATTGTTTTCAAATATGACCAAATTTTCTTGACTACTAGAGAGATTCCTCCGTCACGACCTTCTAACTTATAGAAGGGTTCACTCTTTCTCTATTTAGTTAGGAAATTCTAAATACTTCTGTCAATTATTAACCTTCTAAAACCAATTTTGATCTTGACCTTGACCTTTCACCAGATTAAACAAATTTACCAGATCCCGTCGAAGATGACAAATGTTATAGAAACGGTGACCGGTATATTACACCCCGGTATATTCCACCCCGGTAAATTCCACTCCCGGTATATTCCACCCTTGGTATACTCCACCCCGGTAAATTCCAACCCACCTTACATGTTAGGTTTGGTTGGTTATTAATTTTTGGTATTTATATTATACATAATACCAGGTAACTTGTATTTTCACTGTATCAAATTAAACCATTTGCTGGCTAATCACAAGCTGTAAATTTGTTACTACATAAATAACAGAACAGCATAAAGAAGGGTTGTGTGAACGCTTTTTATTGGTTGAGGTATTTAAATTTTAAATCTCAAGCTTATTTTCTTCCCTATCGCCAACACAACAATTGTAAGATGAGCTCATATAATACTTCTTTTTATATTTATTTCATTTTGAATTTTGAATTTTAACTTTTTGTATGAGTGGTGGTTTTTGAACGAAGGCTATTTTTTTTTTTTTTTTTACCAGGAGGTTTTCGATAGGGAGGTGATGATTATTGTACAGGGTTTTAAGATTGGGAGGATATTGCCTTCTTACATTGAGAGATTTTGACCATGTGGAATTTGGTCCTAGAATCCAAAACAGGAACTTAATAGCAAGGAGCGGAAACAATGGATGGGTTGTCTCTCTGTTGTAAGATCACATATGCAGTTTCATGTTAAAAAGAAATTTTTATTAACTTGTTCAACATGTAAACTTTGAAATGATTTACCATATAGAGAATATTTATAATTCTATTAGGATACAATTTAATTGACTTGATCTACCTCCAAATATTGTTTAAATACCTTAGGATATCGTCTGAGTTAGTTTTCCATCGGTACGAATTATTTAACAAATGGCAATCTAAAACTAAAATCTTTGAATTTTTATTGTCACCCAAATGAGCATTGTCACAGGGGTGGAATTTACCGGGGTGGAATGTACATAGGGTGGAATATACCGGGGTGGAATTTACCGGGGTGGAATATAGCTAGAACCAAAGAAACATGTCCCCTAGAGTACTTTTGGGTCTACTGTTTTTTTACTTTATGAAAGGTCATTGGAACCACATTAAAGGTGGTAATCGAAATTGGTATTCTTACTTTCGACAATATATGTACAACAACTGAAGAGAGAAACTATTGACAGAGTGAAAGATCGTACCACAGCATGGCGGCACTATCTCCACAAGATCGAAACCTGGAGTGAAAGTCAAAGATATTTTGCACGCCTCTTGAAGAAAATACAATCAGAGTTTACAATTGAGTGCATGGTCAAATCACGTAAGTGTAACAAAACCTGTAGGAAATATGTTACAACAATTTAAACCACGCGATAAATTCATTACGTATATAAACATTAAAAAAGGATTGCAAGCCAAGTCTGTTCATTATTAACAAATATTAAAGTGTTTATCTTGAACCTTAATCTCAATTATTTACAGTAAAAACTGAAAGGTGTAGGTAATTCGCAGATATTCCCTGGTTCTACCTTTTACATATATTCATTTCACTTGGGAATGAATATTGTGTGTATAGGTATACTGAGTAGTTGTATAATAATATACTGTTTGTAACAATTGTATTGCATTTAATATTACTTAATTTAATAATTATATTTAATTACTAATATTACACATTATTATTTGTGTTCGACTAGTGTTAGGCTAGTTTAACAAGGTGCATCAACTCACCTGTACACCAGTTTAACCACATCACTCCTGTACCACAGTACGAGGTGCGGTGTGTCAGCGTGTGAACGGTGCGGTAACGGTTGTAACTTGCACGGTAATGAAGTTTCACCCCCTCCAACTGCAGTGATGGACGCTTTTGGAGCTGAGGGAAGAAATAAAGAATTAGTTATTCAAAATTGGCCTTTTTCTAACGGTAAGAGTTACCATTTGTGTGATAATATTTGAAATTTGGACTTCTTTTCGTCAAAATAAACTCTCTTGTTAATGCAGCAATAAACATCTCGGGCACTTGATGAACTTCTATTTGCTCTACAAAAGTCTCAGTGTGTTTGTTGGGTGAGAGGTGATATTTGATGAACTGAATGAGAAACATTTATTTTACTTGATTATGACAAAGACAATTTACAAATTTATCTACTCTCACTTTACATAAAAATATTTTTCAAATCAAAGGTTACTTCTGGAATAGACAGAAATAACAAAATTTTGTTTTGTGGTTTCTGGTTAATAATCGATAATGTTTTTTTCAATATTTTGTACAAGAGACGTATTATTAGTTCCAGTAGTATCATTACTTTTTGATTACTGTAATAAATATATGTGTATGTTTATTGGTCATAGTTTTAGATGGTAAATGACTGATCTTTATTGCACAGAGGAGAAAAGTTCACTAGTTAATTAAAGTGAATATAAGAAAGGAAATACTAATGGGATATTAAGATCACTCATAAATCACTTATGATAAGTTAAGGTATATTATAAATACCTTGACAAATAACTCTTTTAAATTATGTCTATATTTACATCTGAATTGATTTCCACCACATTATATATGAAAATATTATGTACAGTAAAAGTGTAAGCTATACAATTATTTTGAATGACTAGAATAATAATAGAAATAAAAACATTGATATATATCCTAATTATACTTACAATAAATACAAATAAATGTATTAATATTCTAATTAGTGCATTTTTGGTGTTAATTAAAAATATTTTGAATAAAATTGTAAAAGGGATTAGTTACACCGTCATTTTTAATTGAAAGATATGCTCAAGTAAATATACCGAATGTGGAGGCATATGTGGTAGTTAGAGCTAGCTTAAATATCTTATAAAACCACATTGTAAAAGGAGTAATTAGTCTGTCTAATTATCCCACAAGTCTTTAGACCAATTAACATTCCACGTGATTAAACCACCAAAAATCTATCTTGTTAACTTGATAAGTTTTAGTCTAACAAATTAGAGTATTTAAAGCCTGAACAACGGTAGATCTTAGATTGTTTACTGTGAGTGCACACTAAACAGTCTAGTCCTGCTTGTCACTTGTCTTGAACCAGTAGAGTCTGAGCTCTCAGATCAGAGGAGTCTGTGCTCCACCTGGGCAGATGACTACATATATATACCAATTTAAAGTAGTGACGATACACATGGAACTATTATATTCGTGCTGTTATTTAAGATGATAATATAACAGTAGCTGACCATTCTCATGACTCAAATTTATCGACAAAATCTAATGTTATTATAAAAATATACAATCGGAGACAGGAAATATCGGATTAAAAATAGAATAGAAGGAAATGAATATTGAAATAAAGATATAATAGAAAACATGGAAAATTCGACAAGGGATACATTTTTTTACAATATTCAAAGCATACAATTCATATATCTAAATTAATGGAAAAAAAGTTCTAAACTCTGAAATTTACAAAGATAAATTATGGTCATTTTCTCATTAATATTTTGCCAATAGATTATTATTTAGAAGGTACAAATACACTTGCACCTTCTTTTCAGTCTTCAAAAGAGAACAGAACCTTTTTGTCTCCCTTTAGATATTTCTCAGCGGTTAGAAACAATTCAATTTGTAAGGAAAACAAAAAAGCTTTTAGAAGAGAAGTAAAAATTTTTAAACAAACAAAAGTGAAACAGAGATACAAAGTGATGGGAAAAAACTGTACAGTCTGGAGAGATAAAAAGAGACATGTTTAGAATTAAATGAGGAGGCATGTTTTCATCTATTAATTTCAGATGTCCAATAACTTCAATATATTTCCTCCAATGTTTATTCCTCGTATTTCTGATATTTAACTAAATGCAAAGTTATATACATTATGTCCAAACAACTCTCGTTATTATTAAACTTTTATTAATCCAATGAAAAACTTTACCACAAATAATTACCTATAATTTATACCTTCATTTTAATGAAATGATAAATTTCTAATTTGACCAAATGGATTTCATGATATAGAGAATTTCCCGCTCATTAAATATTAATGTAGAATTATTGGGTTAAAATAATGGTATTTATCAACCAATAGATACTACTAGAGGTTATAGTTATTCTATTAAAATAGTTTATATATATAAGGAATAAATAATTGAATATTATTTAATATCTATGTCTAGTTTGTCATTTAAAAAATTGGCAAACTAGATAAGAGGTCAAATGGAAATTTCTAAAAGATAAATTGGTTGTTGTGCTATGCTAACTCCCACTATCCGAGTACTGTGAGCGTGAGAGAATTATGAATGTATCCCAAATTGCAGAACATGATAATGTAAGTTCTGAATCATTTGATGGTATCAAAGTTAGAAAAATTACCCGAAAAAGTTGGGTTATATCTACTAGTCCCTCCTCATTCTTCCTGCTTGGTGGAACCAAGAACAACTGTGTTACTTCTCTCACTTCTCTATACCCTTTCATCATTGGTATTCTGTCCCTTTATGTCCCTCTTTCCCAGTTTCCTCTTCTAAACCATTACCACATCTAACTTCTCCCGCACCATCAGCTCTCTCAGCTTATCTTGTTTGGGTCCGAAGACCACCATTCCAGAGGCCCGTTTCACCGTTCTCCATTGATATACTACTTTATCTGCTCCTCTCCTTGGTCTACTTCCTCCTCACAGTTCTTTCACTTCCAGTGTTCTCTCCTTCCTCCTCTACCCACTTATGGTGACTGAATTTGCTGCCTTCTAGCAGTGTAGTGGTCCATTTCTGCACTGCAGCTCCATTTCTTGCTCCTCTGATAAATTTTCAGACCAGTGTCAGCTTTGTGGTTCTCGACACCTCACCACACCTTTTTTGTCTTTCTTTTGCAGCACCCTGTCACACTTTGCACAACTGAACCCTTTTCTATCTCCACAACACACCGAAAGCTATCCTCTCTTATTTCCCCTAATCAATTGACACAGATTTTGTTTTTGCTTCTCCCAACGATACAGCGTTTTACTCGATTCATGCAACTGAATAATAATAGGGAAATTGATATTATTAATTTTATATCAATTATATGACAGAGTATAGGGATAAAATTTGATCTAATTTATGACTCAACCCTAAACTGTATGATTATTTGATTATATATACAAATGTTCTTGATCTTTTAAGCAGTGTTCATTACGAGAAATGTTCTATGATACTGTCATCATAGTTTATACATTCAACCAGGTATATCATTCAACATTCATGCTATTATTATATATAATCAAAAAATATCAAATCAAAAAAATTATCACTATTCGACCCAAATAATCATATCCCATGCAACACAAGTTAATGGGGCCCATGTGAGCACTAGGTGTACAAATCGTACTGGTATTGTGTGTTTTTTTTGCAAAATATACCAACATGGTGACAGCATGGGCTGTTATGTTGTAAACATCTTGGCGCTCGATGTTGCCAATATGTTAATCAAGTTTCAGCCATATTACAGTATGTTGATACGTTATACAGTAATCATGTTGGGCCCATATGACAATTCAATGGGATTGATTCGCCACATTGAGCCAACATTCTCCCAAGGTAACATTCCATGAAAATGGAAAACCACATTATCCCCATGTAATTTCTAGGCTACTTTTCAGTCTGCCATCTCTTGTCCATCTAACCATCTAGTGCCCATGTTGGCACAATGTGTCATGGTTGCTTGGGATATGATCACTTACAATCATGCTTATATCGGGCAAGTTGTCTATATATGATCACTTTCCAGTGAGCACTTTTCAGTCCTTGCGTTTATAAGAAGGCGCTGTTCTTAATGCTGAGATAACATGAACCATTCACAGTCAGTCATTGCGTTGATAAGAAGGCGCTGTTCTTAATGCTGAGATAACATGAACCATTCACAGTCAGTCATTGTGTTGATAAGAAGGCGCTATTCTTAATGCTGAGATAACATGAACCATTCACAGTCAGTCATTGTGTTAATAAAAAGGCTCTGTTCTTAATGCTAAGGTAACATGAACCACTTCACAGTCAGTCATTGTGTTGATAGGAAGGCTTTGTTCCCAATGTTAAAGTAATATAAACCACTCCACATTCAGTCATTTTGTTGATTGGAATATTTTGTTCACAATGTTAAGGTATCAAGAAGGCTTTGTTCACAATATTAAGGTAACTTGAACGCTTTGTTCACAATATTAAGGTAACCTGAACGCTTTGTTCACAATGTTAATGTAACTTTGAGGCTTTGTTCACAATGTTAAGGTATCTTGAAGGCTTTGTTCACCATGTTAAGTTTAATCGAAGGCTCTGCAGACTTCACTTTCTCAATTATCTTAAGTATTTGATTGGAAAACTTTAAGCTCAAGAACTTGAATTGCTTTCAGTTTAATTTATTGTCTTCAGGATCCATGAGAAGATGTAACATTTATATCATTTACTCGAAAATAAATATTATAGCAACCTTAAAAATAGTAAAAACGGAAGAAAGTAAATATAAATTGGTTTTCTAGCTAAGATATAATACGTAGATTAATAGAACATTAAATTGTTTTGTAATTATTAACCCTAATGAGTTTACCTTGTGTTTTCTAAGCACATCCTCAATAAATTAGTTGATATTTTTCACATCATTCCATTAAATTTATAGACTTTCTTTGAATTTGTTCCTTCATAAATACCAAAATATATTTTTGCATTTAAAGGTTTAAAAATATTAACCTATTGGCGTAAATATCGTAAATTAGGAAATTAACTGTTATGTGGTGACGTGTGACAAACAAGAAATATAGTTTGGTAGCCTCTAAACTCACTACAGTCCACGTTCTCATGGAGAACATACACATGCGCGATCTGTGATTTGGTCACAATCCATCCAATCACAGCTCTGCTCTGTCAAATGCCAATGTCTTATTCACTTATGTATTTATTTCTCCTTATATGTTTATTATTATTATCTCCACTTGCTACACATTATTCTCGATTGGGACACATTAGTTTGAAACATTAGTTTATTATACATATAGTAACAAAAATACAGTACCATATGTTTATGAATAATACATATGTTTTTAAACACATTGTCATTACTCAATCCTTCCGATATATTTTGATAGTCAAACTCATTAGGGTTCAACTAATGCGAGCCATAATATAAGAACGGTTAATGCTGGCCCCAATATAAGGAAAATTGATATATGTCCCATTATCAGTAGGGCTAATACATATGTCAGTACAAGAAGTACTAAATTCTCCTTTCCTGTCTTCAATCTCTATTAACTAATGCAACTAAGAAGGTTCCGTGCAGTTAATTATAACTAATTGAACTCCCTGTAGAGTAAAGCTTTATTGATGTACTGTCAAAGGGAACTAAACATTGACTAAAGGAGCTGTTAAAGTTCAAATATTTCGATCGTATAAGAAATTTTTAAATAATTTGATATCTTGGTTGGTACTCGTTATACTTGCAAGTACCATGGATACGAATTAAGAAAATAAAATAAAAATTAATACGTTTGGAAATGAGTAACTGTTTGAATAATTCATAGTTCACACTCCTCGTATTACAATATGAATTGAAATTAAATAAATGATTCAAATTCTATCGGAAAATACATCAGTTAAATATTAAATAGTTTCAATACCATTGAAGGGATGACGTCACTGACACAATATAGGGTATGGCGTTGTACGAGGTGATAGTTTGGCACAACAGAAGGTAACTTCTAATGAGCGTAACACAAGAAAAAGGACAATAATTCTTCTATTGCCTCTAATCCTCAAGCAATTAAGAAATTGAAATATCTTCCCCTTAGAGGTTTATAAAGAGAAGTCATTACTTTGTGACAAATGGAGAGAAGATCACCGTGAAGATACAGGCAATTGTAGGCACTGAAAATACAGGCAATTGTAGGCACTGAAAATACAGGCAATTGTAGGCACTGAAAATACAGGCAATTGTAGGCACTGAAAATACAGGCAATTGTAGGCACTGAAAATACAGGCAATTGTAGGCACTGAAAATACAGGCAATTGTAGGCACTGAAAATACAGGCAATTGTAGGTACTGAAAATACATGCAATTGTAGGCACTGAAAATACAGGCGATTGTAGGCACTGAAAATACAGTCAATTGTAGGCACTGAAAATACAGACAATTGTAGGCACTGAAAATACAGACAATTGTAGGCACTGAAAATACTGACAATTTTAGGCACTGAAAATAGAGGCAATTTGGTGTAACTTTATTTGTGATATGGATATTTAGGGAGATTTTTCTTGAGATTTTATTCACCAGAAGTTCAATATTTTTCATCAATTACATTCTCGTGAAAGTCTAAAATTTTGAAAATATTTTTTCTTTTCGTTTCTTAAACTTTTTGTTTTTTTGTTAAAATAAATTAAATTGAAAGAAAAGTTCACACACTTTTCACATGAACTTAAACATCTTTATCTCAAATAATTGATGTGACAATACAGTATAAATATGTGTTATCCATATTGAACCAATCTAACCCTAATGAAAACACATAATTAACATGTGGTTATGCCATTTTAAAACCATATCAAATAGAGATTGTATACACCACATCATATCCACATGTAAATTACCATACTAATAACAGGTGTTTAACAAGTGTCATTCACCACATTCATAGCAACATGTTAAATACCATACTTATAACATATGGTAACCACATATAATTTACCATATTACCACGTAAAACAACATGTAATAAATATGGTATCCATTTCCAAAAATATGCATGGTATACACATAATTAACATGTGTAAGTGCCACATGGTATACACAAGGAATTGTTTATAGGGAAGCTTGTACTCACAATAAAACAACTTTGATCGATGTTCGTGAAATATTTAGAATTTACAACTCATCATTTATGATTATTAAACTGATATTAACTACTTAATTCTCATACAATTTCACTTGTTCGAATTGGTTTGCATATTAATTAATAACACTTTTAACAAACAAACGAAAATTAATAAAATTAATGTGTTGTGCTAATGACATATGGAGAATAAAAATGTAAATGTAATAACTATTTAACATACATATAAGTTGACATTCACTTAATTCATTGTATAATTTAAAATTATATTATTGTGAGAATATCTAATTATCTAGTATTCACAAATCAGTTCACAGGGTTTAACGTTTGCTTCGGAACCAAAGGCTATATTTGGTTGAAAAAAAACTGAAAAACGTAACTGAACATGTTATTAAAATTTACGCGACTTTGAAAATAAGTTAAAAATAGTAATTATAAAATCCTTATGTGTTTTGAATTTTGGTTTACTCAAGTGTTTAATGAAGTAGCTTTGATGAAATATTATTTATCTTTGAATATTATTATTCCAATATATATGTAGTTATTACTGTAAAAATGAATGTCCCCTTAACCCCTTAAAGAAGGACTAACGCCGTTTTTTATAAATTAAAATGTGTTTATAACTAAATAATATTTCAGAAAGTCAATAAATATACATGTATTGCCAATAAGTGAGTGGCAGTTTTCCGCCTGACAGTTTTCCGCCTGACAGTTTTCCACCTGGCAGTTTCTGGGCACCCAAACTCTGAATGGCATTTTCTAGTAGTTTAAAAATCTACAAATCTTGTAATTCAAAAGCCTAAGGCGCTTACAATTTTGAAGCTAGAGCATTGCGGTTTCTCGGACTCAATTTATTATGAAATTACCTACAACATCACTTTATACGATTTTTGATTTTCGAATTCGTTGTCGAAATTTTTTTCGACATATTTTTTTTTAACGAAAAAGTCGAAAATTTGAAAATCATATACCGTGATGTTGTAGGTAATCTTATGGAGAGTTGATTGCAGAAAATTGCAAAGCGGTAGCTTCAACCAAAAAAAACCTTCGCTTTTTTGAACAATTGTTCGAAATTCGAAAACTCGTTTTCTATGGGTCTAATCAAAAAAATGACATGAACAAAAACTATTAGAAATTAAATTTTATAAATATGAATTAAATTTCAGAACCGTAACTTCATTAGTAAAAATGTGTTTGTAATCTGGGGGCGGTCCCCTTCACTATCCTTTACTCTTCTTCACTATCTTTCACTCCCGTCAATCCCCTTCACTGCCTGTCCCTTTCCTTCACTCCACTTCACTTCCTTCCACAGCCCTTAACTCGCCCTTCATTAAGTTGTTTTCTCACGGCTCAAAATAATCGTATTACAAGTTTGTTGTCGCCGTAAATTCCGTAAATTAAAATCTACCGATGAGTGGCGCTAAATTAAATAAAATTTCAAAGTATCCTCAAACTTATTTCAAAAATGAGATTAAAACATAAGTATAAAATTAGAAATCATTCATGTAAATATTTTTTTTCACTGATCTAATTTAGTAAAGAAATTCAATTTATGTCCCCCGAACCACAAGTATATTAATATGAAAATTTGAGAATTCTGAAATTTGGTAAACAAGACAAAGTAAAATGTTTTTGTTTGTGCTGAAATTATACTACAGCCCAGAGAGAACAAGTTTTTTTAATAGAGACGAATATAATAATTTATAGGTCCCTCAAAGGCTTTATATCAGCTTCACATTATGACTTAAAGAGATGAGATTTGATTCATTTAAAAGAGAAAGGGTTGTTCCATGATAAAAAATTGAGAGGACTGAAAATTCGTTTCCAAAAGTTCATTTTTGAAGTTGCATTTGAAAAAGCAACCTGTTTGGAAACCCTATATTTATTATTCTCAAATTATTCAGCTATATTACATTTTCCAATTTAGATATCTAAAAAAAATCAAGATAATATTGTAGTTACCTTCTTTCACTCTCAAAAGAGAGTTAAGAAGTCTCCCTACAACAAAATATGACGGAAATATAGAGCATCAATCATCACCAAACATTCCCAGGGAGACTGAAGCATATCACCTCGTTCAACCAAACCAGCAACATGTTCTCATCGTACATTGGTTAGTGCGGAACTGTTTCTCATTGGAGCCTAGCGTGCAGGTGAGGTTTCATTTCCCTCAAATCAACTTCTACTTCAAATCTGGGTTGTAAAAAGATGAATGCCTTCTTATATCGATCTACCGCTCATCACTCCTACAGACCGCGCTACAGACAGCTGTGTTTGTAACATTCATAAAGTTTAATTTACACACCTTTATTATTATTTCAAGAAAATAAATCATAATTGAATATTTGGCTTGTTTGAAGAGTACATCGGATAAATAAGTTAGAACATTTAGAAATATTGAAATTATGGTGTAATATTAAACTACGATTTTTCTCCTAAATTGTTTCATCATTTTTCCCTTTACATTTTAGTATTTTGTTTCAATTTAGGATGATGAAACGATTTCAAGTTCACACAAATTTTGTTATCTTTTCTGGGTTGACAAAAAAAATCACCAGCAACTCTATTCCCCTTCCACTCACTCACCAAACCCTTCACATCACGTAACTGACTCTAAGGGCTCAAACACACTACAAGCGGAGCGGAGCGGTGCGAGCGGAGCGCCAAACATGAAGTTTGCTATTCGTATGCAGAGACGCTTGGGTTGTTCACACTGCGAGCGGAGCGGTGCTCCAAATAAACAATGGTATTATTGGCGCTCCGCTTTTAGTGTTAACGTACCCTAACGAGTCATGGGGCAGATTAACCATAACCCATTTACTTACGCTGAGTCAGCAAAAATTAGCACCGATGATCAATTAAGATGAGCTCTGATTGAACAATGATCAGTAAAACAAACTGATTATCTTCATGATTATCCAGAGAATTGAAGGTATCACTGATACAGTATTGTGTCTATTTGAGGTAGAACAGATATAGTTTGCAGTCAATTGGAGGTATCACATTATATAGTCTGTAGTCAATTGGAGGTATCACAGATACAGACTGTTGTCAATTGAACATATCATAGATACAGTCTGTTGTCAATGGAGGTATCACATTTATAGTCTGCAGTCAATTGGAGGTATCAAATAATATTATTAAACATCTCCATTACTCACTTTATCTTCTCCTTGATTTTTTTGGATTGCAATCTAGAATTCATAGTACATGAATTGCTAGGTGATCAATTTCTGGTGGGGATCAAATTAACATGATTTGGTTTTCTTGCGAACCGTTTATACCAAGGAAAGAATTTTGTCGAATTTTCCCCGAACGAGAGTTTTTGTATAAATTATATCCGAGGAATTTTCCTTCAGTAAAAAGGTTCCTAATGTCTTTTCCTTATCTGCTATCACTTTACCATGTGGAATTGCTACGGCAATAATTATAATCATTTATGTATTACATAGCTATAGGAGTTTATATTCTGGTAAATGAAATCCTAAATTAGCACATTTCAAACTCTAATTTAAATTAAACTATCCGTATTCAAAAAGAGTTATACACCTAAATAGTTAACTTAATAATTGTTAGAGAGCCATAATCCATAACTTACAATCAGTTGACACTAAACAACACAATCGAACAAAGTTATCAATGCTAGTGTTAGCAATTAGGGTGTGGATGCGACTCATCGGATTATCTCTTCAAACTAAAAGCGTAAACTCATTCGACATCAGCTTTCGGAGAGGAATTATCAACAATGTCAGAGATATTCTCTGGAAAACGTTATATGCCAATAATAACAAGTTCAAAAATATGAAAAGAAAATTTTATTTCCACCTCTTATATATTTGTTGTCAATTGGAGGTATCACAGATACAGTCTCTTGCCAATTGGAATTATCACAGCTAGATACAGTCTCTTGCCAATTAGAGGTATCACTGATACAGTCTGTTGCCAATTGGATGTATCACATAAACAGTCCACAGACTCTTTTGGTAGCAATGCAAATATTGATTCAAAGTAACCAATTTGTAAGCAAGTCAAACTATAGAATAAATAATTATCATTCATTAGAATGTATTTCTCTTCTCAATTTATTGTCAAACAATGGAGTTTGAAAATATACCTACAATTACTTATATCTCGATTATCCTTCCAATAAACATAATCTAATTGTTCAATTAGTTTGATTATCCATTGCTAATCTTACACCTGTAGCTTACTTACATTTTAGAATTACCAAAGAAAAAGTCAATATAAGTAAAATCATGAGACAATAAATTAACTACAGTGTTTACCAATTTAGACAATTTGTTATACAGAATAGTCTCAATCTGTACATTGATTTCATCACTGGTTTTTGGTTCAGGTTTCGTGATTTTAATTTTAGTAAAAGTCAGTTCTGCAGCTGACGTCACACTTGATTAACTTGTCAGACCCTATTTGAAAATGTGACAGATGGGAAATTCAGATAGAGGAATGAAGTCTAGTCATTTTATGATATTATAACAGTTTAATATAATTAGAATAGAGTTGGTTTTGGTACTTTAAGTGTGAAGTCACTTTCAACTGATAAATATTTGTACGTAAATTTTGAATGGAAAGATTATCAATGGATATTGAAACTGAAATACTTCTATAGTTTTAAATACTTATATTTTTTGAATAGCATTATTATATACATATGAACATCAAACCTAATTGTTTGCCTTTCACAACTAAAAAATATTCTTCTAAATATCTGTAATAATCTAAATAAAAAAAAAAGTATTTCATTCCACAACACTCTCACTCTTTTCCATATATTTTTATCCAAGTTCAAATGTGTGCCAAATATTTGGAGAGTGGAAAGTTCCGCCATTGAGATTGTTCTGCTTTCATGTTTTCAGTCCAGAGATCTCGACTTACTAAGTCCATTCTTTCTTTTGGAGGAGATCATCCAACTGAAGTGTAGGATTTGTTTTCGATAATTCTTTTTAATTGAAAGACCAGAGAAGAACAGAAACTTTCTTCTCACAATATACACTTTGATGATATTGAAATAAAAAAAATCCTTGATGATTGGTTTCTGTAAATCCCAATGTTGATATTTTTATCATGATGTTTTGGAAGATTTCGACATTATTTTTTAGAATGAAATATAGTTAATTTGAGCAATAATAATTATGTTTCAGATAAAAAATTTCGATATCTCAAATGGAATTGGTTATAAGTTTCAGTGGTTTGTGTTCGAAAGCTTGGCTCAGATTGAAACTTGAAAAGAAGGGAAAAGAAAATAGATAAATGAACTAGAATGCTTTGATTAAGTAACAAGTTTAGCAATAAATTATACATTGTAAAAGATACAATAATTTCGGAAAATTGTTTGAACCAGTGTGTTACCAGTCATCATTTTTAAACGTGTTAATAGTGGGAAATTAAATTAATTCGTCTGTATTACACTTTAAAATATTATCATAGGTAACAGGTAGAATTTTGAATTGTGTTCATGCCTTATAAAATGATAGTTTGATAATAATTATATTGAAATGTTTATAAAATACTTCTTAAATGTTCCAGTAAATGGATATTAATATTTAACGCTTCAGTGCTGGAAAAGGGCAACAAATTACAACTATGGTGTCATTAAATCGTACAGGTGATGATCAACACCTCGGGCAACTTTAATTAAAATGGACAGCTTTAAGTTCAATGGAAAACTATTTATTCCCAAAAAATCTCATCTGACGCTATCCATCACTTGAGTAAATATTAAAGTTTAGTTACGGAAGTTAACTCGATAGTCAGTAGTCGGTAACAAAAGTTACGGAGACTCGAGTTTGAATGAAGTTAGACAGCTGATGATCCTTAGGAAGAAAATCCAATATTTATAGATTAACTTCCTGTCTATTTATAGTCTAACTTCCTGTCTGGTCTTTTTATAGTCATATTTCGTCTTATTATTAGTTTATTTTCTGTTTTATCATAGTCTTATTTTTTATCTTTTTACTGTCTTATTGCAGTAGATTGTTTTTAAATTAATTACAGTTGAATAAAATATAATCGTTCGATGTTTGTTGCATATTTAAGATACTGAAATTTGTTTTTCCATTCTAACAAAAAGAGAAGTATAGTAAGTTATATTACTAGAAACGAAATACTTCATATTATAATTGAAGAGATAACTGACATAAGTCATTCAGAACACGTAAGTCCAAATCTTTGGGAGCAGTTTGTCTAAAGTTATCAACAGCAAACAAACAGATGGGAGGTTCATATTATCTGGTAGAAAAGTGAGAAAAAGGCGAGGTTTTGGAGCCTACATTTATCCGACAATTATTTACCATTACGCAAAGTAATAATGGACTCTTTTGATGCAGCAACTGGTTATCTGTAGCTCAGTTGATTGCCATAACCCGTGTGCGGACACTTGGTCTTTGAAAATATGTCTAAACAGACATTTGGCCGAAAGACAATTGGCTAAAGCTGTTGGCAGAAAGTAGTTTGGCGTAAATTTGGCCAGACGGGGCAGTTGGCTGAAATATATTACGAGATGCAGCTCAATCTCTATTTTCTTATTCCTTGGAATTCTGAGTTATTTATCCGAAGGGACAATAAATTTTAATATGTATAATAATTTTACATATTATGTATCCATATTACGAAATGCAAACCTATATTTTTCAACAATTTGAAGTTTTTCTGAATCATGTAATATAAGAGGTGGAAACAAACTTTTTTTTTCATACTTTTGAACTCGTTATTATTGGCATATAACGTTTTCCAGAAAATATCCTTATGATATTGTTGATAATTCCTCTCCGAAAGCTGATGTCAAATGAGTTTATGCTTTTAGTTTGGAGAGATAATCCGATGAGTCGCATCCACACCCAAATTGTTAACACTAGCATTGATAACTTTGTTCGATTGGGTTGTTAGGGTCAACCAAGTGGTGACACAGTGGCTAACATTTTAACTCAGCCTAGGAGGACGCTTTGGGTGCACCCTATTTTGGTGTCACGTGACTGCTGTGTATAATATTACGTCTATGACTCTATAATATTAACTCTATTAATTACAGGAGGTGATGGATTTTTCTCTCAACATGTGGTAATATAGCTACAAAAGATATTCTTGAAATATCTTCAATTTTATTTTGAAGATCATTTATTTTATCTTAATGTTTATTTTGAATAATTTTTCGTCCCTCTCTTTTGTAATCATGATACCACATTAAAATAAATTCAAAATAGTAAATAAATGTGTTTGGAAATCTTTAGAATTGTTCTTAATAAAATTAAAACAATAGAAATATAATTAATCATCAATGCAAAATATATACACCTGACGGAGTGAGCTGTGACACAACCCCCTCCTGTTGCGTCATTCTGGACAACCCCTCTGGACACTGAGAATACACTGAATCTATAGTTACCTATAAGAATATATACTCTCAGGTGTCAACAGATTGTCAGTGAGGATTTATAACTCTCTAACATTAATGAATTAACTATTTAGGTGTCTAACTCTTTTTGAATACGGATAGTTTAATCTAAATAAGAGTTTGAACTATACTAATTTATGATTTCATTTACCAGAATATAAACTCCTATAGCTATGTAATACATAGATAATTATAATTATTGCAATAGCAATTCCACATGGTAAAGTGATAGCAGATAAGGAAAGACATTAGGAATCTTTTTAGTAGAGGAAGATTCCTCAGATAAAATTTCACCAAAAACTCTCGTTCGGGGAAAATTCGACCAAATTCTTTTCTTGGTATAAACGGTTTGCAAGAAAACCAAATTATGTTAATTCGATCCCCACCAGAAATTGCTCACTTAGTAATTTATGTACTTTGAATTACTTGAATGGAATCAAAGGAAATCAAAGAGAAGCTAAAGTGAGTAAAGGAAATGATTAATTAATAATAGAACTGAGAGAATACAATATCGAATAATTTCAAAAGAGTCATTTTGTACCGCGAAAGATGAAATAAACTTAGACCTAATAATCTTATCATATTAATTAACCACTGATTATTCAGATGAAATTTCTGTCATTTTTATACTATGAATCTATTGTTATCGTAGAGGGGAATCTATGAGTTATTTAATTATTTATTCCACTTCCATTGAAGTAATCTGACAAACTGGATTTGGTATAAAACTGTACATTTCAATCATAGTGACGTATATTAATATTCAATGTTATACATTATCAATCATCTAATCATCTTGATTAGATAACGTCTATTGAGGACCTCTGTTTTTTTAATATCTTTATAATACAACAGCTGAAAGTTCAACAAAAAAATATTCCAGAGAACCATCGTAGTTCCTAAAATCACATCATGAATATTGATGTCTATTTTATATTTG
Source organism: Caprella mutica (assembly GCA_947561585.1). Taxonomy (NCBI): domain Eukaryota; kingdom Metazoa; phylum Arthropoda; class Malacostraca; order Amphipoda; family Caprellidae; genus Caprella; species Caprella mutica. The sequence continues at coordinate 45,406 of CANNZV010000579.1, read as the reverse complement.
CAATAAGTGGTGATGCACTTGAGACAGCTTAAAATTGTATTTAATAACTATATAAATATATATTTACAAATTGGCGGCCCAATGCGGATATATCCGTCAAGTTCCATGCCTAACATGTTAAATAGCATATAATTACATGGCTCATGCAGATGCCTTAAGGAAAGAAATTGCTTAAGCGACGATTAGGCGAGCAACAATGAAATAATTTAACAATTCATTCCAATTGAGTTAAAAAAGGTGTAACTTTACAAAGGGGAACGGAACAAAATTGAGAATGTACATTTACTGCAACTAGAGCTTTGAAGTTAATAATGATGATTGCGAAGGAGAAAATAGGAATAAACAGTTCGTGAATTACCATTGATTTAAGGTAATAACTCGTACAGAATATGTAAGGTAATAACTCGTACAGAATATGTAAGGTAATAACTCGTACAGGATATGTAAGGTAAAAACTCGTACAGGATATGTAAGGTAAAAACTCGTACAGAATATGTAAGGTAATAACTCGTACAGAATATGTAAGGTAATAACTCGTACAGGATATGTAAGGTAAAAACTCGTACAGAATATGTAAGGTAATAACTCGTACAGGATATGTAAGGTAATAACTCGTACAGGATATGTAAGGTAATAACTCGTACAGGATATGTAAGGTAATAACTCGTACAGAATATGTAAGGTAATAACTCGTACAGAATATGTAAGGTAATAACTCGTACAGAATATGTAAGGTAATAACTGTACAGAATATGTAAGGTAAAAACTCGTACAAAATATGTAAGGTAATAACTCGTACAGAATATGTAAGGTAAAAACTCGTACAGGATATGTAAGGTAAAAACTCGTACAGAATATGTAAGGTAATAACTCGTACAGAATATGTAAGGTGAAAACTCGTACAGAATATGTAAGGTGAAAACTCGTACAGGATATGCTAAGTGTATATTGAACATCGTGAGCTATTTTTCTCCCGTTAAGGATGATTCTCGGAACTATGATACACAAGGCTACTAATGGACTTCCAGTCTCATTAGACTGCATTTTAGCATAAAAATATTTGTACTCTGATGGTAATTAGAGAAACGTACTTTCAGTTCAAAGACTCTAATTAAGTTCTTTGCTACAGACAGAAATTAGAATGTCCCATGCTTTGCTAATTAAGTGATATATTATTCCAATTAGTATTAATGAACTCCCTATATTCTTAGTCTACAATTTAATAATTTTAGAGTCTAGGTGAATCCATCACCAAAAATTGACAACAATTTTCGGGAAATAATATGATTAATGGTTCTTATTATAACTAAAGATAGCTTACGTATGTTACAACATTTTGAACTATTGAATGATTTTCGAAAGATATTTCTTTCATCTGTTACTTCTCAATCGAATGTAAGTGCGGTTATTGGTGAGTTACTCCAAATTTTGCAACAATAAATGAAAGATGTCTCTATTCAAAGACCATTTCAATCATTTTTTCCTCTGCCTTGGCGATATGTTAGTTAATTTATTCAAAACATACTCTGAAGCTCCAAAATATCTTTAAATGTTGACCCTATATAAAGATACACTGGAAGAAGAAAAGATTCAATGTACAAAAAAAATGGATTGCCAAATGTGTGATGTACAGACAACACTTTGCCATCACCAAGAGAATAATTAATATATCTATAATGTTCAGATATTACATTATTGCTTTTTTGAAGTGATTAAAGCTTAAATATATAATATGTGTTTGTAATTCAATTGAAATAAAGTGAATCTCAGTAAAAGAAAGTCACAATTCTCACACAGACGTATAACAAACACAACAATGTACCTCATTCAGTGTACCTTATTTCATCCCTTATGAACTGAATACTCGTACTTGACATTATTGCAGTCACAAAAAAGGGTGCCAAATAACTTTTTTTTCCTGACTTTCTTTTTTGTTTTTCTTATAGAAAGTAGGAGTCAAGATAATATAGAAGTTAGGATGTTTTAAGAAAAGTTTTTCTTAATTAACAAGACACTTGATTGAGATAACTAAAGAAGTAGAAGTTTTAGTTTATCAATTTGATATTAACGAAAATTACCTCCAATTTACCATCTTGGTTTTATAGAACAGTACCACCAGTTTACTCATTGAAAATCAACTTATAGTTCCATCAGTATAGATATTAGGTATTAACGAAAAGCAAGACCAGTGTACTTATTGGATATTAACAAAAACTACGACCAGTTTACCAATTGGATTTGAACGAAAAGTACCACCATTTTATAGTATTATTTATTGTATATTACCGAAAACAACCATCAGTTATCCTATATGATATTAACAAAAATAACCAACAGTTTATCTAACAAAATATTGATGAAAACTTTAACCAGTTTAACTATTGGTTATAACCCTGGTAGTGCAGTTATTCGACATTATTCTTAAATTTTGTCATAGCAATTGCTGATCTTAATTTAAATTTATTGTATTCAAAAAGTAGATAATTTTCTCACTGTTATGAAATGTGACACTGACAGAAATCGGTATGAATCCTCAAAAAACTTAGTGATTACATTCTTAATTTCTAGCCAGCATAATTTCTAATTAATTTCCACACCATTTCCCTTTGGTTAGTTATAAAGAAGCAGAAAATGAGCAACTGCGAGTCTCGTATTTATTTTCTAAATTGGAGAGAAAGTGGAGGCGAGATTAGAAATGTGATGGAGGTGGAGAATTAAATTCCTGAAGAGTTATTCGAACAATCAAAGAGGTTTGTTGTCTTGTAATACAATATGGCTGGTATGCAATGCAGTGACTGTAGATAAAATAACAACTGAAGAGTCAATGAAAGCAATGGAGAGGTGAGAGATGAGAGAAATACTATATTTTTAAAGTGAATAAACTGTTATTATAAGTAACTGTGATATCATTCTCAACAATTGTATTCACTACCTTATTTATTACCTAACAATGATTTCACTGATATAACTCTCACTTATATCTTCAGGTGTGTGAAAAAAGGCAAATATATAAACATGAGAAGTCAAAAAGTGGTTCATTTTCCCACAATATGACGGAGAACATTCAGTCAAGGCTCATCCTAAAGCTCTCGCCAGTGCCAATAAAAACAGAGTGTTCAATCAGTCCGTTTGTGTTTTATTCTCCATTGATACAATCAGAGATACTATAAAAAAAAACTCGAATGAAAAGCATACGTTAAATGACAATAATTATTGAATCCTTTTCTGTTTCGATTGGTGAGAGAATAAAAAGAGTGAAATTCGGTGGTTCGGCGGTATTTACGGCAGTTCAGACATTTTGATTTTTATTATTCTGAAATAGCTTCTCTCCGATTGCCGTTGACTTCGAATCTTTTGTCTATTTTATATGAAACTAGCACTACTTTTTTACCCCAAAATAACCTATATAACTTATTTTGGGAAATGAGGAAAATGGAAATTATTATAATATCTTTCATTTATAAATAATGAATAAAACCCATGATACTTAAATTTTATATAGCTTTTATTTTAGAAGAAACTAACAAGAAGAAAGAAAATTAAACAAAATTTACCCAAAAGCAAGTTGATGATGATAATAATAATAATAATACTCAAATATTGTGTTATTCCCGCACAGCCGTTGCTATTGGCTGCTAGACACTAGTATTTGCGATTATTCCCGCATGGAGAAATTATTCCCGCAAATTATACACGCGCGGGAACAATTCTTAATTATTCCCGCTAGCGCCTAAATGTTTCCCGCCTGTTGCCACCTCGACAGAGGGAATTATGAAGAAAACTCGTTTAATTTTTTAGAATTCATAGGTAAATGATATAATTTTCTGTTACTTGTTTACTAATCTTATTACAATTATTAACAATTTCAAAATAGTTTAAATGAAATATATTTGATAAAATAATCATTTAATAACCGTCTGTTTTAGTCGAGAGAATATTTCATAAAGGTATAGTGTTCTTTTATAATTGCATAAGTTTATTGTGGAAAATTTCATATATATATATATATATATATATATATAATGCAACTTTATAATAGAACCGAACATATAAGTAATATTGTTACACATCTCTAAATTACTCCATTGAAATTGCGTTGTTTTAGATGAATAGAACCTAGTTTTACTTCAAGAAACTGATTGTGGGTATCATATGGCATTCATTCAAACGGAATTATACCATATAATGATATACGTACAAAACATATTAGACCACTAGAGTTTTATAAATGCTCTAAAAATTATCAAAGAGCGTTTATTATTGCCCAATGAAGTATTGTATATACTTTGTGAAGGATGGTAATTAATTTTGTTGTTCTATCTTAGTAGATATTGAATACTTCGATGGTCAGCAATGTATATAGTCCAATAATAAATCATTTTATATTTCTAACTTCTGATAGCTATGTTTGAAGTGCTAGTTCTACTTTTTCCAGCATTCCCATAGTAGCTATAGTGAAGAGCAGGGCTGGGACAATATGACCTAAAAACTATAGATCCCAAAAATATTATAGACGGAGAATATTAAAGCGTATTGAATGGTTCTACACCAGCGGTATATAGTATTCGATACCATTTCATTTAGTTTCGTCTATGATATTCTCGGGATCCATAGTTTTTAGGTCATATTGTCCCAGCCCTGGTGATGAGTGTCTGCAAGGTAAAGACTAAGAAACTTTTCATCATTTTTGAATTAACTCGCACTGTTACAACAATCATCTGTGATTTCAAAATGGTTTCTCTGCATAAAATATATTAGATTAGTCTGATAATTTTTTAATTAAGCAGCTGTTTTTTTTCTCATAACCATCCTTTCTTTACATCTCCATTCTCAGGTGTATTAAGGACCTAAGTGATTAAAAATTAATATCATGTTATAACTCTAATAACTCATACACATTAAACATTGTGCAAATATAAGCTATAGCTATAATGAATTTTATTTGCATATGGTCATAAACCTATTGATGAATCATGAAATATCTACAAATCTATATATCCAAGTTAAAAAATAGAGTTTTTCTTAAAATGGTCAAATTTTTTGTTTACGGGAACTAGTAGAATTACTATTTTTACTAATTGACTCAAAATATATTTAGGCTCTTATTCCATTGTTTTAAGAAATTTATTTGAGTGGAAAGAAAAATTCATAAATTTTCATATTTGATATTTATTAATTTTTTTTATGAAAATGAAGCTACCTATAACTACGTAGAATCAACAATGAAGACTTATCCTCTTGAATAGAAAGAACAAAAAAATTATTTTTATTATTAAGTATGGGGTTCAAGAGATATCCCAAAGAGAAATGAAGAAAAGAAGACCTCGTAGAAGAGGGGACCGTGAAAGTAGTCTTCATGCACCAAGTTGACTACTCGGCCATCCCTGTGACCATGTCGACACAACGCAAGGATGGCACGAATAGACACAAATGGATAAGAGACCTACACAACCAATCTGCTTACCCAAGAATAAAGAACCTATACATTCAGTCTGCTTACCCATGGATAAAAGAACTACACAGTCAGTCTGCTAACCCATGGATAAGAGACCTAAACAGTCAGTCTGCTTACCCATGGATAAAAGAACTACACAGTCAGTCTGCATACCCATCGATAAAAGAACTACACAGTCAGTCTGCTTACCCATGGATAAGAGAACTACACAGTCAGTCTTCTTACCCATGGATAAGAGAACTACACAGTCAGTCTTCTTACCCATGGATAAGAGAACTACACAGTCAGTCTGCTTACCCATGGATAAAAGAACTACACAGTCAGTCTTCTTACCCATGGATAAGAGAACTACACAGTCAGTCTGCTTACCAATGGATAAGAGAACTACACAGTCAGTCTTCTTATCAATGGATAAGAGAACTACACAGTCAGTCTGCTTACCCATGGATAAAAGAACTACAAAGTCAGTCTTCTTACCCATGGATAAGAGAACTACACAGTCAGTCTGCTTACCCATGGATAAAAGAACTAAACAGTCAGTCTTCTTACCAATGGATAAGAGAACTACACAGTCAGTCTTCTTACCAATGGATAAGAGAACTACACAGTCAGTCTTCTTATCAATGGATAAGAGAACTACACAGTCAGTCTGCTTACCCATGGAAAAGAGAGCTACACAGACAGTCTGCTTACCCATGGATAAGAGAGCTACACAGACAGTCTGCTTACCCATGGATAAGAAAACTACACAGTCAGTCTGCTTACCCATGGATAAGAGAGCTACACAGTCAGTCTGCTTACCCATGGATAAGAGAACTACACAGTCAGTCTGCTTACCCATGGATAAGAGAACTACACAGTCAGTCTGCTTACCCATGGATAAGAGAACTACACAGTCAGTCTGCTTACCCATGGATAAGAGAACTACACAGTCAGTCTGCTTACCCATGGATAAGAGAACTACACAGCCAGTCTGCTTACCCATGGATAAGAGAACTACACAGTCAGTCTGCTTACCCATGGATAAGAGAACTACACAGTCAGTCTGCTTACCCATGGATAAGAGAACTACACAGTCAGTCTGCTTACCCATGGATAAGAGAACTACACAGTCAGTCTGCTTACCCAAGGATAAGAGAACTACACAGTCAGTCTTCTTACCAATGGATAAGAGAACTACACAGTCAGTCTTCTTACCCATGGATAAGAGAACTACACAGTCAGTCTTCTTACCAATGGATAAGAGAACTACACAGTCAGTCTGCTTACCCATGGATAAGAGAACTACACAGTCAGTCTGCTTACCCATGGATAAGAGAACTACACAGTCAGTCTGCTTACCCATGGATAAGAGAACTACACAGTCAGTCTGCTTACCCATGGATAAGAGAACTACACAGTCAGTCTGCTTACCCATGGATAAGAGAACTACACAGTCAATCTTCTTACCAATGGATAAGAGAACTACACAGTAGGGTGGAGCGAAAAAGGTCACTTTTGTGAAAATTGTTGAAACTTCTATTGCCACCATGATTTTTTTATGCTTCTTACCTCAAAAACAGAAGAAAAAAAAAATACAGACGTATCCAGTAACTTTATCAGGTTCCTCATCGCATTTGAATTATTCAAAAAATGTAAAAATATCAGAAAAAGAGAAAAATGGATTTTTTTCGTAACATAAATAATTTCTTTCTCCCACATACAATTTTGAATAGAAAAAGCATAGAAAACCGTTGTGTTAAATTCTATGACGTATGAATTAATATTAATAGGTTCCTCAAAGATAAATAAAACTGCATAAATTATGAAAAAAATCAATCCTTTTAATTACAATCTACAACTTTCTACATGGTAAGTATGATGTAGATAGAACATATTTTAAATATATTATATATAAGCATATAATAATTAGATTATTATAACATCTTTCAAGAGAATATATATTCTTCCATTGAATTGAATAAAGAATAAACTATCAAATAAATAAAAAATCCTTTTCTGAATAACATTTTGTTATAAGTAACTGAAAAAGTAACTATTTCATTTTTATTCTAGAGCGTATTAATGAGAACATATATTATGCACTTTTATGCAGTTAAGAAATCCCTTTTGGTGTTGAATGCTGGTATTTCCCTCCTGGATTCAATCACACTCCGTATGTAGCCGTCCCTCTTGTGATGGCCACAAACTGCAAGTGAAGCATCTGTCACCAATTCAATGCACCTTTCCACGGCTTGTGTGTGACAAGGGAACTTTTGAATATCAAATTTATGTTTTTCCGTAATGAAGTTTTCTAATTCATTATTAGAAAACGCCTTCGTCATTGGTGGTTCTGTGACAGCAGATTGCTGCCAATTAATCAAACTGATGTAATCGTCAGCTTCAAAATTTAGCTCCGGAATTTTGAAAGTTCTTATAGATTTCCCTTTATAGTCTTTTCGAGCTTTCTTGATTTTTCTCCATGCCAATTCCCTGATATGTTTTCTGTCATCTTGTAGCATACAAAGTAGAACATTTTCAACATGTGCAAAATAGGCATTCCTTTGAATTACTGGAGCGACAATATCTTTAATTTCTTGACTCATTGTTTGGAGAGATTGCACCATCTTGAAAAGGTTTTGTACTCCATCATGAGAAGAAGAATTAACTTTTATTTCAAACCAGGTTGGTGCATACACCTTCATTATGAACGAGACAATAGACTTCATATTATCAGAAGGATCAGGAGTCGAAACGTATAATCGGAGTATCCGATTTGCCATTGTAAGCCATCGTGCATGAGACATTTTCCCAGGACTCTTACTAGCCATTTCTGCAGAACAACCACCTTCTGAGATAGATTGATGGATGTCGTAGAGATACTTTTGATCGCTGCTTAGAAGCCCTCTATCAACAGATGGCAAGTAAGTAGGAATTCGCTCAAATTCGACAATACTAAGAGCTTCACATTTGTCCAGTCTCTTCCCAATTGGTCCGACAAATCCTCGAGGTCCTGTTGTTTTCCCATCCAAATTACTGATGAGATGCCGCAAAGGGAGCTCATTAGCGTGGAGCTGACATACGAACCAGTGAAGTGGTCTGTTAAGTTTTTCTTCTAACAATCGTATAACACCACCTTTACTCCCAGTATTTACTGCTGTACCATCACAGCCTAATGCAACAAGTTCATCAGTCGCAATGTTATTTTCTTCTAGATAGGACATTATTGCGTCACTAATAGCTTTCGCGGATCCTGTCTTCATAGCCAAGTGCCCAATGTATTTTGAACCAGCAAACACTATAATATGCTGGTTTGTTGGGGCTTGAGGAACCTCTAAATATTAATCTATTAGTTTTAGATTTTTATAACTAGTACAGGAATATGCAATTAATATTTAATCATAAGTATAATTCTAAAACTCAGATTCAACTTTATGGATATTGACTGGGAAAGTCAAAATTTTTGCGAAAAATCACTTTTTCAAAATTTTCAATGTCGTTGAGGAACCTCTAAAAATGGTTTAATAGACATATCATTGTAATGGAGTTAATATGAGATATGGAAAAGTAAATAAATCATAGTGGGAGAACGCATCAATATTTTTTTTATTTTTTGAAAATTCAATTTTCAAGAAATTTTCAAAGTCATTGAGGAACCTCGAGATTTTTTTTTACAGACAAATCCTTTTCTGAGGGTTAATTTGGCATCAGTGCACATAAAAAAAATGGGGTGGGGGAACAAATTTGAATAAAAAAGTTTTTCGCTCCACCCTACTACACAGTCAGTCTTCTTACCCATGGATAAGAGAACTACACAGTCAGTCTTCTTACCAATGGATAAGAGAACTACACAGTCAGTCTTTCTTCTAGAGGAAAGAAGTGTAAGAAGTGAAAAAAATGAAAAACAGAGCAGAAAAAACAGAGCCAAACTGTACAAACAACAAAAACATAATGAGAAGAAGGCCTGCCTAGAGGTAGCCTCTTGAAAATAACTATCTAAACTCATAGTCTGATAATTGTACTCTCTCATCTGACCTACAGCTCATTCTCAACATCAGTCTTCTCCCCTTATTCATACCCAATTAGCAGTCTCCTCTTTCTCCACTTCATTGGTCTTCTTCTTCTCCTCCACTTCATTAGTCTTCTTCTTCTCCTCCACTTCATTAGTCTTCTTCTTCTCCTCCACTTCATTGGTCTTCTTCTTCTCCTCCACTTCATTAGTCTTCTTCTTCTCCTCCACTTCATTAGTCTTCTTCTTCTCCTCCACTTCATTAGTCTTCTTCTTCTCCTCCACTTCATTAGTCTTCTTCTTCTCCTCCACTTCATTAGTCTTCTTCTTCTCCTCCACTTCATTAGTCTTCTTCTTCTCCTCCACTTCATTGGTCTTCTTCACCTCCTCCTCCTCCACTTCATTGGTCTTCTTCTTCTCCTCTTCCACTTCATTGGTCTTCTTCTTCTCCTCTTCCACTTCATTGGTCTTCTTCTTCTCCTCTTCCACTTCATTGGTCTTCTTCTTCTCCTCTTCCACTTCATTGGTCTTCTTCTTCTCCTCTTCCACTTCATTGGTCTTCTTCTTCTCCTCTTCCACTTCATTGGTCTTCTTCTTCTCCTCCTCCACTTCATTGGTCTTCTTCTTCTCCTCCTCCTCCACTTCATTGGTCTTCTTCTTCTCCTCCTCCTCCACTTCATTGGTCTTCTTCTTCTCCTCCTCCTCCACTTCATTGGTCTTCTTCTTCTCCTCCTCCTCCACTTCATTGGTCTTCTTCTTCTCCTCTTTCACTTCATTGGTCTTCTTCTTCTCCTCTTCCACTTCATTGGTCTTCTTCTTCTCCTCTTCCACTTCATTGGTCTTCTTCTTCTCCTCTTCCACTTCATTGGTCTTCTTCTTCTCCTCTTCCACTTCATTGGTCTTCTTCTTCTCCTCCTCTACTTCATTGGTCTTCTTCTTCTCCTCCTCTACTTCATTAGTCTCCTGCCTATTCACTTCATGTCCCTTTTTCCACTTCATGTCTCCCGTTCCACTTCATGTCTCCCGTTCCACTTCATGTCTCCCGTTCCACTTCATGTCTCCCGTTCCACTTCATGTCTCCCGTTCCACTTCATGTCTCCCGTTCCACTTCATGTCTCCCGTTCCACTTCATGTCTCCCGTTCCACTTCATGTCTCCCGTTCCACTTCATGTCTCCCGTTCCACTTCATGTCTCCCGTTCCATTTCATGTCTCCCAGTCCACTTCATGTCTCCCGTTCCACTTCATGTCTCCCGTTCCACTTCATGTCTCCCGTTCCACTTCATGTCTCCCGTTCCACTTCATGTCTCCCGTTCCACTTCATGTCTCCCGTTCCACTTCATGTCTCCCGTTCCACTTCATGTCTCCCGTTCCACTTCATGTCTCCCGTTCCACTTCATGTCTCCCGTTCCACTTCATGTCTCCCGTTCCACTTCATGTCTCCCGTTCCACTTCATGTCTCCCGTTCCACTTCATGTCTCCCGCTCCACTTCATGTCTCCCGTTCCACTTCATGTCTCCCGTTCCAGTTCATGTCTCCCGTTCCAGTTCATGTCTCCCATTCCACTTCATGTCTCCCATTCCACTTCATGTCCCCCGTTCCACTTCATGTCTCCCGTTCCACTTCATGTCTCCCGTTCCACTTCATGTCTCCCGTTCCACTTCATGTCTCCCGTTCCACTTCATGTCTCCCGTTCCACTTCATGTCTCCCGTTCCACTTCATGTCTCCTGTTCCATTTCATGTCTCCTGTTCCATTTCATGTCTCCTGTTCCATTTCATGTCTCCTGTTCCATTTCAGGTCTCCTGTTCCATTTCAGGTCTCCTGTTCCATTTCATGTCTCCTGTTCCATTTCATGTCTCCTGTTCCATTTCATGTCTCCTGTTCCATTTCATGTCTCCTGTTCCATTTCATGTCTCCTGTTCCATTTCATGTCTCCTGTTCCATTTCATGTCTCCTGTTCCATTTCATGTCTCCTGTTCCATTTCATGTCTCCAGTTCCATTTCATGTCTCCAGTTCCATTTCATGTCTCCTGTTCCATTTCATGTCTCATATACACCATTTCTTGAACATCTGTGCTATCCTTCTCCATCTGAAAATGGTATACAATTAGCTTTATTTAACTATAAATAATGTTGAAAACACTTAATAAATAGCTATAGGCATTTTTTGAAAGGATATTTAGATAACTACTTACTATTATGGGACCGTAATTTAGCAACAAGGGTGCATTTTTAGAATTTGCACATCTCTTTCATTGCTGGTGGATGGTTTTTAATCTTCAAACTCCCCATCTAGATTATAGAAGGCCACAAATTATATATATAACAATTTGTCATATTCCTCACTTAATAACTGGATTTACTTTGTAGCTAGTTAGTCTCATATCATTAATATGCATATTTAAAGTTTAAAATATTAAAGGAGCAACACTGAGTGACTGAATCAGAGAAGCTAATTTAAATTAGTCTTCAACTAACTGCAAAGTTCTATTTCTCAAGAGTTTGAAAATATTTGCGGGGTGATATCTCACCTTTTTCACTTTTAGAACAATTGTTTTCCGCAGCAGAATCACTTGTTCCATTTTTCTTGGGATTCAGCTTGATGCACACATTTAGCTACTAAGCATTTTTCATTGGGGAGATAAGAATGACAACAGCAGCAATTTCCATAGCCGAGTTGAATCATGTAGTTGTAGACTCTGCAAAGAGAATATGATAGCTACATTAAAATTTGAACAACAAAAATTATATTAGTTGCTTCAAACCAAAGGACAAAGAAATCAAAGAATTATTTTTCATTCTTAAACCTATAGGTACTATTGTAATTAAAACCATTGTGATAAAATGTAACTTATTTTTTCTGAATAAAGATTTTTTTTTTGTTTATAGCTATCTAGTTTCATTAATAAATATTGTAGCTATTTCCATAAATTTGCCAATTCACTAAATATGAGCTGGGAGTCAGAGACAAACAAATTAATATTTGGTTTAAACAGTCAAATCAATATTTTCCCATTTGGTTGATTTTTTCAACAATTTTTCAATGTCTCTTTCCACAAGTAATAGAGATGGTATAGCTAGGAATAATAGCTACCTATGATTATTGATTAAGTCAGCATTAAAAGAAAATTAGATAAAATCATATCTCTCACAGAGTGTTGGTATGTTGCAAGTCTGTGACTCAAATCATAACACCACTCATAGCTACCAGTTTCCATATTGCAAAACCAGGTGAAGTGTTCTCCCAGAAACCCCCTACTTTGCTATTTTTTCTCTTCAAAATACATGTAATATAGGAGGAAATTAAGGATTGTTTGCACAGATATTGTAAAAAATGTGCATTTTTTGTAGACTGTCAAACTGAAACTCAGGCCAGACTGAGAAATATGTTCAAGTGTTCTTGAACAAAAGATTTATATCCCTTTCAGTTCTCTCACTTCTCTAAATAAAATATAAAGAGGAATTTGACTCCTAGTTGATGTTTTTTCACTAGAAAACATCATGTCTGATGAGTCTATTTTATCCAGCTTACAAATACAGGGCATTTTTAATATTTTCTCTGCAAATATTCCTTAATTTTCTTCTAAATATAATATTTACATGTATTTTGCTAAGAAAAAAGAGTAAACAAGAGGATTTCTTGGATAGAGACTATGCAGTCTGTGGACACAAGACTGTAGCTATATCATGGTTAATTCCACAGACTTGTGGATGGAATTCCTTCCTCGGAGACTTTGTAAATTTCTAGCACAGTCAGTGAATTTTAAATCTAGCGAAGAATATTTTCATAAAATTCTCTACCAAAGTCAGAGTCAGATGATTTTTTTTACTATTTATTCCCATGTTACCATTAATTTTCAGTGGCTAAATAACAGTCTGCAGAAACTAGTGAACAGTTCATAGAGATTTCTCTTTCTGTTCACAGTAAAATTAAAGTAAATACAGGGATTAGTTCATAAGTGATTGTAGCTAAATTAATGTAAATATAGGAATTAATTCTAAATTGTTCATAGAGATTATCCCAAATATCTCCCATATTATGAAGACGCCAATAAATTGGGGACTAATCTGCGAAGAGTGTTCAATAACTCTCCAGATTATGACCGGATATTTTATTTTTGGGCAAATTTCTCTCCAAAACTCTCCAATAATTAGCTACATGTAAACGTAGGAATAAATCAGAAAATTGTCGTCAGATAATTCAGGAAGCCAATTTCAGATTATTTAACCAGTCTGCAAAGCGCGTCCATTTCGCCAAAGATGTTGCAAGACATTTTTTGAGGGGAAAAGTATCTTTGCAAGATCTTTGAGACAAATTCCTAATTAATTCCTATGTTTACAAGTAAATTATTGGAGACATAGCAGTGGTAGACCATGTTTCATAGGCTGAAAAATTGTAAGCTAATTTTTTAGTCAAAATATCACAAAAATTCTGAGCCAATCCAATTTGGCTCATTTTTAAAGATTTCAAGCCAAAATTAACTTGGGAACATAAGGAAGTAATTCAAAATTTTAAACCAATTAATTCGTATTAACTGACATAGCTACTCTGTAACATGAGTGGCAGACTCAGCTGCCAGTCTGTATTTGGTGCACAAAATTCTATTGACTTTTTAATAAAGCTGAAAAAAATCAATCATAAATTTCCAGTAATTTGGCTGATCCACCAACATTTTGCCCATTTTTCCATCGAAAATTAATGGTCACATAGGAATAAATAACTAAAACTCCACCGACTTAGCCAGAAAATTATTTTCAATAGAGTAATATTCCACTGACGTGTCGGTGGAATTTACCACGAAATACAGAATAGGCAGACTGCAGTATATGGAAGATTTTCTAAGACTCTGGGCCCTCTGCGACCCAAGTAAAGTAGTAAATGTTGCTTTATGCATAGCTATCAAAAATAGCACAGTCACAGTGCATGCTATAATTATTAACTTAAGTTTTTAACGTGCGTTTCGATGCTATGATGTTTCTGTTGTTAGAGGTGCTCAATTTACCTGGGCTGCTCGACCCTTATTATACCACTCTGTATTTCGTGGTAAATTCCACCGACGTGTCGGTAGAATTTGTTTCCTTTGAAAATAATATTCTGGCAAAGTCGGTGGATTTTTAGCTAGTGTCAAGCTCAAGCAGGTAAATTGCGGCACGTGGACTAACTGCGACCTCTTACAACAGAAACATCATGCATTTAAAACACACGTAAAAACTTAAATTAATAAATTATAGCATGCACTGAGTTTCTTTCGATAGCTATGCAACATTTTAATGTAATTTCGGTTCAGATTGTTTTAGAGACTCTCTTGAGAGGGCCGCAATTAAAAATTAAAGGGCCGCAAGGCGCAATTTACCTGCGTGACCGGTGACCCTATTTATTCCTATGTTACCATTAATTTTCGTGGACGGTGGATAAATTGCCAAAATTGGGAAAATGTTGGTGGCTCAGCGGCCCAGTTGTATTTGGTGCTCTGAACTCCTCTGACTTTTTCAAAAAGCTGAGAAATAGCTGCCAACATTTTTCATCAATTTGTCTAGTCCTCCAACATTTTTTCAGTTTCCCTTCCCAAAAAGGGCCCAAAGTTAATGGTAATATAGGAATTAATAGCTAAATATGAAATATCCTCCGACATTGCAGGAATATTTTTATTAGAGAAATTGAATATCTCCCGATATATCATTGGAATTTACCACCAAATACAATATGGGATCAGCCAAATTACTGGAATTTTGTGGTGGTTTTTTTCAGCTTTTTCAAAAAGTCAGTGGAATTTTTTGCACCAAATACAGACTGGCGACCCTACTGATACTTATTACAGACTGTTGTTTGAACACTTTACCAGCACAGCAGTTTATACTGTCAGTCTGCTGTCTGTCTGGGTTTGTCCGCTTTGAAACATGGTATCATTCAAAGCTGCCATTTATACTTTACTTGGTAGCTAGATTTTAATTTCATCAGTGATACTAATATAAATAAGTCAGATGACACTCATGACAGTCGACAGATATGAAAACTTATACTCTGCTGCTCCTAAACACTAGTAAACAGTAAACATAGAGTAGGTAATGAACTATTGTGATTAGATGTTTAGGTGTAATAGTTAGGTTTGTATACAAACTTTATAACTACAAACTAAAGTAACCACGATTGGTCCATAGGATAGATCATAGTGATAGATTTATCATTTGAGATCCTCACAAATTTACACTAACTGTTAGTGTTAAGGTGCCACTGTTACCTAACAGTACACTTGGACATTCATCTTATATAACTCTAACAATTTAGTTAGGCAGGTAAAAAAAATCAAATTAACGATTCTGAATAAATTCAAATACTTACACACATATACAATTACAGATTACCCACCTTATACAGAAATAACCACTTTAGGTCTTTCACTGTTTCACATCAAAATAGGCGTAAATATTGTAGACGTTAAAATATTCTATAACCCGGAATCCCGGATGTGAGAAACTAGCTCACAAAATATATATTTTATTTTACATAAAAATGATTAGTAATCTATCGATCAAGAGCATCTCCATTGCATTTTATTTGAGTTTTAATATGAAAAGTATTATTTTAACAACCATTAATTATCAACAACAGACATACAGAAGTATAAATAAATATACCTCTGCCGCTAACAAATTTTGACATTGCTGTATTAATTAAAAATAATCTGATAATGCGCGGGAATAACACATTCCTCTTTTGCGCCAAAAGGAAAACTCAATATTAAGTGAAAGTTCAAGACTTTTGAGAGTTCTCAATGTAATAATTCAATTAAGGAGGATAAAGTACATATAGTGCAATTATCTTGCCCTCTGATATACAGAAACAATTGAGTAAATCGCTCTGAATTTAATTCCGCGTGATTAATCAATATAATCATTGAAGTGAAAGTATGAAAAGTTAAATATCTAATTAAATACTAAGTTTCAGGAATATCTGATTACATATGCCTGCTCACCAGCTCCATTTACATAAACTATCAACTTTTCAAGATTGTTGCATTCAAAACAACAGAGAAATTCAACTTTTATATAAAAGTTCGTGCTTAAATTCGTCTAAGAGTCAGAAATGCATGTCTCTAGTGTGACTTTTCTTGACTTACTCCACTTTTTGTTCATACTTAAATTATTTTTAGACTTTAAATGTTTTCTCTGTATTAATGTAACAAATTCACTGTTATAGCAATGAAAACGTGTGAGTCATCAAATTCTCTATTAAATAGTTTATTTATTTATGTAATTTGACTTGTATGTTAGTATATAACATATTTGGCACTATTATTTGAAGAAAACCTACATACAATCAATTGAGGTAGTCTAAATTCATGTTTGAAATCAACATACAGTCATAAAACATCCATATTACCATTAAAAAACAGTTATATGGCAATACTCCACTGATTAACCAATCAGAACGGCTAAATCATGTCAAAGCGTGAAAAATCAACAATAGAAGAATTCTAATAATAATATACAGATTCTTCAAATCTACAACAGGAAAATAATCAAACTAATATCAATATGCACGTTTAAAAAAATCAAACCCTGTTAAACCATACTTGGTCTAACAGGGACTTGGACTTGGGACTTGGATGAATTAGGAGTCATACTTGTCTAAGTTACAACCAACTAAGAATATATTACAATGAAACTGAAAAAGAACAGCATAAACCGAATGAAATTTTTTTTTTACAATAATTGCTAATACAATAAATATGCTACTTTTCGATGCAACATTATTTTTGTTCAAAAAGACATTATTTTTCCATAAAAAACAAGAAGAATAAAACCTTCACATAAGAGGAAATTCCTTAAGGAACTCGAGACGATCGTAAGGAGGGATTGAGAACTCCCTGAAGGGGTAAACTCGACCTCCCTAAAACCTCTCCTTCGAGGCTAAAAGGATGCTAAAGGCATTCCCTCCCAGTATCGCAAGAGACATTATTCAAGTACATTTCATTAGAAGAAAATTACCAACATTTCATTGACATTTCCAGCTGTCAAACTTAGCCTCCTGTCACTTAAAATCATTTTCAAATATGGAAAGCTTTTTATTTTGGCATGTTTGGTCTTTACAACTTAACTTAACTAACAATAACATTCAGAAATGTGTGTGCTCGAAGTA
Source organism: Caprella mutica (assembly GCA_947561585.1). Classification (NCBI taxonomy): domain Eukaryota; kingdom Metazoa; phylum Arthropoda; class Malacostraca; order Amphipoda; family Caprellidae; genus Caprella; species Caprella mutica. The sequence goes on along the minus strand of CANNZV010000579.1, from coordinate 27,823 downwards.
ACTTCTTTACGCTAAGAGAGAAATTAATCAGTCACAATATATAAATACCATACATTTATTTTCTTGGGAATACCTTCATAAATCATTCAATTTATTTAAGGAATCTAAATAATATAATACTGTATTGAGTATTTATTCATTTTTCAATTCAGTAAACTTTACCAATAATTAATTATGCTCGTACGTTTTCTTTAGTACAAATATATTTCACGTGTAAAGGATGGTCAAAAATAGGTTTTTCGGTTTTATTGTAAGTTTTATACCATAATATATAAGTCTTACCTTTTAATTTCTTGTCAAAATAGCTTTCATATAAACAAAAATGTGCTATGTAGCATCATTTTTATGATAAAATAGCGTTCATAGCATAAGAACTAGAAATCTGGGCACAAATAATAAATGATTGACATTTATTGCAATTTTATTGCTGGAACTGTTTGATCAGTTTGGTAAATTGTAAAATTGTGAACAATTTTTTGTACAAACTCCTAATTATTCCAATTTTATTTCTATATTTACCGTCATTAACTTTAATCTTAATGATTCAGGATGTGTTTAGAACATAAAAATTGTATTAGTTTGTAATTTTTGCTGATATTTTTTAGAATTTTTGCGACTTCAGATTAACTGAGAGCTGACGAGACTGCAGAAAATTCAGAGGAAGGAAGAGAACAGGCTGATGAAATTGGAAGAACGGAAAACAATAAACGAACCAAGAAAGGAGATAGAGAACAATAATTAATGTTAGGATATCAATAAATTATAAGTTATTTTTTCCATTCTCTAACCAAAATTGAAAACAAATTCCAATTCCTTATTTTAGGAAGTTTCCAGAAGAGAATTTCACACGGATAATTATAAAGTTTTGGTTGTTTTAATTAGTAATTTTGAGGTGAATTTACTCCGGAATGAGAGTAATTTAAAACTTTCCCTCTCATTGCAACAGTTCCAAAGCTTCACAAGATTTATTAGTGAGAAGTTTCCCCTCAGTTTTTGCCTCTAGTCTCTCTAATAAATGTTACATTCTTCATCTAAACTGACAGTAGTTTGGTACAACTTCTACAACTGAAAGAATCTACAACTGATTACAGTTAATAATAACGATCAATAACCGCCAGATTCTCTCCACAGCTCTACCATCGCTACTTGATTGTTGTTCAGTTTTTTTATTCACTTCTTTTCTAACAACTAAATAACAATACTTATATTTTGAAACACAATATACATACAAATGAGAGAGACTTTACTAACACAATATACATACAAATGAGAGAGACTTTACTAACACAATATACATACAAATGAGAGAGACTTTACTAACACAATATACATACAAATGAGAGAGACTTTACTAACACAATATACATACAAATGAGAGAGACTTTACTAACACAATATACATACAAATGAGAGAGACTTTACTAACACAATATACATACAAATGAGAGAGACTTTACTAACACAATATACATACAAATGAGAGAGACTTTACTAACACAATATACATACAAATGAGAGAGACTTTACTAACACAATATACATACAAATGAGAGAGACTTTACTAACACAATATACATACAAATGAGAGAGACTTTACTAACACAATATACATACAAATGAGAGAGACTTTACTAACACAATATACATACAAATGAGAGAGACTTTACTAACACAATATACATACAAATGAGAGAGACTTTACTAACACAATATACATACAAATGAGAGAGACTTTACTAACACAATATACATACAAATGAGAGAGACTTTACTAACACAATATACATACAAATGAGAGAGACTTTACTTACACAATATACATACACATGAGAGTCACAAGGAGTCACAAGGAAAAGGGATTACACAAAAGACGCCTTACGTCCATCCGAGGGTAATCCCAGTGCAGCAAGTGCACACTTTAGACTCTCAATCAATCTCAATCCTCCCATCTACCAGGTCGAAACTTGGTACATGGGCTTCACCACCAGCGGAGTCAGGGTTTTAGACTCATAGTAGATCACTCTCCCCCCACCTGAACCCTAGGAACTACTCTCAACAAGTGGAGGTCAAACACTCTCAACACAGGGAGCTAGTAGACCATTCTGGGGATCAGGATTTGCCCGGATTAGTTCAGCCTCACACTGATTAAGAAACTCACTCGCACGCGCTCACACACCCACAATAAATGTAGGAGTGGAGGGGGGTGGGAATAGTGTCAGTAATGCGACCTCAACCTCTCCCGCCTCGGGAAGGCTCCGGGGGTTTCTCTCCTCTAATAAGGAAGGGATACATTTCCAGCAACCGCAACAGCCACAGACCGTCCCCATGTCCAGAGCACCACCCGTTATGCCCGCTTCCCGCCCATGCCCCCTAACCAGGTTGTCCCTCAACACTTTGCCACCCTACCCCGGTTAGGTAACCAAGGCGGAGGAGGCTACAACTAGGATCAGCGACACAGGAAGAGATTAAGGCAGTACAGGCAAGCCCGTAATAAGGCACGGAGCGTGACACGTATGCTATTGCCTTCAAAAATCCCCACTAACACCAACGCCCAAGACCTCCCGCTCCCACATATGCCATCTTGCCTACAAGTCCCACACTCAATTGTCCCTTCCACACTTTTTCACCCTACCCCATTAAAACAATGCAGGCGGAGGAGGCTACAACCGGCACAGAAACACAGCCAAAGGAGAACGCAAGAGCAGCAAGTCCCGATGAACGGTGCAGAACACCAAAAACTAAGCTAACCGGCGGACGATTTTGTCCAGGCGGTTCTTGAATGACTCGACAGATGGCGCGTTGACCACCTCCCGAGGGAGGGCATTCAAACGCTGCACACCTTCACGGTCATCAAGTCCCTGAACTTGTTTGTGCGGAACCGAGGTACATCCAGTTTGTACCCATGGTTCCGAGTCGGGTTCATGTTGAACGAGAAGATCGCCGTGGGATCAAGGTTGCTATGACCCCTGACGATCAAGTAGGTCTCGATCAACTGTCCACGGAGTCGACGTTGCTCAAGGGTCAGAATGTTGAGGTCTTGCAACCGCCTATCGTAACCCTTGTTCCTAATCTCCGGGACCAACTTGGTCGCCCTGGCCTGGACTCGCTCCAGGCGCTCCACGTCACAACGGTACGTGGGAGACCAGAACTGCACGGCATACTCCAAAAGTGGACGAACCAGCGACTTGTACAGGGTCATCACCGTATGCCTATTACGGTGTATAAAGACCCTCTTGATGTACCCTAGGATCTTTTGAGCTTTCCTCTCGGCAGCGACACACTGTGCATTAAACTTAAACTCGGAGGTCATAACCACTCCAAGGTCAAGCTCTCGATGCGTAGGAGAAACTGGCGAACCAAGGAGACTGTAGGCGGCGCGGGCGTTCTGCACACCAACATGCAAGACGCTACACTTGCTAGTGTTGAATGGCATCTGCCACTGCTCCGACCACTCCCCGATCCGTGCCAAGTCCCTCCTCAGTTCAGCCACCGCCTGAGGGTTCGCAGCGTCGACACCAAGTTTGGTGTCGTCGGCAAACTTATTCATCTTCGAAATGATCCCAGAGTCAATGTCGTTTATGTATATCAGGAAAAGCAGAGGTCCTAGAACTGATCCTTGTGGCACTCCGCTGGTCACTCGTGACCAGTCAGAAGGTGTGCCTCCAATGACAGTCCTCTGCCTCCTGTTCGACAGCCATGCCTCAATCCAGTCGGCCACCTTGCCGACGATGCCGAGCGCTCGTACCTTAGCCATCAATCTACGGTGTGGGACTTTGTCAAAGGCCTTTTGTAAGTCGAGGTACACGACATCCACTGACCCTGACCTGTCATAGGCACCGAAGACCGAGTGGTAGAACTCCAGCAAATTTGTGAGGCATGATCTGCCAGCTCTAAACCCATGTTGAGAATCAGTCAGTAGTTCAATCCGATCCAGGTGGGCCACCGCCCTGTCCTTAATCAAGGACTCCAACACCTTCCCCTGAACGGAAGTCAGACTAACGGGTCTGAAATTACTGGCCTGATCCTCAGGACCCTTCTTATGGATGGGACAGACGTTCGCTGACCTCCAGTCAAGCGGAACTTCCCCACTCTCCATTGAGGCTCTGAACATTCGACACAAGTGGGGTGCCAACGCACTACCCACGGATCTCATCACCTTAGACAAGAAATCGTCAGGTCCAGGCACCTTATAAGGGTCCAAGCGGTTGAGCTTTTCGAGAACTTCATCTGTCGTTATAGAAACATCCTCAAGTGGCTCACCCCCCTCATACGTGATGATAGGGAGTGGTTGCCCAGCATTCTCAACAGTGAAAACACTGGAGAAATACTGATTGAACTCCTGTGCAATCCCAAGATTGTCACTTACTAGGAGTCCGTTAGAGGACTGCAAGGGCCCCAGTGTTTTCCTAGCCTTGTGTCTATTCACATAGGCGAAAAACTCCTTGGGGTTGTCCTTGCAGGCAAGCGCAACCCTGTGCTCCTCACCAGCCTTGGCTTGACGAACAAGTCGCTTGACCAGTCGTCGCTGCCTGGCTAGGAGGTTAGCAGCAAGAGGTGACGAGTCGGACCGTGTAGCGCGATACAGGCGCTTCCGCTCTGAAATCGCATCAGCTAACACAAGGGTGAACCACGAAGGTTTTACCCTGGCCGACCCACCGATCCTCTTAAAGGGTATACACCTAGCTTGAATCCGCATGAAGTCTCTACTGAATAGCTGCCACATGGCTTCTGCAGATGGGTGAGGCTGGGGTTGAAGTTCCATCAGGCCACGACGAAACTGCGGGTAGTTAGCCAAACGAAGGTTGAGGCGACGACAGGAGCCAAAACGCTCACCGTCGGAACCCACCACAACCTCAAAGAAAACCGCCGCATGGTCGCTACCTTCAAGTCCCTCACCTACTTCCACATTCCTCACCATCTCTTCTTCAGTGGTGAACACGAGGTCGAGAGTATTTCGTCCTCTGGTTGGAACGCGCACCATCTGAGTAAGGAAGCAGTCGTTCGAAAAATCGATCAACCGCATTCCCTCAGCGGCCGCAACTCCCAAATTCCAATCCAGGTGACAGTTGAAATCCCCTACAACCACCGTGTTACCCTGAACTAGCCCTGACAGGTCGTTGTAAAGTGACACGTCAGAGTCACGTGGGCAGTGAGGAGGTCTGTACACTACAAACACCCTCAACGAAGGAGTGCAACTCCTAATTTCAACACCCACGAACTCGTGGGGCGAGTTGGAGCGCACCACAATCGCAGTCAGGTAGCTCTTCACATACAAAAGAACTCCTCCACCCAAACGACCCACCCTATCTTTGTGAAACATGGCGTAGCCGGGGAGATGGTACTCTCCATCAAAATCCCTACGGCAGGTATCAGCTATGTCAGTCACAGCTATCACATCATAGTTTGACGTGGCTACCATTGCTCTAAAATCAAGGAACTTGTTCCTGATTGAGCGCGCGTTCAGGAGGATCATGAGCAATCCTCCCACCCGGTGCCTGCTCATTCGGGTCACTTGCCGTTTCCTGACGGCGGTGGCACTGGTGGTGGACTACTTGGGTCCGGCATATCTCCTTCGGACCTCGTCCTCTTCTTCTTCTTTCGCTCTTGAGACCGCCCAGAAGGGCTGGATTCCGCATCAGTGATGGGACTCCTTTGTCTTTTACCTGCGTTTGAAGATCTAGGCGCTAATGGTGTAACAATGACCGTGTCATTGTTGTTGTTGTTATCATCAACCTCCATGTCTATGGTTACCACAGGCGCGCGGGTCTGCGGCCGAGGTACCACTTTGGGTTCGGCCTGACGTAGCCTTACCCTAGGTGGACCATAAAGGTTCTGGGTCACCATTTGGACGAACACCCTGGATCCTTCGGACGAAAAATGAATTCCGTCACGAACGAACAGAGTGTCCATTCCAAAATACAGGTCCCAACCATTGACAAACTTGAGGCCTTTCTTCTTACAGAGGTTACCCAGCCTCCCATTGACAACTTTGGCCGCTACGTATGTTCTCGTGTCCCGGAACATACGTGGAATGAGGCCTACTACAACACATCTGCTGGTACGGGACCTGGCAACATTCAGAAGGTTGTCGTAGTCCGTCATAAGTGCCTTTATGTCACAAGGCCTCCTATCCCTCCGGAAGAAATCATTTCCTCCAACAGAGAGGACAAGAGTCTTGTTGGGGTCGGGTATCTGTTTCCTAACAACTTCGGTGATCCGCTTTATGTTACCACCTGGGAGGGAAGTCACCCTGTAACTGGAGCCCAGGTTGGTATATAAATTCCCAGTCGCTCTTCCTACCAGAGAGTCCCCCACCAACTGAATGATGGGTTCCAGTCTACCAGTCAGTTTGCTTTGTTGGGACGGATCACTATTTTTCTTCTTCTGGTCGTTTTTCTTTGCGCTCTTTCTATTTCTCTTGCGGGGTTTCCTTTTCTTTCTGCGGGTCGAGGGCCCCTCCACTGCGGCAGCTCCAACAGTCAGTCCATCCTTGGGTGCAGACAGGGGTGGCTTGGGCCTCACACTAGCGTTCACCCCCTGGGGTCGGGGGCTCAACCGACGATAAGCATCATCGATGACTTTCTCCGGACTCCCAGGGGAACCAGAAGTGGAGACCACCACCGGAGCCCCATCAACACGGGATGTCCCAACTACCGCCACAGGGGGACGGTCCTCAACTTTAGACCTGATTAGCATCAATTCGATGTTTAGGTGACTTCTTAAGACTCCCAGCTCGGAGCGGAGTTCCGCAAGGCCCTCCTGTCCCCCGGCGGTGTCTGGTAAAGAGCCACCCTCGAACATTGCTAATCTCTGAGAAAATTCCCCTAGAGCTTTCTGCGTTTTATCTTTTGTTCTCCTGACCTCTGCCAATAATACAAACTTCTGCTTGGCGGTCTCACGATCAGCGTGATTCCTGACCTCACAAAAGGTGCAAAGGGAGAATCTTGTCAAATTCGAGCAACATCCCGCATCCGAATCTATCACCCACCTTTTCCTACGGCACTGAGAGCATATGAATTTCTGCCTCTCAGGACCATTTTTACCCGGTTGGGCACCAATCGGTTCCGATCCCAACATAAATGTGTCAATCGAGGACTCCTTGGCGTACCCAGGCTGTGGTCTAAGTGGCACATCTTCAATGGTCAGTGCAGGGGGGACAGATTGGAGCAGGGATGATGGAGATACTGGCTCTTCCGTGCCGCTGAGGTCTATCAGGTCGTCCATACCGGTCACTCCTGGGGGATATTATATATAAATATACAAAAATCACAACAGAAAATAACAAGCACAAACCACGCCAACAATCCTCAGTACCTCAATTAAATAAATTTAATTCTCAGAATAGCTTCCAAAACAACAGATATATCTCAACCAGAAAAAAATATATAACAAATAATACCCAACTGAAAATTGATGTGACTCAATAGACAATCAAGTAAAACTCGAAATACACGATTAACAGCTTCGAATACCTATTAATTCCAGCTATTATTTGGAGTAAAAAACTTTTCCAGCGCACACGCCTAACAAAGTTATCGCACCATTGCCGAGGCAACAGAGACAAAAAACACTGCCAAACGTACGATCTGAAAAATGTTTTTTCCTATGCTAGGACTACATAGACTAGATAAAATTGAACTTTTAATCAGTAAATACACTAATCTATCCACTTGAAAGTATTTCAGTTAGCCTGAACTATTAATACCCTGAAACACGGTAAAAATAGCTCCAAAACTACTGTTCCAATATTCTGAAAACAAAACCAAGATGGCGGCGCCTATGGCCGACTAGCCTAGCCTATTACCAACCTAATTATGCTAACAAAACACTGATTGGACAGCTGAAAACCTAAAAAGGATGACAGAACTTCGTATTACTTAATTAAAAGGTGTAACAATACTTATTAAAGCCTGAAGGGTTTTAATAATCTATATATACACTACCTAAGTAACTGAAATAATGTAAACAAACCAAAATGGCGTCTACCTCAGATAACCTGGCAAACAATGACAGTAAAACTGTCTAGAAATGCTGAATTTTCAATATTAAGTATTGAAATTCACACAAATTAATTGGAGAACATTAATCTAGCAATAGAATTACTTAAAATTAAGATCAAACCAATTATACACAGAATTTTTTCACTATTTTCAACTTTTTTATCAGGAGCACTTTTTAACACACTTCCGATCACCACGACAGCTGAAACAAGACTTTACTAACACAATATACATACAAATGAGAGAGACTTTACTAACACAATATACATACAAATGAGAGAGACTTTACTAACACAATATACATACAAATGAGAGAGACTTTACTAACACAATATACATACAAATGAGAGAGACTTTACTAACACAATATACATACAAATGAGAGAGACTTTACTAACACAATATACATACAAATGAGAGAGACTTTACTAACACAATATACATACAAATGAGAGAGACTTTACTAACACAATATACATACAAATGAGAGAGACTTTACTAACACAATATACATACAAATGAGAGAGACTTTACTAACACAATATACATACAAATGAGAGAGACTTTACTAACACAATATACATACAAATGAGAGAGACTTTACTAACACAATATACATACAAATGAGAGAGACTTTACTAACACAATATACATACAAATGAGAGAGACTTTACATGTGTAGACAAACTTCTAATTATCTTCAACATCACCATTAATTTCTCTGCTAAAATACAGTCTAATGAGACTAGAAGTTCAGGAATAGGTTTGTGAATCACAACACTGGGAATCATTCATAACGGAAGAAAAAACAGCTTTTATTGTCATGTCCTGGAGAATAATGCATAGAGAGAGACAATCGCTAATCGTATGTGCCTGAATAATACGGTAGGTTGCTTTTAATATTATCACATTTTTCGTCTAATAAATTTTACCCATTTTAAGATATTTCATGAATTTTATATGACATTTTATGAATTTAATATGACATTTTATGAATTTTTTACGACATTATATGAATTTAATATCAATTAGAAGTTTGCCGTTTCCTTTCTCGTCAGTAAGGAACAGAGTTCATGAAATTAATTTGAAGTGAAGCCTGATATCTTGGTATATCTTAGGTATGTTAATTTTACATATTAATAAGTTGTTCAACTGTAAAGTGTACATAATATGAGTAGGGGAGGGTGGTCATCAATGGGACACCGGGAACAATGGGACATGCTGAATAACTTTTTTATTTGAGGGTAATTTTTAACAAAATCTTAGTGGTAAATTAAGCATACTTCAGTGCATTCACTCGCATTGCATTCAGCGGTTGGGGTGCAGTCAGCCCTGTGTAAAAGCGAAAACGTGTTTTAGGGGTGATAAAACTAAATATTTCGTACTTTGTTTAAATTGTTATAAATCTGTAAATTTAACATATAATGCTTACGGCATTTTTACATGATATTAAGTAATATGTAAAATATGATCATTTGAAAGGATTGCCTTTATACTTTTGTAGTTGAGCCGCTATACCCATATGTTTTCAAAATGGCGTCATGGTGATCATTGGGACAGAAAATTTGGTTAACAATGGGACAGTGCCTTATTGTCAACCAAACTGTCTAGTTACTCCATATGAATCAATATATTTATTTTTTTGATACAATAACGTGAACTGTAGCTTCAGGGTTTCTTGTAGAAACAGAGCTTCCAGCTGAAGCGGGACTTTCGATCATGTTCAAGGGCTTTAGCAATCTGAGGTCATCACAAAGCAATGCATAGAGAACAAATTTCACTGATAAAAGAAAAAGACGCAGCATGATTGCAACGGATACACCAGAGAAAGAAGAGCTTTTTGCTGGTGCCACTAAGGATAAGGCCTTCGAAATCACTTCATAAAGCATCTGACGTAGATGGCCTGTGAACTATTGTTCTTGGTCTGTTATATAACTCTTAATCTAACTGATCCATTGGTCTGAAGAACTCAAATCTCCACCGAAAATGTTGAAAATGAAGATTTATGCACTTGTAGAATTTGAGGCGACTTCTAAAACGTATTCTGTTGGCCAAAAGCATGAAAAAGATATATACGAAATATTGATGTTAGGCGAAGATTCAAGTGCAATGAGCTTAATTTTCCAAATGTTCCTGACATGGCTTCGGTGAAGTTAGAGGACATTAAACTGATATTATATGAACTAACTAAGTGTGGGACAACATAAAGAGATAATTCGAACTTGAAATTTTACCAAAACCTCAACAATATACAAGTTTGATAAACTGTCCCATCGTTCACCAGGGCATGTCCCATTGTTCACCAGCGCTGTTAAACAATGGGACAATTTTTTTTGTTTTTTATTTTATTTTTTTCTAGTCAACAGAATATGTGATAGCATTCGAGTTGGTTTCATTTTATAAAGGAATATCTATATTACACATGGATTTTTTATTTTTTATATTATGCCCATAGTAAATGAAATATCAATCTTTCTGTGTTTTTTGTCCCATTGATGACCACCCTCCCCTAATATAGATATGACAATAAAAAAATCGCGTTGTAGATATTGTTTGTACTATTCCAAAAATTGAGTGACAGAAAACTTTTCATTCCCCAATTTATTTAAAATGATCATCTATCTAATTGCAATAAATTATAAGGTGAGATAAAACACAAGGAATTTCTGTTTTTAATTTTAAAAAAGTGAATATAATTGAGTTTTCTTTCAATTGATAACTATGCACGAGATTAAACAAGAATTAGTTCTATTGAATAGGCTTGATTAAAACTATTAAATAAGCAATAATTTGACTAAATGATTATGAAAATTGGGTATATGAGTTCTTCGCCTGGCTGTAGATCTGATGGGCCAGGTTCTGGCAAACTAGGAATAGTTGAAAGGTGTAGACAGCGCTGCACAGATATTTAAACAATGATTAAATGTTCACAAAGATCTTACAAAAAGAAGAGTTTAAATGTTCAAAGTTTAATGTGTCAGAGTTAATTTTTCGAAGTTTAATTTTTCAAAGTTTGATTTTTCAAAGTTTAATATAATTTTTTTTCCTTCTCCTACATTCAGAGAGCCTGTAGCCTATTCAAACATGTCAACAGAGAACAAGGCAAGCTAAGTTTAAACATGAAAATTAATATACTTTGAACTGATAGCTATAACACACCTAAACCAAATGCCTGCATTCAGTAGGCAGCCGACCAACCCCACTCTTATAACATGACTAGTTCATAAGTTCTTAAATTAAATAAATTCATAATTTGAAGACATGAAAAAGATAGGGCAGAGACACCCTACCGAACCCATGGCAATCGATGAAGATGTGCTGAGAATTTATTGTAAGTTTTTAAAGGATTTAATTTGAATATTTTTTTTACTGACTGTTTCGTAATGGGTGAAAAACAGAAAACATTTATTAATATAGGCGTAGCACAGCCATTGCCTTCATAAATTATGTGTCCTAGTGATACTGAATTTTTTCAAACATTCAAAGTAAGTTACTGTATGATGATTAGATGCGTGTTCTTCACCTCACAAAATTAGAGGTTGTTTTATTGTCTGAGAATATAGAGAATATCTTCTAAATGTTGCAGTTAGATCCAAGTCTCTGTTCATGTCACACAAATTATATGTAAGGTGAATAACACATTCAAGATCGCACGTTTCTACAACGGTGAATATTGAATAATATTGCCTGTAAGTGAATTATGTCAGTAACAGTTCTAGTTTCAGTTGATTCATAGCTTGTTTGAAATAGCAATCAGTTCATCTTGTATATTATTACAGTTTAATCTGTTTTATATTAAATAAATAACATAGTCAGATAATTTCTCTGATACTATTTGATATATATGATGGCAAAGTATGTCAGATAATTTCCTTTTTTTTCGTGTCTCAGACTCTCAACTTTAAATTGCGTCAATTTCTTGTCTAATGCAATCAGAAACTTAGTTTACTCTTCACCCAAATCATAATTACCGTCTTCCTTCCATTTCACCTCAATATTTCTCTCTCTTCCTCTCCAAAAGCGTCCCCTCTTTTCCCTCTATTTAAAAACTGCTGCCTAATGAAGCCTAAGATATATTTCACTTCTGCATCTATGGAGAAAAGGAACCAATTTTCCAAACTTATGGCAGGTTCTTTTCTCAAGTCTATTGAATAAATCTTTGGATCTTTGAGATAAACCTCTGCTGTGCAGATGTACCTTGCATTCTTTGTTAGTTATGATCATAATAGTGAAAGACATTGTATGTTAACGTAATGTTTTCGTCACATCAAAGTTAATTTGTTTAATTGGCAGTGAAGTAATTTGGTAGAATCACAAGTGTTACTGACACATCAAGTGAACAGAGTTTAACTAATTAGTTACAGGGAAATTGTTAGCTTTAATCTGATGGAATTAGAAGTAGATAATTGCTCTCTAAATACTACTAGTCAGTTTATTCACCTCTCACTCATAGTTTCAATTCATTGTGTTAAAGGGGGACAGTCTGCTACGAAAGCGCTATTTAAAATTAAACAATAAATATAAAAGTATATAGTACAATTCTATATTTTTCAAAATCAAATTATGTAATACACTTAATAATAATGATTCAACTAAGCGAAAATAATCGCAGAAAAAGTAGCAAAAAATATATGAAAACTATAAACTATATTTATTAATAGAAACAATTGCAATATGTTCTATTTGTTCAGATTCTACGATCCCTTCCGTTCTCCGATAACTAAGAGTGTTTGGTAGTGAATTAAAGAAATTGAAATAAGTATAAGACAACAGTTTATTATTCATGTAACATACATGCTACACTCAAATGTTGACGGTTAAATTTGCCCAATTTAAAAGTTATTAACATTTTTAGGGGGTGTCCTATACTTATTTCCACCAATTTAATTAACTGCGAATAATATTAACACTCTTCTCTCATAGGTAAAATAATGTACAAAATACGTAAAAGTGTAATAAATAATCTTCATTGTTACAATAGGACTTATTACCACACTTATCTTGTATTTTATTACAATGAATGATATGGCAATAGTTAATTCAATAAACCACTTTGTTCTTTAGTGTAAGAATTTCTTATCCAATAACCCATTAAGTTATTTTATCTTCCAGAGGGCATAGAACTTATTATCTAATTCTAAAGTTTTTCTCCTCTCTGAAAATATAAACAAATAATTAGGAATATTTTCTACACCGTACACAGACGGAGCTGTTGCTGTTAACTTGAAAACATTAATTATACTCTAAGAGAAACGGGAACAAGAACTGAGGACTGAATTGAAAAGAAAAAGAAATTACTAAAATATATCACATAGGGAAATAAATAGGTCAAATATTGGGAGTAATTACCATATATTTTATCCGATGGAATGTAAAGTAAATTTGTTTCTTGTCTTTACACTATCTTTACAGCAAATAGAGTATAAAATGCACAGAAGTTGGTAGGTCCTGAATACTAGTTACAAACATTGCTAACTATTTTCTACTTTTGATATTTACTCAATGTTCTAAGTTAGTAAAAAGTTAAGTGATTTAACAACAAGAATAAACATTAAAGAAAATAACACAGGACATAACAATTAATAGTTATAGTTATTAGTTTCTTCCACCACCAGTCGTACAACTCTCATCAAAACAAAACTTCTTTTCAGTAAAGATTTTGAATAATGTGAGTAATTATTTGTACTGAAAGAAGAGTTTTGATGCTAAGCTTTAGATTAGATAAAATAATTCTTGTTAACGAATTATTCCATAGCAGAGAGTTGGGAAAATAAGAAAATAGCCTTTAGCAAATTGTTAGCAGTAATCTTAATGAATGTATTACCATGCATGGCAATGTATGACAATGTATGACAATGTATGACAATGTATGACAATGTATGACAATGTATTACCATGTATGACAATGTATGACATTGTATGACAATGTATGACAATGTATGACAATGTATGACAATGTATGACATTGTATGACAATGTATGACAATGTATGACAATGTATGACAATGTATGACAATGTATGACAATGTATGACATTGTATGACAATGTATGACAATGAATGATAATGTATGACATTGTATGACAATGTATGACATTGTATGACAATGTATGACAATGAATGATAATGTATGACAATGAATGATAATGTACGGCTACTTGTGACAACGAGTGAAGGTGTATACTTTTGAAATTTCCTTTAAAACGTCCATAAACACGGTTAAAATACATTGAAGGAAACAAGCATAACATTCAAGAAAATATTCGGGCCGTTAGAGCTACGACGCTTCAAGGAGAAATCTACATATTTTAAAAATTAGTGAAATCAATAGTTTTTTCACCTTAAAAGTGACTTAAATAATATATTCGAACAAGTCATTTTCTCGAACCAATTCACGTAAATAGGATACTGAGCACCTGAACTGCTTAGGCTCCTCCCACTTTAGCACCAAAATAATCCACAAGAGTGTCCTAAGTTGTCTTAATTCCTAATTAGTTTAGAAATCATCTTAGGAACTGAACTACCGAAGTTATTCCTCATTTCGAGGGATTAAGAGACTTCAATTCAACCACTCATTGCATTTTAAGCGATTCATTTTAGTCTGAATTAGATAAATAAGTCTGAGGTGAATCGATATGTTCAGCATATCTCAACGTAAAGTTTCCATTATTTCCAGTAACTTATAATGATATTGCGGTAAATCTACGGAGCTCAATCTCAGTTACTTTTAACAATTTTACTAACAATATCTTGTCAGAGTTACAGAAGTAAATCTGACAGCAATATCGTCTCTATTTTCCATTAAGTTGTCAGTGTAGCATGTCAGTACCTCCCCAACACTCATTGACTTCGAACACCTTAGACGTTTCTTTACCGTCACTTTACTCATTTCAGAGACTGTTCAACTCCTTTTTTTTCTCATCAAATTCTGATTGACTTCCTATCCAGAGTCTATTGAACTCACAACATTCAGAACAGATGAAGAAAAGAAATTAGTGTAATAGTTAGGAGTTGTTTAAGGAGTTGAGGTGATTGATTTGCACTTCATGTGAAAGATATCACATTGAAAACTTATTAATAAATATTTAATTTGGAGTTTGATTGAAAAAGAATAAGAAATATCAACCAAAGAAAAAGAATCAAATAAATGTATCAGTATTTCAAAAGAAATAATATAGAGGACTTGAAATATGTAGGTTATAATATCACTTGTTGTTTTTTGTAGGGCTACAGACGATGGATCCGAAAGCCTTTAACTGAAGCCTCTAAATTCAAAGGAATAATTAATATCTTGAGATATTCGATATTTTGGCTGTGGCTTCATTCTCACCTTTGCAACATTCTCCAAATTACTTAATTTCTGAGGGGAATTCAGCTCTTAACGGCACATGTGAAGCCCTGACTTTAACATAAAATACCAGGGAGTTTGAAATGCGTACACAGAGTTGAGTGAATGTGATGAGGAAATTAATGGGAAAAATGGTGTAATTCTGTGATTGGTATATTACATGTTGACAATTAAATTGAGTTTCTTAATGAAAGAAATGGGTGCATGATCTTAGTTTACCCTTCTAAAGGCCGATGAAACAAAGAAGCCTTAGATGTGCAACAGAATTCTTGATTAATATTTAGAGAGAAGGCAGAGGCCAAATCAGTGGCCTTCGCACATCCAACAAATGCCAACTAAATGGTATAAAGAAACTCTCCATTGAAGCGTGGACTTGATAAGCGGTATCAGAATTTCAAACTTACTTTTGTCATCCAGAAACAAATTCACATCATTTCGGTGCCTTCATCGCCTAAAGAGTTGGTCTTATGCTGTTGTAGATGGCAATGTTCATCGAGTCTCCTGTATTCTGAATCCGAGACTTATGACCACTACAAAGCGCATCAAATTGATTCTGAATCGAATGCTTGAAGGCCAATCTTAACATTATGCATAAGATTCCATGCGAATGGATTTCATTTAGAAGATGTTCATGCTGTTCTATTTAGGATTGTTTGAAAAATTATTTACTCTGACTTTGTATAAATTGATAAATATATCAATTTCAATTGTTAATATATCATAAATATTCAATTTACACAAAAAGGTCCACGTATAAATAACTTAATTACCAGCTGTCTATCTTAGTTGTGTGTTCAAAGTCAGACATTGGATTGAGTGTGTAGAATAAACATGAGAGTTAATTGGTAACAGAGCCTAAGCAAGTGATTGAGAGGTCTGACAACAATAATAGAGACTCTTAATTCAATAGCATCTCTCTGACCCGTAGAAGATTAACTAAGATCCACGATGAGATTACCCCATTGAATCAGTGGACTGTCAGGGCATTAGATACATTGTTACAAACAGTACAGCCATCACAATCTGAAAGATATTGACAGTGATATGATAACCTGAAAGTGATAAGCCATGCTTACTGCTTAGAGTAAAGGCTATTAAGTTGGGGAGAGGAGTGTTGCATTTATGCAATGCGCGAAAATATCCCTTCATGTGCGCAGCAATAACCCCTATACACCCTCCAATAGTTACACAAGTATAATTTTCAATAAGTATTCTATTTATTTAGGAATTATTTCGAGATCGGTTGAGAAACAACCTCATTCATGATCATTTAATCACGAGAAAATGAGTTTCTCTAGTGCATTTTGTTTTCGAGTAAATGTAGAGTTTGCAAGATTGTGATCACTGATACCCCTTCCGACTCTAATAGAAGTTACGGGCTATGATTTATACCTTAAATGATATGTGAGGCTATATTATTGTGCTATCACTGAACCAGAAAATTGAGTTGATCATATATGATCACTTGATCGATTTATTGGATATGACCGTGGACCGACAGTTGGGCCCCGCGGCAATTAGGCCCAGGACAATTTGGCCCACGACAATTGGACCCCGAAACAATTATGTTATTTTCCATTTTATTAGAGTTTACTGTATTAATTTAATAAAAGATCCTTGCTACTATAATAACTAAGTTTGTGACAATATGCATTTTGTATAAAAAATATAATCTTGAGCATATTTAAAATTAAGAATATTTCTTACAGGAAAAATAATATTGTCGTTATGAAAAATAACTAATTTTTAATTGAACATATTCTTTTCATGAATAAATACTATTATTCTTGTAAACTACAATAATTTTCTGTTTTGAGATAGGTCAACTTTTACCCCTACCTTGTCATTTAAGTGTTATAAAATCCATAATATAAATTTTCACATTATCATTCAGTCGCATGAAGCGAGTAAAAGGCTGTATCATTGGGAGAAGCACAAGCGAAATTAGTGTCAGCAGACTGGTGGGAGTAAGAGAAGATAGCTCTCGGTGTGTTGCAAAAAAAAGAAAAAGGGATCAGTTATGCAAAGTGTGACAGGGTGCTGCAAAAGATAAACAACGAATGTTCAGTAAGAGGTGGAGACCCACAAATCATGCACTTGCCCAAAAATATATCAGAGGAGCAAGAGATGGAGCTACAGTGGAGAGTGGAGGATCAGATGGAGGAGAACAAGGAGTACCAAGATTGGAGGTGGTACCTCACTAGATAAGAAAGACCCCAGTACTGCTAGAAGGCAGCAGATTCAATCATCAGAAGTGCGCAGGGTAGAGGAGGAAGGAGAAAACACTGGAACTGAAGGAGCTGTGAGGAGGAAGTACACCAAGCAGATTAGCAGATGAAGGATTAATAAAAGGGAGAAAGGAGAGGCAGGCGTCTGGAATGGTGGTCTGCGGTCACCCAGTAACATGGAGGATAAGCTGAGAGAGCTGATGGTGCGGGAGAAGTTAGATGTGGTAATGGTTTAGAAGAGGAAACTGGGAGAGAGGGACGAATACCAATGATGAAAGGGTATAGAGGAGGGAGAAAAGTAACACAGTTGTTCGTGGTTTTAACCAACAGGAAATGAGAAAAGGGATTCGTTAGCATCTATATACCACCTAGCGGGGAGGAGAGGGGGTTTAGAAATAAGAGGGCTGTGAAGGGTTCAACATGAATCACCCGCTTTTCGAAACGCATGTTTAAGAGGACGCGAATGACTGACTGGTAGAGTGAATGACAGAGGAGGACTTGATGATTCTTAACGTCAGAAGAGTGGCAAGACACCCATATTTTGAAAAGTTGAAAACATGGAGGACATGGTATTGCACTGGATATGACAGACATCATGTCATCATGACAGTGGAAAGGAGTATGAATGGTAGGTAATCATTCACCTGGCCATCATAGTTAGATGGTAGATGAAGACAAAATTGACACCGAAGAAGCTGAAGAAGAAAGTTAAAATATCGAAGAGGACAGATTGGGGGAAATTTAGAGAAGAGATGAGAATAGGAATCGAAGCTATATAAGAGGTGGTGAAGTGTAAGGAGATAGTGAAGAGCATTAGGATGAATGACAGTGGAGATAAAGAGAGAAGAAAAAGGCTTTAGAGAAACATATGATAGAACAGAGAAAAATTAAAGGAGAAGTGCATGAGGATGAATAGAGAAGATAGAGACGACGAGTGCAGAAATCATATACATTCAAACTTTGCCTGTTCAATCTGCAATGTACATTTATGTTTGAATGAGTATGCTATTGCCTCTATAACTACCATTAGTCTCACTAAAAATAGCTTGAATACACAACACTTTATCATTTTTCTCTTCTCTGACATAAGATTGACTAATTTAGAATGTCCAAACTGTCTACTAATGCCGTGAGATGACACATGTACTAGATTATTTGAATGAATTGTTATTTTTTTATCATTTCGATTTTTTTTTTCATTATTATTGCTTCAATTTATGTGGAGAATTATTGTAAACTATAGAGTCATATTTTATATCAGATTTTTTTTTTCAATAAATAAAAAGTAATGTTCATTATAATAAATTTTTTTAAGTTCAATATCTGGTCCAAGTGATTATATACATATGATCACTTGTCCTTTTAGGGGAACCGGGCGGTATGCCATTTATGATCGCTTCAATTTATAAAACTTCCATGAAAAATGCACACGAATAAAAGTGTCTTTTGTATATAAATTTGAAATCGAAACATTGGGCGTGTTCATTCCATGGTTTGAAAAATTAAAACTATTGATATTGTTGCTTGTTTTTTTTCTGTGGAAATTATGTATGATGAAACTAAAAGATATTCATAATATTGCCATAATAAAGACAAGATATTTTATAAGCAACTGAATATAGAAATACCTGATTACAAAGATACAGAATTGATGATTTGCAGGTTAGAGAATTAGAGAAACGATGAAATAAGTAAAAATCGATACATTTATTTTGAAGAGTTGTTTTGGTTTATTATAAATATCATTCATTCGTTTCTCTAACTCTTCATTTAATCAATTAATTAAGATTTCCGGGAATTTCACTAACAATTTGAATGGTGAGGAATTGAAATAACGCAAAAATCAAATAGCCTAACCAATACACTACTGGTGAGTAGTTTATTAATTAATAAGTGTCTTCTGTATTCCATTATTGATATTCATTTATGCTTCACTTGTCCAGTAAATGACTAATTGAGAGTAAAAAGAGTATTTCATGTTTTCCTTCTCCCTCGCATGATGTAGTAATTTTTTTCTCTTTTCCATACATTTTCAACCATGGACGTTGTTTAATATTCTCCTAACGGTGCGCTCAATCCGATTAAATTTGCAAAGAATGTACAATGTTTTAGCAAGTCTTACTATCGAGTCTTTGTAAGTACTCATGACTCTAAAAATTTCATTAAAAGACTAATAGAGTTCCGGATATTGCAGAGGAAATATTATCGAAGATTATTTGAAGGTAGTAAATTCTTAAATATTCATAATTGTACACTCATATCATTTAGAATGAAAATTAGTAGACTTCTAATGAAGAGTTTGAACGTTCAATATGATGGACGGATGACAAATTATTATATTTACTGAATAATAGGAGTTCAATCTCAAGAATGGTTGCCTATTCTTTCTTAACATGTCATGTTAATTTACTAGCTGCTAAATTATCCAACAAAACCTCTTCTCCGTGCATTTACCAAATGAGCATCACATGACTCTGACTGACTCACGTCAAATCTAGGGAAGTGTTTCGTCATATTCCAGAAGAGATTCTCCCTTCCACAACGAGTCTTTGACACGAACATCTTTGACTCTGTGGACTGTGAGGCGAGATGAGTGAGTTGTAGATGTGTGATTTGGACGTCAGAACAATGAAGGTGATAAGTATCTTTTCTGTTAAAATTGGTAGATAAGGAAGTAGTTGTACAATTTGGTAGATATAGATAGGTAGTGTAGTAACACAAATAATCAGTTATTCCATTGGTTAAATACTGAGGATGCCAAAAATAATCCCAAAACTTTAATATGGTGAACACACACACACAGTATATTATTTAAATTTACAATAGGTATACAGTGTGTGTGTAGTGTTATGTTTGAGTAGAAAGGGGAATCTTGAACAGAATTATCTTGCACCTCTGAGGAGAAGATTACCAACAGGAATGAAGTACCCAAAGTTTGAATTTCAGTTAAGTAGAATCAAGCTAGAGGTAGGGATTAGCAACTGGAATATACCATTCTAGTCTGAATACAACAACAGTTCACCTAATGCTTGAATGTAATTACACAAAAAAATATTACAGAAGTTATGTTTTGAAATAATTTCGTTTCCACAAAAAAATAACATTCCTTTTATTTTTATTTTACATTCTCTTCTCTACTTAATAATTGGATGCTACGAATTCAATTAATAGATTAACAATAACCAATAGTTTATCAAACATATGAAGTAATTTTAGTTGCAATAGATAAAACATAGTGAAAAAAATTACTGGTTAATTGGTGTATTAATCTTGGTCTGATACCTGGTCAATATATGAGATTTGGGATGGTATTTAATTAATTTGTAAAAAAATTAAAAAATATAGAGAGTTTATTGAATTCAAATTAAAGCAAAAATTAGAATTCCATTAGGCCCATATTTTATATATAATACGAAAACGATGATGATCATACATCCAATCGAAAAATTGTAAAAAAATAGTTTTTGATATTTCATTTTGCAACTGACTCCTGTTTATTAATCACAGCAGTGTCTGCTCTCTGAGAATACACCTACAGCTATTGCATTGTACTTACACATTCTCTATAGAATAATAATTAACTAAATCGTTCCTTAACGTGAGAAATGACATCAAAAAGCTGTCTCCTGTTTGTGAATTCACAGCAGTGTCTGCTCTCGATCTCTCACTTTTGGTGACAAGAATACAGTTACAGGAGGAGATTTTCTCTCCCAATTGACGAAGTACAATTGCACCAGGAATAACAAGTAAGGCGTATACTGTAGGTATACAGTGGGTTGTCACATCAAAACGCATTCTATTTCTTTTATATATTTGAAAAAGGAATGAAGACTTTTGTTATACATACAGATGTAAGGGTAAACAGTTTTAACTCAATAATCATCATTCGCTAATATTGTCGCTATTAGGCATTACAATAATGTAAGAGGAATTGATCAGTCATTACTTTATTAGTTTCAATTTATATAATTATTCAAACAGAGATAAAACAAGTATTTTTCAATTTATTCAGAAATCATTCAATTAATAACCTAATCTCGTATTGTTATCACATAATCTTAATATTTACTGTTTATTTGAAATGAATATTCGAAATAAAGATAAATGTTTTCATTTTTATATAGCATTGTAAATGTTAAAAACAAAGTCAGAATAAACTCTAGATTATTCGGAAAAATTATGTTGAAACGCTTTTATCTAAAATAAATAATCTTGATGATTATTATCACAAATTCTATCTATATACAAAAATATTATTTCGGACATACTGTATATTGTAATTGATATGAAATTCATACATGAGACACAAGAACCACCGAAATCCAATTACTCCTGATGTAATTACAATTTAATCACCTCACCATTATAATCATGTGATGAAAATGTAATCACCTTCAGAATAATTAATCAGTAAGTTATATTAGGAATTCGAAAAACTCGTTGGAATTCAGTTTGAATAATTAGTAAAAAATTTACGTAGATTATCCTTATTATAGGAACGTTTATATACTTTAGGAAACAAGTTATATCTTAATTAAACAAAAGCCGAAAACTTATTGTTTGTTCATAAATTTAAAAACAAAACAAGGGGGTACAATCTTCTTTCTCAGCGTCAGGTAAGTGATTCACTCTATTGTTGCTCACAGAGTATCAAAAACATTATAACCAAATAATATAAATATACAGAGTCTAATTGTATGCGGTTTGCAGAATGATGATCGTAGACCTTAGTTCTATAATATTATGTAATAATAGAAGAAATAAATCTGACGGTATTCATACAGATATTACTTTTATTAGTATCGACAATACAGATGAAGATTTCACAACTATAATTAATATATTTTAAATTTCATGAAGGAAAATAATACAAATAATGGAGTTTTGCATGAGAACATTCCAAATGAAAAAAAAAATAGAATATATACTTACAATTACGAACCAAATACACGAAGGTAAGATGATCTAAAAATTGATGCTGTACTTCTAATCATCAATACTGTATGTAGCTACTCTAAATAATGAAAAATGTAAATTAAGAGTAATACCATAAGTTAACTGTTAGCAACTAGACTAGTATTGTGCTGAAGAGACACCAATCAATGTAATAAATTTATATTAGTAGGGGATTTAACGTCTGTTTCGGAACAAAATGCCATATCACTAAAGTCAAAAGAAAATTAAATACAAAGGACTGGAAACATAAGTGAAGAAGGAAAGTGGTTACATGAGCAGTGATACAAACAACTGTTATTACAAAGCTTATGGATGCAGAAAAGCTCCTCCGTCACTTACAAAGGAATGTGATGAAAGACACAAGCACCGGTAACTGCATAGTTGAAGAGCATAACCCTAGCGCTATCCTCTAAAACTGCAAGTAGCGTTAAAACTGCAAGTAGCCCCTTCTCTTCCATTCACCACAGACAGTTTCAGAATAGAACCTCTGGCAGCTCAATATAATCAAATGATCATAGTTAATTTTTAAGGAGAAAAAGACAGATTGACAGAGCTAGAAATTTTTCATCATTTAATGATCAGCTTTATTATTTTTAAAAGGAGGATTTAACCTCTGCTTCGACTCTGAGAAACATTCAGAAAATAAAGTGGCTCCATTAACAATGTTACCTATCACCAGTCTAGTGACAATGCACTTGGATGGAGAAAAGCTTGTTTCATAGAAGTATTAAAGTTTCACACCAAGAAATGTGACTGAAAGGGACACAAGCACCGGTGGCTGTACATATGGATGGAAAAGGAAACGAAAATGTGATACTAATCGAAGTCTACCTAAAAAATTTAACATCGTAATTGAAGATCATAACCCTAGCGCTATTCTCTAAAACTACAAGTAGCGTTTGGAACCCAAGCGAGGCATCTCCCTTTTTCTTCCATTAACCATCGACAGCTTCAAGACGGAGCTCCTGGGGTCAATTGAAGAGGTACCTAAAAATGAGTATGGATGCAATATTGATAATTTAATAATGATACAAAAAATAAAAAACATGCTATTAAGATTCTATATTTGTTGTAAAATTCCGATAGCTAGTTATAAATAGCAGCTAGTTACATTTTTTTGATCAATTATATAGCTATTTTGAATGCAATAAATTAGATAGATATTTATTGTATTTTTGATATAGCTAATGCATATAGCATATTTATTTAAATTTGAGAACTTACTTTAAAATTTTAAATACTTCTAATTTTACATTCAATATTAGAGAATACAGCTAATTTTAATTATTAAGCTCATTTGTTACCAAAGCATGATCTTGGACCAATCGCTTTAGAATTAGTTAATCATATATATAACTCATTAAACAATTAACTTTAAATTACATCTACATGAGATCAATATGATGATGACTTACAATTAGGAGCATCTACTCAAACTACACATGTATGTATGCAGTGGCATAACTGATGTTTGAAGGCATTTCAGAGCAATCTTGGGACAGTTGCACACCTGTTAAATAAAATACATTCATTAAAAGGTCATAAAATTAAAAAGTTAGATGCATTAGAAAGTAGCAAATTCAGTTCGGAAAAAAATATTTGGATAACAGTTACCTAACTGTGGTGATCTTACATAATTTTTATCTTTTAAAAAATTTGCAAGGGAGCTCTCTGATTAAGTTTGTGATATAGCTAATTCTAATACAATCTTTAAAATAGATTTGTTCTGCTCTGTTATATAAAAATATAAAAATCATTTTAAGATAGATGAGTAGCTATTGAGTAAAAAGCTACAAAAGGCTCTTGGTTTTGTAGTCACCTTCCTGTGCTTGAATGTAAATATTTTTCTATTTACAGTAAATGCAAATACATTTTTAACTAGCTATATTCAACTAAGTATATTGTGATAAGCATAAGCTAAATGCTCGAGTTCATAATAGTCTACTTCTATATTTATTTATTCTTTCCCATCACTAAACTGTTTACTTTAGAACAGCAAGCTGTTGTGCATAATAAAAAATTAAAAAAAAAAACAGATCAGTTGTTCAAATGAAAATATTATATTTTTTAGATTATTTGGATGAAAAGAGGATGGTACTTTATACTGAATATTAATTTTCGCATCAAATTAGCTACCGAGTTTAAACTCACTACACATTTCCCAGTAGCTAGATATTGTTTTCCATCTTCACTTTTATCAAGATAATTAAGAACTTTCTTTGCTATATTTAGATTAATTGTAATGACAAAAAAGAAATACTTTGGCAATAGAATAACATTTTATGACATTGGTTAGGTAATTAGATTTGACTCGATTTACAAAAAAAATGTTCATAATTTATTTGTGAGATAACTTAGCTGCAATCATTAGACAAATATTAAACACAAAATTCTCATTCAAAGGGATTTAAAAAAAATGATTCAAAATATTCAATTTTTGAACATTTTTAGGAGAAAAATCATTGTTAAAATCAATTAGCCAACTTCAGACACATTATAATGTAGTTATGGTACTTTAATTATCTATAGCTACATTCAACATATATATACAGTGAAAAGTCTACTCACATAGCAAATCAAGATGACACTACAAGTTATCCAAGGGTGAAGTATCAGGAGATGTCCTTTCCCAAGTCTTGATAGATTTATCTGAAAGGAACAATTGTTTAGAAATTTTGTTAATCATATTACTGATCAGAAAATGTAACTGTTCATGACACAAAACACACAGCATATTGATAAATTATAGCTACTGTATTTAATTATCAATACATAAAATTTAAAATATTTTCAACAGGTTGCATAATCATAAGATTCCTTCTTTAAATGGTTTCAAAGTTTTTGTTCTCTAAGTTGACCTTTATTATCAACTGTCCTATTCTTAAGCCAAAAATGAGTAGCTTTTCAGAATATTTTTATACCAATAACTTGACTACCAATAAGTAGCTACACTAAAAATCGTATCATTATGGCCCATTGCCGCCATAACCAAAAAACAAAAAAGGAGTTTCAAGTTTATGAATATAAGCTAAATAATTGTTTAGTAGTCATATTTTCTATTTCATTTTCCAAATATTTTAATTCATAGTTGAAATTTAAGAACAACTTTTTTTGATAACAGTAGCCAATGCAAAATATTTGCAAGTTTGAATGAAATCACTATCTTTAGACAGATAAACCAATCACACATTTATAGACAATAACTTATTAAATTTAGCGTCGGAATAATATCACTGCGATTATTTACCCCACAAGTGCGATGCAATTACCCTAATTCTTAGTAAATGTATGCTGTTAAATGATTAACCATCAGAGATACAAGATTGAAAATAGGTACACATCATTATCGAAATGATATCTTAGGATGGTATAAGTATGGAGCTTCTTCCTGAATTGGTTCTTATGTTAGATCAAAGTTTGCAGGAAAGTGAGATGGAATAGTAGAATACCCTAGACGATGATAGGATTTAGTGAAAAATGATTAAATTGGAATTATAAGTAGCTACTTTACTTGCTTTGATGCTCTCAATAGGTAAGACTGTTATTATGTACATGAATCTACAAATTAACTCTTTAGCTGAGGATTTTCAAATTCATTTCAATGTTAGAATGGAGAGAAATTCTTTAGCAATTTCAAATATATATATTTTTGAAAATGAAAATACTGGACTTATTAAGCATTTTGCTCATAATTATACTTCAATTAGTAATATGGATTGAAGTTTGGTACTCCAGTTCTATCCAAATTAAATTGGCTATTTAACTAACATATAGGTTTTACTGTAAGCATGTTAAGATACCTAAACTCATCATTCTTATCTCACCCAAACTTATAAAGTATGCTATGTAATATCTCATCAATATTTGATACACCAAAATAAAAAATTATTTTAAAAAATCTGTAATATACTGGGTGGCACGAAAGAAATGAAACCCATTTTCAAATTTTACTTATTACTCATCAAGATTTTGGCTACAAGTTACAAGCCATGACCCCACTTTGAAAAATTCTGCTGACCAACAAATGAATTTTGGAGGATAAATACTTTGTTTTATAAAATTTGCATCAATTCAATCTTAATATTTGAAATCTGCAAAACTTCGGAGTTAGGTAATCAATTCATCAGTAAAGTCCTAATTTTCAAAAGTGGGCCTCAACACTCCATTCCCAATTTAAATATTTCCATCTGTGGAGCAAATACTGCCTATTTGCCTAAGTAAGCTGTTATGCAGTGGTGTGAGCACTATTGGCTGGTAGCTATTACCAGCCATATTTTAATGTATTTTGAACTTTTTGCAAGACACTGACAAACAGCACCATAGATTATTTTCTAGTAGCCAATACTTCAACAACATACTACTTAGGTATGTTCTACTTAACAAAGAATATCATTATTAAACTAATCACTGTAATCTAGATTTTACAATTAAAATAATAATTTACCTAATACATACAAATAACAGTCAATAATCAATAGTTTGGAGTGTTAATTCTCCCAATTAGGTTGGTTTTATTTTTTGTACTTAAGTATTTTTATTTTAGGGTGTAGCTACTCTAAGCTTTATATTTTAATAAAATTAAATTAATGGAAACTTCATAATAAAGAGTATTTAGTTTGTAAAATTAATTTGTTGGTCTAAATAATTTTTGATAGTGGTTTTCAGACTATTATTTATAGCAATATTTGCTTAGAAGAATTAGTTCAAATTTTAGCACAAATAAATATTTGAAATTAAATGTTGAATTATCAATATAACAACAAACTTTTGGACATAACCCAGTATGTAATTGGTCCACAAGAACCCACTTGCATTTTCAAAAAGCTAAAAAAATCCAATAGCTTATTTCCAATTTAATTAATAGTAAACATTAATTAATGATAAACATAAGCATTAATAGTAAGCATAAGAATTAATAGCTTGAAATCCACCGACGTTGCTGGAATATTATTTTCAAAGGGGAAAAACTATATTTAACTGTGAAAGAAACAAAAAAGTGACTAGGTAAGTAGCTAGGTTAAAACTTAAAGTAAATAATAACTAGTATCCTTTGGCTACACTGCAAGAACTGGTAAAGTGTTCAAGAAATCCTCTAGTTTGCTTTCTGTTCTCAGTAAATTGTAAAATACATGTAAATATAAGAAAATTAAACATTGTAAGTACAGAAAATGTTAAAAAATTCCCATGCTATCATACTCTTGGTCTATGTAGTAAGTAATCAATTTTAGCTAATGCCCGCCCATCAGTCTTAACTATTCTTCAAAGGCTGGAGAAAAGACCAAGATATTATGG